>OU342744.1:6870440-7181832 GCA_910589775.1 Avena eriantha
CCGCCAGGCTTCTTTACTCCGATGGCACATCTCATTGTGCACCTCGCAAACGAGGCACTCTTGGGGTGCCCGGTGCAATTTCGTTGGCAGTTTTGTATTGAGAGAGAGTTTAAGTATATTCGAAAGATAACTGGAAACAAAGCCAAGATTGAAGCATGCATAGCTGAAGTAACATGCCTTCGGGAGATGGCAGACGCCGCGACAACCTACTGGCCCGATGATGTTCCCACTATGCATAACCCGGTCTCTCGTTACAATGTCGACCTGCCCAAGAATGACCCCAATCTCGAACTATTCCAATTTCCCGGTGGCAAGGCCGGTAAAGGACTAAAATATAGCTTGCCGAAGGAAGAGAAGGATTGCATAATGCTCTATGTGCTTATGAACATGAAGGAAGTGGTCGATTTCATTAGGTAAAATGGTAAACAACTTCTTATTTTCTCGGTCTAATGCTCTATGTAGCTAGTAACTCGGTCTAATGCTTATTTTCTCCTTAGCGACTTCATGGATGAACAGTGGTCGGGACCGACGGATCCCTCTCCCATGGAGTTGGACACTCTACTAAAAGAGGGTGCTCCTGGAAATAAAAAAAACTTTGTGTCCTGGTTCATGGAAAAAGTAATTTCTAACCTGTCCCTCTTACCTTGCAATATGTGACTTGTCCCTCTTATTCCACGTAACTAATGAACGAAACAAACCTGTAGGGAGCTGATCCCAACGTTGAGATGTCAGATGAGCTGAAATGTGTTTCCCAAGGTTGTAACCGTGACGTCATGAAGTATGAGAAGTATGATGTGAATGGGTTTCGCTTCCATACAGAGACGCACCAGAAGGGGCGACCGAATGCAAAAAGGTAAATACTAGGGTCTTCACCAGAGGAGCCGATTCCCTTGATTACTACGGAAGGTTAGAGAATGTATACGAGTTGACCTTCAATCGTACGAACGTACAACTCAATCTTGTTGTGTTAAAGTGCCACTGGTTCGACCCAAGGGGTGGACTGAGAAGTACCCCTTCCATTGGGTTAGTTGAAGTTAGGCCTTCAACCACCTATAGCGGAGCCGACGTCTTTGTTGTTGCTCACCAAGCCAACCAAGTTTATTATTTGCCCTACCCATGCCAGAAAGTGGAACTCCAGGGCTGGGAAGTCGTGTTCCAGGTATCGCCACATGGTAACCTACCGATTCCCTCCGAGGACGATTACAACAACATTAACCCTGTAACGTACGAGGGAATTTTTTATCAAGAGCAAGAGGACGTTGGGCACTTTGATTTAGAACCGGTTGATCTTGAGGACCTTGGGAACGATGCAGAAACTCGGGGTGAGTCAGTGGTGAATCTACATGATATAGATATGCTCGAGAAGTTTCATATAGAGAATGACAACGATGATGAGCCTCCACCCTTCGATGAGAATCCAGCTTTCTACTCAAAAGATTGTGATAGTGATAGTGAGAATGAGAATCAGAATGATAGTGAGTATTTATTATGTCTTTGTGCTTAATTGTTTTCTTAATTGCATTATGCCTTTATGCTTTGTGTATACATTTTATTATGTCTTTGTGCTTAACTGTTTTATGTTATTCAATGCAGGTGAATGAAAAATATGAGCAGCGGCAAGGCAAGCTCTTCGTCCTTGCTTAATGCGCTGAAACATCGCAAGAAAAAAGCTACACGGAGTGGGAGACAGCCAAATCCCAATCCGCGTTACCCCGATCTTGCTGGTGTGGGAGGAGGACGAGGTCGAGGTCAAAGTCGAGGAGGAGGACGAGGACGAGGTGGCAGGGGAGGAGGCGTGGACTTTGACCCACCACCCTCCGCTTCTGGCGACGTGGCTCCTGAGTTCTTCCTGACATAGCAGCCTAGTGTGGACTTTGACCCACCACCCCGATCTTGCTGGTGTAGGAAACCCTCACGAACTTGCATGTGGCCCTTGCACATGCATGTAGGTGTGGTGTTGTGTTGAAACATGCAAAACCTAGTCCCCGGGTTGCATGAATGTGCCCCCCTTCGCATGCATGCGCTGTAACCTAAAAGGGAAGGTTCTGGACTTATATAAGTGGGAAACTCCTCGTTCCGGTGAAACCGGGTAGGATACTGCCGCACCTTGTGAACCAACATGGTTTTATATCATCATATGACCTAAACAAACACAAAACAAGAGATTGCTACGCCGGACTACCCCTGTCAGAGGAACGTCTATGGGGGTAGACGATCCGAGGCCCGCAGATCAGGGTTCCGCGGCAAACCGCGCTCCGGGTCGTAGGAAACCCTTGTGAACTTGCATGTGCCCCTTGCACATGCATGGAGGTGTGGTGTTGTGTTGAAACATGCAAAACCTAGTCCCCGGGTTGCATGAATGTGCCCCCCCTTCGCATGCATGCGCTGTAACCTAAAATGGAAGGTTTTGGACTTATATAAGGGGGAAACTCCCTGTTCCGGTGAAACCGGGTAGGATACTGCTGCACCTTGTGAACCAACATGGTTTTACATCATCATATGACCTAAACAAACACAAAACAAGAGAGAGCTACGCCGGGCTACCCCGGTCAGAGGAACGTCTATGGGGGGTAGACGATCCGTGGCCCACAGATCAGGGTTCTGCGGCAAACCGCGCTCCGGGTCATAGGAAACCCTCAAGAACTTGCATGTGGCCCTTGCACATGCATGGAGGTGTGGTGTTGTGTTGAAACATGCAAAACCTAGTCCCCGGGTTGCATGAATGTGTCCCCTTCGCATGCATGCGCTGTAACCTAAAAGGGAAGGTTCTGGACTTATAAAAGAGGGGAAACTCGTCGTTCCGGTGAAACCGGGTAGGATACTGCCGCACCTTGTGAACCAACATGGTTTTACATCATCATCTGACCTAAACAAACACAAAAAAAGAGATAGCTATGCCGGACTACCCCTGTCAGAGGAACGTCTATGGGGGTAGACGATCCGAGGCCCGCAGATCAGGGTTCCGCGGCAAACCGCGCTCCGGGTTGTAGAAAACCCTCACGAACTTGCATGTGGCCCTTGCACATGCATGGACGTGTGGTGTTGTGTTGAAACATGCAAAACCTAGTCCCCGGGTTGCATGAATGTGCCCCCCTTCGCATGCATGCGCTGTAACCTAAAATGGAAGGTTCTGGACTTATATAAGGGGGAAACTCCCCATTTCGGTGAAACCGGGTAGGATACTGCCGCACCTTGTGAACCAACATGGTTTTACGTCATCATATGACCTAAACAAACACAAAACAAGAGAGAGCTACGCCGGGCTACCCCTGTCAGAGGAACGTCTATGGGGGGTAGACGATCTGAGGCCCACAGATCAGAGTTCCGCGGCAAACCGCGTTCCGGGTCGTAGGAAACCCTCAAGAACGGGCATGTGGCCCTTGCACATGCATGGAGGTGTGGTGTTGTGTTGAAACATGCATAACATAGTTCCCGGGTTGCATGAATGTGTCCCCCTTCACATGCATGCGATGCATGCGCTGTAACCTAAAAGGGAAGGTTCTGGACTTATATAAGGGGGAAACTCCCCGTTCCGGTGAAACCGGGTAGGATACTACCGCACCTTGTGAACCCACATGGTTTTACATCATCATATGACATAAACAAACACAAAACAAGAGAGAGCTACGCCGGGCTACCCCTGTCAGAGGAACGTCTATGGGGGTAGACGATCCGAGGCCCACAGATCAGGGTTCCGCGGCAAACCGCGCTCCGGGTCGTAGGAAACCCTCAAGAACGGGCATGTGGCCCTTGCATATGCATGGAGGTGTGGTGTTGTGTTGAAACATGCAAAACCTAGTCCCCGGGTTGCATGAATGTGTCCCCTTCGCATGCATGCGATGCATGCGCTGTAACCTAAAAGGGAAGGTTCTAGACTTATATAAGGGGGAAACTCCCCGTTCCGGTGAAACCGGGTAGGATACTACCGCACCTTGTGAACCAACATGGTTTTACATCATCATATGACCTAAACAAACACAAAACAAGAGAGAGCTATGCCGGGCTACCCCTGTTAGAGGAATATCTATGGGGGTAGACGATCCGAGGCCCACAGATCAGGGTTCCGCGGCAAACCGCTCTCCGGGTCGTAGGAAACCCTCACGAACTTGCATGTGCCCCTTGCACATGCATGGAGGTGTGGTGTTGTGTTGAAACATGCAAAACCTAGTCCCCGGGTTGCATGAATGTGTCCCCTTCGCATGCATGCGCTGTAACCTAAAAGGGAAGGTTCTGGACTTATATAAGGGGAAACTCCTCGTTCCGGTGAAACCGGGTAGGATACTGCCGCACCATGTGAACCAACATGGTTTTACATCATCATATGACCTAAAAAAACACAAAACAAGAGATAGCTACGCCGGACTACCCCTGTCAGAGGAACGTCTATGGGGCTAGACGATCTGAGGCCCGCAGATCAGGGTTCCGCGGCAAACGGCGCTCCGGGTCGTAGGAAGCGCTCACGAACTTGCATGTGCCCCTTGGACATGCATGGAGGTGTGGTGTTCTGTTGAAACATGCAAAACCTAGTCCCCGGGTTGCGTGAATATGTCCCCCTTCGCATGCATGCGCTGTAACCTAAAAGGGAAGGTTCTGGAGTTATATAAGGGGGAAACTCCTCGTTCCGGTAAAACCGGGTAGGATACTGCCGCACCTTATGAACCAAAATGGTTTTACATCATCATATGACCTAAAAAAACACAAAACAAGAGATAGCTACGCCGGACTACCCCTGTCAGAGGAACGTCTATCGGGGTAGACGATCCGAGGCCCGCAGATCAGGGTTCCGCGGCAAACCGCGCTCCGGGTCGTAGGAAACCCTCGCGAACTTGGATGTGGCCCTTGCACATGCATGGAGGTGTGGTGTTGTGTTGAAACATGCAAAACCTAGTCCCCGGGTTGCATGAATGTGCCCCCCTTCGCATGCATGCGCTGTAACCTAAAATGGAAGGTTCTGGACTTATATAAGGGGGAAACTCCCCGTTCCGGTGAAACCGGGTAGGATACTGCCGCACCTTGTGAACCAACATGGTTTTACATCATCATAAGCCCTAAACAAACATAAAACAAGAGAGAGCTACGCCGGGCTAGCCCTGTCAGAGGAACGTCTATGGGGGGTAGACGATCCGAGGCCCACAGATCAGGGTTCTGCGGCAAACCGCGCTCCGGGTCGTAGGAAACCCTCAAGAACTTGCATGTGGCCCTTGCACATGCATGGAGGTGTGGTGTTGTGTTGAAACATGCAAAACCTAGTCCCCGGGTTGCATGAATGTGTCCCCTTCGCATGCATGCGCAGTAACTTAAAAGGGAAGGTTCTGGACTTATAAAAGGGGGAAACTCCTCGTTCCGGTGAAACCGGGTAGGATACTGCCGCACCTTGTGAACCAACATGGTTTTACATCATCATATGACCTAAACAAACACAAAACAAGAGATAGCTATGCCGGACTACCCCTGTCAGAGGAACGTCTATGGGGGTAGACGATCCGAGGCCCGCAGATCAGGGTTCCGCGGCATACCGCGCTCCGGGTTGTAGGAAACCCTCACGAACTTGCATGTGGCCCTTGCACATGCATGGAGGTGTGGTGTTGTGTTGAAACATGCAAAACCTAGTCCCCGGGTTGCATGAATGTGCCCCCCTTCGCATGCATGCGCTATAACCTAAAATGGAAGGTTCTGGACTTATATAAGGGGGAAACTCCCCGTTGCGGTGAAACCGGGTAGGATACTGCCGCACCTTGTGAACCAACATGGTTTTACGTCATCATATGACCTAAACAAACACAAACAAGAGAGAGCTACGCCGGGCTACCCCTGTCAGAGGAACGTCTATGGGGGGTAGACGATCTGAAGCCCACAGATCAGAGTTCCGCGGCAAACCGCGCTCCGGGTCGTAGGAAACCCTCAAGAACGGGCATGTGGCCCTTGCACATGCATGGAGGTGTGGTGTTGTGTTGAAACATGCATAACCTAGTTCCCGGGTTGCATGAATGTGTCCCCCTTCGCATGCATGCGATGCATGCGCTGTAACCTAAAAGGGAAGGTTCTGGACTTATATAAGGGGGAAACTCCCCGTTCCTGTGAAACCGGGTAGGATACTGCCGCACCTTGTGAACCAACATGGTTTTACATCATCATAAGCCCTAAACAAACATAAAACAAGAGAGAGCTACGCCGGGCTAGCCCTGTCAGAGGAACGTCTATGGGGGGTAGACGATCCGAGGCCCACAGATCAGGGTTCCGCGGCAAACCGCGCTCCGGGTCGTAGGAAACCCTCAAGAACTTGCATGTGGCCCTTGCACATGCATGGAGGTGTGTTGTTGTGTTGAAACATGCAAAACCTAGTCCCCGGGTTGCATGAATGTGTCCCCTTCGCATGCATGCGCAGTAACTTAAAAGGGAAGGTTCTGGACTTATAAAAGGGGGAAACTCCTCGTTCCGGTGAAACCGGGTAGGATACTGCCGCACCTTGTGAACCAACATGGTTTTACATCATCATATGACCTAAACAAACACAAAACAAGAGAGAGCTATGCCGGGCTACCCCTGTTAGAGGAACGTCTATGGGGGTAGACGATCCGAGGCCCGCAGATCAGGGTTCTGCGGCATACCGCGCTCCGGGCTGTAGGAAACCCTCACGAACTTGCATGTGGCCCTTTCACATGCATGGAGGTGTGGTGTTGTGTTGAAACATGCAAAACCTAGTCCCCGGGTTGCATGAATGTGTCCCCCTTCGCATGCATGCGCTATAACCTAAAATGGAAGGTTCTGGACTTATATAAGGGGGAAACTCCCCGTTTCGGTGAAACCGGGTAGGATACTGCCGCACCTTGTGAACCAACATGGTTTTACGTCATCATATGACCTAAACAAACACAAACAAGAGAGAGCTACGCCGGGCTACCCCTGTCAGAGGAACGTCTATGGGGGGTAGACGATCTGAAGCCCACATATCAGAGTTCCGCGGCAAACCGCGCTCCGGGTCGTAGGAAACCCTCAAGAACGGGCATGTGGCCCTTGCACATGCATGGAGGTGTGGTGTTGTGTTGAAACATGCATAACCTAGTTCCCGGGTTGCATGAATGTGTCCCCCTTCGCATGCATGCGCTGTAACCTAAAAGGGAAGGTTCTGGACTTATATAAGGGGGAAACTCCTCGTTCCGGTGAAACCGGGTAGGATACTACCGCACCTTGTGAACCAACATGGTTTTACATCATCATATGACCTAAACAAACACAAAACAAGAGAGAGCTACGCCGGGCTACCCCTTTCAGAGGAACGTCTATGGGGGGTAGACGATCCGAGGCCCACAGATCAGGATTCCGCGGCAAACCGCGCTCCGGGTCGTAGGAAACCCTCACGAACTTGCATGTGGCCCTTGCACATGCATGGAGGTGTGGTGTTGTGTTGAAACATGCAAAACCTAGTCCCCGGGTTGCATGAATGTGTCCCCCTTCGCATGCATGCGCTATAACCTAAAATGGAAGGTTCTGGACTTATATAAGGGGGAAACTCCCCGTTTCGGTGAAACCGGGTAGGATACTGCCGCACCTTGTGAACCAACATGGTTTTACGTCATCATATGACCTAAACAAACACAAACAAGAGAGAGCTACGCCGGGCTACCCCTGTCAGAGGAACGTCTATGGGGGGTAGACGATCTGAAGCCCACATATCAGAGTTCCGCGGCAAACCGCGCTCCGGGTCGTAGGAAACCCTCAAGAACGGGCATGTGGCCCTTGCACATGCATGGAGGTGTGGTGTTGTGTTGAAACATGCATAACCTAGTTCCCGGGTTGCATGAATGTGTCCCCCTTCGCATGCATGCGCTGTAACCTAAAAGGGAAGGTTCTGGACTTATATAAGGGGGAAACTCCTCGTTCCGGTGAAACCGGGTAGGATACTACCGCACCTTGTGAACCAACATGGTTTTACATCATCATATGACCTAAACAAACACAAAACAAGAGAGAGCTACGCCGGGCTACCCCTTTCAGAGGAACGTCTATGGGGGGTAGACGATCCGAGGCCCACAGATCAGGATTCCGCGGCAAACCGCGCTCCGGGTCGTAGGAAACCCTCACGAACTTGCATGTGGCCCTTGCACATGCATGGAGGTGTGGTGTTGTGTTGAAACATGCAAAACCTAGTCCCCGGGTTGCATGAATGTGTCCCCCTTCGCATGCGTGCGCTGTAACCTAAAAGGGAAGGTTCTGGACTTATATAAGGGGGAAACTCCTCGTTCCGGTGAAACCGGGTAGGATACTGCCGCACCTTGTGAACCAACATGGTTTTACATCATCATATGACCTAAAAAAACAGAAAACAAGAGAGAGCTACGCCGGGCTACCCCTGTCAGAGGAACGTCTATGGGGGGTACACGATCTGAGGCCCCCAGATCAGGGTTCCGCGGCAAACCGCGCTCCGGGTCGTAGGAAACCCTCAAGAACGGGCATGTGGCCCTTGAACATGCATGGAGGTGTGGTGTTGTGTTGAAACATGCAAAACCTAGTCCTCGGGTTGCATGAATGTGTCCCCCTTCGCATGCATGCGCTGTAACCTAAAAGGGAAGGTCCTGGACTTATATAAGGGGGAAACTCCCCGTTCCGGTGAAACCGGGTAGGATACTGCCGCGCCTTGTGAACCAACATGGTTTTACATCATCATATGACCTAAACAAACACAAAACAAGAGAGAGCTACGCCGGGCTACCCCTTTCAGAGGAACGTCTATGGGGGGTAGACGATCCGAGGCCCACAGATCAGGGTTCCGCGGCGAACCGCGCTCCGGGTCGTAGGAAACCCTCACGAACTTGCATGTGGCCCTTGCACATGCATGGAGGTGTGGTGTTGTGTTGAAACATGCAAAACCTAGTCCCCGGGTTGCATGAATGTGTCCCCCTTCGCATGCATGCGCTGTAACCTAAAAGGGAAGGTTCTGGACTTATATAAGGGGGAAACTCCTCGTTCCGGTGAAACCGGGTAGGATACTGCCGCACCTTGTGAACCAACATGGTTTTACATCATCATATGACCTAAAAAAACAGAAAACAAGAGAGAGCTACGCCGGGCTACCCCTGTCAGAGGAACGTCTATGGGGGGTAGACGATCTGAGGCCCCCAGATCAGGGTTCCGCGGCAAACCGCGCTCCGGGTCGTAGGAAACGCTCACGAACTTGCATGTGGCCCTTGGACATGCATGGAGGTGTGGTGTTGTGTTGAAACATGCAAAACCTAGTCCCCGGGTTGCGTGAATATGTCCAACTTCGCATGCATGCGCTGTAACCTAAAAGGGAAGGTTCTGGAGTTATATAAGGGGGAAACTCCTCGTTCCGGTAAAACCGGGTAGGATACTGCCGCACCTTATGAACCAAAATGGTTTTACATCATAATATGACCTAAAAAAACACAAAACAAGAGATAGCTACGCCGGACTACCCCTGTCAGAGGAACGTCTATCGGGGTAGACGATCCGAGGCCCGGAGATCAGGGTTCCGCGGCAAACCGCGCTCCGGGTCGTAGGAAACCCTCGCGAACTTGGATGTGGCCCTTGCACATGCAGGGAGGTGTGGTGTTGTGTTGAAACATGCAAAACCTAGTCCCCGGGTTGCATGAATGTGCCCCCCTTCGCATGCATGCGCTGTAACCTAAAATGGAAGGTTCTGGACTTATATAAGGGGGAAACTCCCCGTTCCGGTGAAACCGGGTAGGATACTGCCGCACCTTGTGAACCAACATGGTTTTACATCATCATAAGCCCTAAACAAACATAAAACAAGAGAGAGCTACGCCGGGCTAGCCCTCTCAGAGGAACGTCTATGGGGGGTAGACGATCCGAGGCCCACAGATCAGGGTTCTGCGGCAAACCGCGCTCCGGGTCGTAGGAAACCCTCAAGAACTTGGATGTGGCCCTTGCACATGCATGGAGGTGTGGTGTTGTGTTGAAACATGCAAAACCTAGTCCCCGGGTTGCATGAATGTGCCCCCCTTCGCATGCATGCGCTGTAACCTAAAATGGAAGGTTCTGGACTTATATAAGGGGGAAACTCCCTGTTCCGGTGAAACCGGGTAGGATACTGCCGCACCTTGTGAACCAACATGGTTTTACATCATCATAAGCCCTAAACAAACATAAAACAAGAGAGAGCTACGCCGGGCTAGCCCTGTCAGAGGAACGTCTATGGGGGGTAGACGATCCGAGGCCCACAGATCAGGGTTCCGCGGCAAACCGCGCTCCGGGTCGTAGGAAACCCTCAAGAACTTGCATGTGGCCCTTGCACATGCATGGAGGTGTGGTGTTGTGTTGAAACATGCAAAACCTAGTCCCCGGGTTGCATGAATGTGTCCCCCTTCGCATGCATGCGCTATAACCTAAAAGGGAAGGTTCTGGACTTATATAAGGGGGAAACTCCTCGTTCCGGTGAAACCGGGTAGGATGCTGCCGCACCTTGTGAACCAACATGGTTTTACATCATCATATGACCTAAACAAACACAAAACAAGAGAGAGCTACGCCGGGCTACCCCTGTCAGAGGAACGTCTATGGGGAGTAGACGATCCGAGGCCCCCAGATCAGGGTTCCGCGGCAAACCGCGCTCCGGGTCGTAGGAAACCCTCATGAACTTGCATGTGGCCCTTGCACATGCATGGAGGTGTGGTGTTGTGTTGAAACATGCAAAACCTAGTCCCCGGGTTGCATGAACGTGTCCCCCTTCGCATGCATGCGCTGTAACCTAAAAGGGAAGGTTCTGGACTTATATAAGGGGGAAACTCCTCGTTCCGGTGAAACCGGGTAGGATACTGCCGCACCTTGTGAACCAACATGGTTTTACATCATCATATGACCTAAAAAAACAGAAAACAAGAGAGAGCTACGCCGGGCTACCCCTGTCAGAGGAACGTCTATGGGGGGTAGACGATCTGAGGCCCGCAGATCAGGGTTCCGCGGCAAACGGCGCTCCGGGTCGTAGGAAACGCTCACGAACTTGCATGTGTCCCTTGGACATGCATGGAGGTGTGGTGTTGTGTTGAAACATGCAAAACCTAGTCCCCGGGTTGCGTGAATATGTCCCCCTTCGCATGCATGCGCTGTAACCTAAAAGGGAAGGTTCTGGAGTTATATAAGGGGGAAACTCCTCGTTCCGGTAAAACCGGGTAGGATACTGCCGCACCTTATGAACCAAAATGGTTTTACATCATCATATGACCTAAAAAAACACAAAACAAGAGATAGCTACGCCGGACTACCCCTGTCAGAGGAACGTCTATCGGGGTAGACGATCCGAGGCCCGCAGATCAGGGTTCCGCGGCAAACCGCGCTCCAGGTCGTAGGAAACCCTCGCGAACTAGGATGTGGCCCTTGCACATACATGGACGTGTGGTGTTGTGTTGAAACATGCAAAACCTAGTCCCCGGGTTGCATGAATGTGCCCCCCTTCGCATGCATGCGCTGTAACCTAAAATGGAAGGTTCTGGACTTATATAAGGGGGAAACTCCCCGTTCCGGTGAAACCGGGTAGGATACTGCCGCACCTTGTGAACCAACATGGTTTTACATCATCATAAGCCCTAAACAAACATAAAACAAGAGAGAGCTACGCCGGGCTAGCCCTGTCAGAGGAACGTCTATGGGGGGTAGACGATCCGAGGCCCACAGATCAGGGTTCTGCGGCAAACCGCGCTCCGGGTCGTAGGAAACCCTCAAGAACTTGCATGTGGCCCTTGCACATGCATGGAGGTGTGGTGTTGTGTTGAAACATGCAAAACCTAGTCCCCGGGTTGCATGAATGTGTCCCCTTCGCATGCATGCGCAGTAACTTAAAAGGGAAGGTTCTGGACTTATAAAAGGGGGAAACTCCTCGTTCCGGTGAAACCGGGTAGGATACTGCCGCACCTTGTGAACCAACATGGTTTTACATCATCATATGACCTAAACAAACACAAAACAAGAGATAGCTATGCCGGGCTACCCCTGTCAGAGGAACGTCTATGGGGGGTAGACGATCTGAGGCCCCCAGATCAGGGTTCCGCGGCAAACCGCGCTCCGGGTCGTAGGAAACGCTCACGAACTTGCATGTGGCCCTTGGACATGCATGGAGGTGTGGTGTTGTGTTGAAACATGCAAAACCTAGTCCCCGGGTTGCATGAATGTGCCCCCCTTCGCATGCATGCGCTGTAACCTAAAATGGAAGGTTCTGGACTTATATAAGGGGGAAACTCCCCGTTCCGGTGAAACCGGGTAGGATACTGCCGCACCTTGTGAACCAACATGGTTTTACATCATCATAAGCCCTAAACAAACACAAAACAAGAGAGAGCTACGCCGGGCTACCCCTTTCAGAGGAACGTCTATGGGGGGTAGACGATCCGAGGCCCACAGATCAGGGTTCCGCGGCAAACCGCGCTCCGGGTCGTAGGAAACCCTCACGAACTTGCATGTGGCCCTTGCACATGCATGGAGGTGTGGTGTTGTGTTGAAACATGCAAAACCTAGTCCCCGGGTTGCATGAATGTGTCCCCCTTCGCATGCATGCGCTGTAACCTAAAAGGGAAGGTTCTGGACTTATATAAGGGGGAAACTCCTCGTTCCGGTGAAACCGGGTAGGATACTGCCGCACCTTGTGAACCAACATGGTTTTACATCATCATATGACCTAAAAAAACAGAAAACAAGAGAGAGCTACGCCGGGCTACCCCTGTCAGAGGAACGTCTATGGGGGGTAGACGATCTGAGGCCCCCAGATCAGGGTTCCGCGGCAAACCGCGCTCCGGGTCGTAGGAAACCCTCACGAACTTGCATGTGTCCCTTGCACATGCATGGAGGTGTGGTGTTGTGTTGAAACATGCAAAACCTAGTCCTTGGGTTGCATGAATGTGTCCCCCTTCGCATGCATGCGCTGTAACCTAAAAGGGAAGGTTCTGGACTTATATAAGGGGGAAACTCCCCGTTCCGGTGAAACCGGGTAGGATACTGCCGCACCTTGTGAACCAACATGGTTTTACATCATCATATGACCTAAACAAACACAAAACAAGTGAGAGCTAGGCCAGGCTACCCCTGTCAGAGGAATGTCTATGGGGGGTAGACGATCCGAGGCGCACAGATCAGGGTTCCGCGGCAAACCGCGCTCCGGGTCGTAGGAAACCCTCAAGAACTTGCATGTGGCCCTTGCACATGCATGGAGGTGTGGTGTTATGTTGAAACATGCAAAACCTAGTCCCCGGGTTGCATGAATGTGTCCCCCTTCGCATGCATGCGCTGTAACCTAAAAGGGAAGGTTCTAGACTTATATAAGGGGGAAACTCCTCGTTCCGGTGAAACCGGGTAGGATACTGCCGCACTTTGTGAACCAACATGGTTTTACATCATCATATGAGCTAAAAAAACACAAAGCAAGAGAGAGCTACGCTGGGCTAACCCTGTCAGAGGAACGTCTATGGGGGGTAGACGATCCGAGGCCCACATATCAGGGTTCCGCGGCAAACCGCGCTCCGGGTCGTAGGACACCCTCAAGAACTTGCATGTGGCCATTGCACATGCATGGAGGTGTGGTGTTGTGTTGAAACATGCAAAACCTAGTCCTCGGGTTGCATGAATGTGTCCCCCTTCGCATGCATGCGCTGTAACCTAAAAGGGAAGGTCCTGGACTTATATAAGGGGGAAACTCCCCGTTCCGGTGAAACCGGGTAGGATACTGCCGCACCTTGTGAACCAACATGGTTTTACATGATCATATGACCTAAACAAACACAAAACAAGAGAGAGCTACGCCGGGCTACCCCTTTCAGAGGAACGTCTATGGGGGGTAGACGATCCGAGGCCCACAGATCAGGGTTCCGCGGCAAACCGCGCTCCGGGTCGTAGGAAACCCTCAAGAACGGGCATGTGGCCCTTGCACATGCATTGAGGTGTGGTGTTGTGTTGAAACATGCAAAACCTAGTCCCCGGGTTGCATGAATGTGTCCCCTTCGCATGCATGCGTTGTAACCTAAAAGGGAAGGTTCTGGACTTATATAAGGGGGAAACTCCTCGTTCCGGTGAAACCGGGTAGGATACTGCCGCACCTTGTGAACCAACATGGCTTTACATCATCATATGACCTAAACAAACACAAAACAAGAGAGAGCTACGCCGGGCTACCCCTTTCAGAGGAACGTCTATGGGGGGTAGACGATCCGAGGCCCACAGATCAGGGTTCCGCGGCAAACCGCGCTCCGGGTCGTAGGAAACCCTCACGAACTTGCATGTGGCCCTTGCACATGCATGGAGGTGTGGTGTTGTGTTGAAACATGCAAAACCTAGTCCCCGGATTGCATGAATGTGCCCCCCTTCGCATGCATGCGCTGTAACCTAAAATGGAAGGTTCTGGACTTATACAAGGGGGAAACTCCCCGTTCCGGTGAAACCGGGTAGGATACTGCTGCACCTTGTGAACCAACATGGTTTTACATCATCATATGACCTAAACAAACACAAAAAAAGAGAGAGCTACGCCGGGCTACCCTTGTCAGAGGAACGTCTATGGGGGGTAGACGATCCGAGGCCCCCAGATCAGGGTTCCGCGGCAAACCGCGCTCCGGGTCGTAGGAAACCCTCATGAACTTGCATGTGGCCCTTGCACATGCATGGAGGTGTGGTGTTGTGTTGAAACATGCAAAACCTAGTCCCCGGGTTGCATGAATGTGTCCCCCTTCGCATGCATGCGCTCTAACCTAAAAGGGAAGGTTCTGGACTTATATAAGGGGGAAACTCCTCGTTCCGGTGAAACCGGGTAGGATACTGCCGCACCTTGTGAACCAACATGGTTTTACATCATCATATGACCTAAACAAACAGAAAACAAGAGAGAGCTACGCCGCGCTACCCCTGTCATAGGAACGTCTATGGGGGGTAGACGATCTGAGGCCCCCAGATCAGGGTTCCGCGGCAAACCGCGCTCCGGGTCGTAGGAAACCCTCAAGAACTTGCATGTGTCCCTTGCACATGCATGGAGGTGTGGTGTTGTGTTGAAACATGCAAAACCTAGTCCCCGGGTTGCATGAATGTGTCCCCTTCGCATGCATGAGCTGTAACCTAAAAGGGAAGGTTCTGGACTTATACAAGGGGGAAACTCCCCGTTCCGGTGAAACCGGGTAGGATACTGCTGCACCTTGTGAACCAACATGGTTTTACATCATCATATGACCTAAACAAACACAAAAAAAGAGAGAGCTACGCCGGGCTACCCTTGTCAGAGGAACGTCTATGGGGGGTAGACGATCCGAGGCCCACAGATCAGGGTTCCGCGGCAAACCGCGCTCCGGGTCGTAGGAAACCCTCAAGAACGGGCATGTGGCCCTTGCACATGCATTGAGGTGTGGTGTTGTGTTGAAACATGCAAAACCTAGTCCCCGGGTTGCATGAATGTGTCCCCTTCGCATGCATGCGTTGTAACCTAAAAGGGAAGGTTCTGGACTTATATAAGGGGGAAACTCCTCGTTCCGGTGAAACCGGGTAGGATACTGCCGCACCTTGTGAACCAACATGGTTTTGCATAATCATATGTCCTAAACAAACACAAAACAAGAGATAGCTATGCCGAACTACCCCTGTCAGAGGAACGTCTATGGGGGTAGACGTTCCGAGGCCCGCAGATCAGGGTTCCGCGGCAAACCGGGCTCCGGGTCGGAGGAAACCCTCACGAACTTGCATGTGGCCCTTGCACATGCATGGAGGTGTGGTGTTGTGTTGAAACATGCAAAACCTAGTCCCCGGGTTGCATGAATGTGCCCCTCCTCGCATGCATGCGCTGTAACCTAAAATGGAAGGTTCTGGACTTATATAAGGGGAAAACTCCCCGTTCCGGTGAAACCGGGTAGGATACTGCCGCACCTTGTGAACCAACATGGTTTTACATCATCATATGACCTAAACAAACACAAAACAAGAGAGATCTACGCCGGGCTACCCCTGTCAGAGGAACGTCTATGGGGGTTAGACGATCCGAGGCCCACAGATCAGGGTTCCGCAGCAAACCGCGCTCCGGGTCGTAGGAAACCCTCAAGAACGGGAATGTGGCCCTTGCACATGCATGGAGGTGTGGTGTTGTGTTGAAACATGCATAACCTAGTCCCCGGGTTGCATGAATGTGTCCCCCTTCGCATGCATGCGATGTAACCTAAAAAGGAAGGTTCTGGACTTATATAAGGGGGAAACTCCCTGTTCTGGTGAAACCGGGTAGGATACTGCCTTACCTTGTGAACCAACATGGTTTTACATCATCATATGACCTAAAAAAACACAAAACAAAAGAGAGCTACGCCGGGCTACCCCTGTCAGAGGAACGTCTATGGGGGGTAGACGATCCGAGGCCCACAGATCAGGGTTCCGCGGCAAACCGCGCTCCGGGTCGTAGGAAACCCTCAAGAACGGGCATGTGGCCCTTGCACATGCATGGAGGTGTGGTGTTGTGTTGAAACATGCAAAACCTAGTCCCCGGGTTGCATGAATGTGTCCCCCTTCGCATGCATGCGCTGTAACCTAAAAGGGAAGGTTCTGGACTTATATACGGGGGAAACTCCCTGTTCCGGTGAAACCGGGTAGGATACTGCCGCACCTTGTGAACCAACATGGTTTTACATCATCATATGACCTAAACAAACACAAAACAAGAGAGAGCTACGCCGGGTTACCCCTGTCAGAGGAACGTGTATGGGGGTAGACGATCTGAGGCTCACAGATCAGGGTTCCGCGGCAAACCGCGGCAAACATGCAAAGTATATAGTAATAATATATAGTAATAATATATAGTAATAATATAATATAGTATAGTAATAATATAAAAAAGTATAAAGTATATACTAATACTAGAAAATAAAAAAAACACTAGCTACACCGACGGCAGCCCTCGACGTATCCTGGTCGTTGGCGTAGCCTTACCCCTTTTTCTGCCCGCGGCCCACCTGGGACACTCACCCCCGACCCTATCCCCAACCCGCCCCCGACTCCGCCGCCACTCAACCCGCCCCCGACCCCGCCGCCACCAGCCGCTGCTCCCCGAGCTCGGGGCGGCCGCCGCCCCTCCTCCTCCCGACCCCGCCGCCGCCCCTCCTCAACCGAAGCTCGTCGCCCCTCCTCCTCCCGACCCTGCCGCCACCAGCCGTTGCTCCCCGAGCTCGGGGCCGCCCCTCCTCCTCCCCGAAGCCCCACCGCCTCCTCCTCCCAGAGCCCCACCCCAACCTGCGCGCGCCCCCGACCTGGCCACTGACTCCTCCGGTGCCTCCTCCTCATTCCAGAGCTGGGCCGCGCCGCCCCCGCGTAGCCGCCACCGCCAAGAGCTCGCGTGTCCGCCTGCCTCCCTCGTCCCTGAGCTCGAGTGCCTCCAACCGCCTCCCTTGTCCCCGAGCTCGCCCGCCGTCGCCTCCCTCGTCCCCGACCCGCTGCGCTGCCCTCTCATCCCCTCATTCCCGAGCTCCCTGACCCGCTGTACCGCCCCTGGCACTGCAACCCGAGCCCCAACCCACGACCGCCGCCAGGGCCCTGCACCGTATCAACCTCGTCGCGGCCGAGCTCCGGTAAGCAGGCCCCCGATTCTAGAACTTTAGGCCCCGACTCTAGTCAGTTTAAGAGTAGAATTTAGGCCCTTGGCGTAGGAGTATTATTTAGTCCCGGTTAATTCTGCATTAGCCATGTTAGTCAGTTTAGGAGTAGAATTTAGTAAAACAGAAGTGGAAATAGGTGTTTGCTAGTATGTGAGTAGAAATGCTAGAATAGGAGTTTGCTAGTAGTTTGTATAAATAGTAATTTGTGGCATGTTAGTAGAAATAGGAGTAGAATTAGAAATGCTAGAAATAGGAGTAGAATTAGATATGCTAGAAATTGGAGTAGAATTAGAAATGCTAGAAATAGGAGTAGAATTATATATGCTAGAAATAGGAGTAGAATTTAGTATATTTAACCATTTGTTCATGTTTTTGCAGCTACCGGAGGGTGAGCAGGGGGTGTTTCGACGGCAGGGTCCCGGATCATCTTTGAAGATTTGATCGCGCTTCGAGGGTGAGAATTTGCTCGCCTCTCTTGTACCTAGGTTTATTTTCGTGTCTAGATCACCAAGTCTGTCGCGTCACCTAGGCGTCATCCCGACCGTAAGCGTTACGCGACTTAATATGCATTAGTGGTCTCGCATATTTTGAACCGTAAGGCTTACGGCTTTTATCGGGCAGTTGGAGGATTCGTAGTTGGGTATGGTTCTCCCTGGCTCTACCTCGATTCGAGACAGGATTTCGGTGACGCCTCCTCGTTGTTCTCTGGATGCACATCCTCTGGGCTTTTTGTCGAGACATGTATCGAGAGAGCAGTAGGGAGGTGCTGCCGAAATTCTACTCGGATCGGGGTAGAGCCAGGGAGAACTTACCCAATCTACGGATCCGGCGGCTGGTTAGGACCCTCTTTTCCTATTATACATGTAGGTTGATGAATGCGTAAAAATATGAAGCATTTAATCTCCTGTTTGATATAAAATGTTATATTTGTTGTTTGGCTCCCAACAAAGCAGAAGAGGATGGCTGATAATGGGTGGATGTACAGTGGCCGTATTAGTGCGACTAATAAAACAGACGATTGGGTACGAAACACTCATTTGTTAGTGAATGAGTTAGTACGTGGTTCGAAGGCAATGGTTCGGGCACTTTGTCCCTGCGCTCATTGCACTAGGCGTCATCGTCAGGGAAAGGATGACATGTATAAACACCTTCTGCAATATGGGTACATGTCTAACTATGTCACGCAAGCCGACTTTGCTCGGTACGAACGTGACAGGGGTGAGGTGATGCGTCAGCGGCTCAATGGCAATGAGCACGATGGGATTAGAAACTTTCTAGATGATCTCATCGATGCTGACCAGCCAGATTCGCCACCTCGACGGGAGGAACCACCAGAACCAGAGGAACCGCTAGAACCAGAGGAACCGGAGCCAACCGCGAAGGCCTTCCTTGATATGATGGCCGTGGCTAAGAGGCCTCTGTACGAGGGTGCAAAGATTTCTCAGCTCGATGCCATCTCTCAGTGTCTAGCCGACAAGTGCCAGTACTTCGCCACCCGTTCTCACTTTGAAGCTAATTTGAGAACATGTGGTAACATGTTGCCCGAAGGGCATTGGCTGCCTAAAACCTTTTACGAAACAAAGAAACTCATGAAGGAGCTGAACATGGATTATGAAAAGATAGAATGTTGTCCAAAAGGTTGCCTTTTGTTTTGGAAATAGTTTGCGGATGACAAGTACTGCTCCATTTGTGGGGCCTCTAGGTATGATGAGGTAAAGGGAAAGGATGGTCAGATGAGGCAGTCGAATGTCGCTCTAAAGATTCTTCGGTATCTCCCATTCATAAAAAGAATCCAGCGTCTTTACTTGAGCGAGGAGACTGCCAAACAGATGACGTGGCACAAGAAGGGGAAGAGATATGAGGACGAGCACAGATGGCTTCAACCCATATGGTTTGTCGACGGCCGCATACAGCTGCTGGCCGGTGTTTGTTATTCCGCTTAATCTCCCCCCGGAGTATTAATGCAACAGAAGACCATGTTTCTGTCGTTGATCATTCCAGGGCCCGAGTACCCGGGGAAAAATTTGAGTGTCTACATGAAACCGATTGTGGATGATTTGAACCACTCCTGGATACACGGGACGTTGACATACGACCGAGCATCAAAGAGAAACTTCTTGATGAAAGTTTGGTTGCAATATACCATGCATGACATGCCCGGGTACGCCCTAACGTGCGGATGGTGTACAGCTGGTAAGTGGCCATGCCCAGTGTGCAGGCACCGACTTGAGTTTCTTTGGCTAAAGTCAGGTCGCAAGTATGTTGCGTTTGACACGAATCGACAATACCTCAAAAGAAAGCATCCATTCAGAGAAGACAAGAAGAACTTCAAGAAGGGCAAAGTTGTGCATGAAGTAAAAGAGGTACCAAAGTTCGATGGTTCAGTTGTTGATGCCGAGCTACGTTCTCTCGTGCCTGCGGTGTCGGGAACTGGCCATCTATTTGCGGGATATGGTGTAACGCACAACTGGACTCATGTGGCAGCCTTAACGAATCTTGTGTATTACAAGGACCTTGAACTTCCCCATAACATCGATGTGATGCACACCGAAAAGAATGTCGGGGAGTCCCTTTTTCACACAGTACTGAACATTCCTGGAGAGTCAAAGGATAATGTCAAGGCTAGAGTCGATGCTGAGAAGCTTTATGATAGGAAGAGATTACACATGCAGCCTCCTACTGTCCGTCGAAAGAATTGGTTCAAGCCGCATGCCTACTACTGCCTTGATAATGTCCAAAAGAAGGAGTCATTCAGGTGGCTCAAATATGTCATGATGTTCCCTGATGGTTATTGTTCGAATATAAGTAAGGGAGTCAATCTTTCGACGGGACAATCACCGGGCTCAAGAGTCACGACTATCATATATGGATTGAGCGGCTGATGCCGGTGATGGTTCGAGGGTATCTCCCCGAGAAAGTCTGGCGAGTGCTTGCGGAGTTGAGCCATTTCTTCCGCACGCTCTGTGCTAAGCAAATATGTCCTCTGGTTATTGAGAAGCTGCAAGTTCAGGTGCCGGAGTTGCTATGCAATTTGGAGATGATCTTTCCGCCAGGCTTCTTTACTCCGATGGCACATCTCATTGTGCACCTCGCAAACGAGGCACTCTTGGGGTGTCCGGTGCAATTTCGTTGGCAGTTTTGTATTGAGAGAGAGTTTAAGTATATTCGAAAGATAACTGGAAACAAAGCCAAGATTGAAGCATGCATAGCTGAAGTAACATGCCTTCGGGAGATGGCAGACGCCGCGACAACCTACTGGCCCGATGATGTTCCCACTATGCATAACCCGGTCTCTCGTTACAATGTCGACCTGCCCAAGAATGACCCCAATCTCGAACTATTCCAATTTCCCGGTGGCAAGGCCGGTAAAGGACTAAAATATAGCTTGCCGAAGGAAGAGAAGGATTGCATAATGCTCTATGTGCTTATGAACATGAAGGAAGTGGTCGATTTCATTAGGTAAAATGGTAAACAACTTCTTATTTTCTCGGTCTAATGCTCTATGTAGCTAGTAACTCGGTCTAATGCTTATTTTCTCCTTAGCGACTTCATGGATGAACAGTGGTCGGGACCGACGGATCCCTCTCCCATGGAGTTGGACACTCTACTAAAAGAGGGTGCTCCTGGAAATAAAAAAAACTTTGTGTCCTGGTTCATGGAAAAAGTAATTTCTAACCTGTCCCTCTTACCTTGCAATATGTGACTTGTCCCTCTTATTCCACGTAACTAATGAACGAAACAAACCTGTAGGGAGCTGATCCCAACGTTGAGATGTCAGATGAGCTGAAATGTGTTTCCCAAGGTTGTAACCGTGACGTCATGAAGTATGAGAAGTATGATGTGAATGGGTTTCGCTTCCATACAGAGACGCACCAGAAGGGGCGACCGAATGCAAAAAGGTAAATACTAGGGTCTTCACCAGAGGAGCCGATTCCCTTGATTACTACGGAAGGTTAGAGAATGTATACGAGTTGACCTTCAATCGTACGAACGTACAACTCAATCTTGTTGTGTTAAAGTGCCACTGGTTCGACCCAAGGGGTGGACTGAGAAGTACCCCTTCCATTGGGTTAGTTGAAGTTAGGCCTTCAACCACCTATAGCGGAGCCGACGTCTTTGTTGTTGCTCACCAAGCCAACCAAGTTTATTATTTGCCCTACCCATGCCAGAAAGCGGAACTCCAGGGCTGGGAAGTCGTGTTCCAGGTATCGCCACATGGTAACCTACCGATTCCCTCCGAGGACGATTACAACAACATTAACCCTGTAACGTACGAGGGAATTTTTTATCAAGAGCAAGAGGACGTTGGGCACTTTGATTTAGAACCGGTTGATCTTGAGGACCTTGGGAACGATGCAGAAACTCGGGGTGAGTCAGTGGTGAATCTACATGATATAGATATGCTCGAGAAGTTTCATATAGAGAATGACAACGATGATGAGCCTCCACCCTTCGATGAGAATCCAGCTTTCTACTCAAAAGATTGTGATAGTGATAGTGAGAATGAGAATCAGAATGATAGTGAGTATTTATTATGTCTTTGTGCTTAATTGTTTTCTTAATTGCATTATGCCTTTATGCTTTGTGTATACATTTTATTATGTCTTTGTGCTTAACTGTTTTATGTTATTCAATGCAGGTGAATGAAAAATATGAGCAGCGGCAAGGCAAGCTCTTCGTCCTTGCTTAATGCGCTGAAACATCGCAAGAAAAAAGCTACACGGAGTGGGAGACAGCCAAATCCCAATCCGCGTTACCCCGATCTTGCTGGTGTGGGAGGAGGACGAGGTCGAGGTCAAGGTCGAGGAGGAGGACGAGGACGAGGTGGCAGGGGAGGAGGCGTGGACTTTGACCCACCACCCTCCGCTTCTGGCGACGTGGCTCCTGAGTTCTTCCTGACAGAGCAGCCTTTTGGGGACGAGGCGGAGCCAGAGACCGAGAGGGAGGCGGAGACCGAGACGGAGTCTAGAGACGAGGCGGAGGCGGAGGCGGAGGCTGACACTAGCTACGAGTTGGTGCCGCCGAAGAAATTGCGGAATCGTGGCGAATCGGGAGTCCCTGAGGAGAGGTTAGAGCCTAGGACCCAGGAGGCGAAAGCCCTTATTATTCCAGATGGCCTTGAGTAAGTGTACTAATTTTGCAATTTAAAACATGTAATTTCATATTGGTCATAAATAATTTGGCATGTGTACTAATGTTTATTATTGTGCAGCAATTGGACATTTCCTCCGGGGACCAAGCCTCGCCTTCCTAACAGCCTGGTTGGAGCTCTGATTAGGAAGTTCTGGCCGGGCTATCACATTTCCCTCGATGGTGTCAGGAGGCTAGCTACTACTTGGGCAGACTACCAGACTACTCGTGTCCCGGGATTTCGCACAGCTGCTGATGCTGTCATCACCAAGTTTTGGGTAAGGCATATTTCTCGAGTTAATACTTGATGACCCCACCGTGCTAACTCATGACTCTTAAAATTGTTTTTTATGCATGATTGAAGTGCTTTTATCGTGTGGCTGAGGAGGACTAGGAGAAGGCGGACAGGACTTTGCTTGGGGCTTGTGTGAAGTTGACACCCCAGGTGTGGTACAACCAGAAGGTCACGGCCGCTAGTCACTTCTGGGCCGACAGGGGTGTGAGGATCAGGAAGGAAGACATTGTCGGTAAGAAGTCTAATCCTGAGTACTCGATGACACCAGAAGAGTATATGTCGGTGAGTAAAATGTCAATGAGATTCTACATTGCTGCTAAGTTGCCATTGCATTTTCTAGAGTTGAGTATTGCATTTTCAGGTTGTCCCCGATTGGGCTGAGCCGCATCGACTCGCATGGGAGGAGCTGGTTAGGACGAGGTGGCTCAGTGAAGACGAAGAGTTTGCAGCCTTGTCGAGGCGGAACGCGGAGAACCGAGGCGATGGTGGAACACACTGCGCGGGAAACCACAACTTTGACCGCTTCAAGGGGAAGGTGGTATGTATATACATGGAACGACCTGCATTTATTTCTCGTCATGTTCGTACCTCATATGCATAATATTTCTTTCCGCGATGTAGGTGGCCGAGGCACAACCCGGGGAGGTGATTCATGACGTTGCCGTCTATGAGATGATGCGGCGAAAGAAGCCCGATTCCTCGCACCCTCAGCCCTCGTTACCCGAGTACTACGGCACTGCCCAGAACAACTTGGCGGACTACAGCACGATGGTGAAGGCTCGTCACCCCCATGTGGATGACCCCATTCACGCGGAGATCGAGAGGAGTCGTTGGTCCTGTCGGGGCACGGATTGCAGCATGGACGTCTCAAGATTCTGAATAAGAAGGTCAAGCCTACCCTCACCACGAGCTTCACGCGTCTCAAGGCTACCCACCCCGCCGACGGCCCCCCTATCCAGCCTCGTAGCTAGCCTCATCGATCCACCTCCAGAGATGATGTAAGTTTTACTCATTTTCATCATCTTTATGACTTTTGTTTCTGCATGGCTAACTGCTGACGACATTCCTTGTATTTGAAATTGTAGCCTGAGTTCTAGGTGGCCTACGATGCCGCTCATGATGAATATCAGGTGGCCTTTCGGCAGTATCAGGAGGCGAATGCGATCTACACGCAATACGTAAATGTAAGTTTGAACCTTTATTTTTGCAAAAGATACAAGTCCCACTTCCCCTAGTTTGTTGTATTACGGCCTGACATCTAAACTATCTTGCAGGCGATGTTGATGAATATTCAAACTGGACAGAATACGGATTTAGGGCATGTGCCTCCCATGCCGGGGCAGCCGCCATGCATGCCATCGAGGGACAGTTTCGCTAGGACATACTACGCATCGACACCGGTAAGTTCTTTGCTAGCCCACTGGTTATCGCTTTACTTTGCCTCGCAAGTTGCTAACATGTAGGCAACATGTAGGGAACGGGAGCTTCTGGGAACCAGCACTTTAGCCATGCCTCGCCGGATGGGCGTCAGATCACACCGCTTCATGACAATGGTCCTTCTCCTGGCCATTCTGCTAGTGGTTCTCCCAATCCTCACCCCGACACTTCTACTACCTCGCGAGATGGTTCTTCTGCTGCTTCTACTGGACGCCACCCTCGCCAGAGGTCGCCTCTTTTCACCAGGGGAGATCTCGGGTACACCCCGTCTCCTCCAGAGTTGTAGGGTTTTATTGTCTATGCATGTGTGACGATGTTGATACATGTATGAATGATGTGATCATGTTGATACATGTATGAATGATGTGATCCTGTTGATACATGTTTGAATGATGTGATCTTGTTTGATACATGTATGAATGATGTGATTTTGTTTGAATTTTTGTGAAATACATGTTCAATATTGCTGTGAATAATATTGCAAGAAATAAAACTGCAGCGAAACAGGGAAAAAAAATTCTAGGCGGGGCCTACGCCGAGGGCCATGCCGTCGGCGTAGTACCTCCTCTGTGCCAAATGGTACACGATACGCCGAGGGCCTAACCGTCGGCTGTCTGCCTGGCACGGCCAGCGCCTGCCACGTGCTACAGCTATGCCGAGGGCCTAACCATCGGCGTATGCCTAGGCCTACGTCGAGGGCCGCGGCCGTCGGCCCAGCTGCCTTCCTGGGGCGCCCACAGTCTGCCACGTGCCGACGCCGTCGGCGTACCCACTGCGCCGTTAGTAGCCGGTGTAACGGCGAGCTCGCCTTTCGCCGACGGCTACTACGCCGAGGGGCCTGCGACGGCCGTCGGCAAAGCTTACGCCGAGGGCTAGACCATACGCCGACGGCTTTTTTGGCTCCGCCGAGGAGGCTACGCCGATGGCAGCCCTCGGCATAGCGTAGGCCGACGGTCTAGCTGCCTACGCCGAGGGCTTTCAGCCGTCGGCCTAGCCGGCGCATCCTGTAGTGAGAGTGATACTAGCATACTAGTCTTCAAGAATTCACTATACTTTGGTAACCTCTTTGCTGAAGAGGACCATCTCAGCTGCGCCTGTTGCATCATTACTTGAAGCCTTATTTTCACTCACTGTCCTGAATCAGCTAATGATTCAGCAGCATTCTAGCCAAACTTTTTGTGTAGTATTGAATGAGCATTTCTCTTTATATTTGCTTTTTGTAAGTGGTACATCCTGTAGGTACAGTACTAGTATATGAATATTCAAAAATCCCTGAATCATTGGGCATTGCATGGAATTAATGGAAGTTTCATTATGGCAGATAGGCAAAATCCCTAAATCATTGACTAGGTGGATTCTTTGATTTAGTACTTTTTGAAATTTTATTTACACAGATGTAGACTCCCCCCTATATATATCAGGGAACGAAAAATGAAATCTTTTTCTTCTTCTTTTCATCCATCTTAACAAACCGTGTATATTTTCCCGTTAGTATGATCTGAGGTTTAGCTCGCTCACCCCTGTCGTACATACAACTCCGTTTTAGGTTTTCATTCTTAATACTAGGAGCTAGCAGAGTATAACAACGAGTTTATAAGATGAGAAGCAAGAAATCAGCTCTACTATTATACGTACAACTTAAGAAATCGACGCAGACGGGGAGAAATAAATGATCTTCTTAACAATATATAATAATATAAATATCTTATTCGGAAGATGGGTATCATTATTACAGAGGGTACTAGATCGCTGCATTGCGATACGATAGGTCGTGTAGTAAGAAGAAAGTCTGGATCGATCGAGCAGTACTAGTAGTCGTAGCGGTGGCAGCCCTAGAATTTTGAACCTAATAACGAGAAATCAACCATCGTACTACTAGCAAACGAACGAGCGTGTAGTAGCGCTAATGACGGAAGCCCTTAATTAGAGAGAAAGGAGGCGCCGGCCTCCTGGTGCTGCGGCGGTGGCGGCGCTTCTGCTGCTTTCCGTCGGAGAGGAGGGAGGGTCGGAAGTTGAGCTTGACGATGTCGCGGGCGGCGGCGAAGAGGCGCTTCTGGCACGCGGAGGTCGGTGTCCGGCGCGGCGGGCAGGTGTCGGGCCGGCCGAGGAAGCTGATCTCGGCACCCGTGGGGGTGTGGCAGTCTTCCTGGTAGGCGTCGGCGGTGGCGGTGGCGACGAAGAGGCGCGGCGTGTAGGCCGGTGCGGCGGCGGCGGGCTGGGAGAAGTCGGGCGAGGAGGCCATCAGGGAGAGAGGATCGGAGTCGGAGGTTGTTTGAAAAGAACGGCGATAGATTGGTTGGTGTGCGCTTGGTAGGGAATCACCGGCGCACGGAGGGGTATTTGTAGCATGCAGCGGATATCGGACGATACGGCCGGCCGCGTCGGCGCCGACGTCAGAATAATTACCTGCCGAGAATACGGCCAGGTTTCCTCGGATTATTTCTTCCCCTTAATTCCGAAATTCAAATTAGCCCATCAATCACGCAAGGCACGAAAAAAACCGGTCGCAACCGAATCCCCTCCGATCAAGGTTTTGGCTTTCCGTTTTGACTTTTTACCAGGCACGATCTGCCGAAATTCGGCTATTTCGATTAAATCTCGAACGAGATGCAAGAACCAAAATTTAAACTTTTTTACAAAATTCGGATGAAATTGGACCAAAGTTTGCATTTTCAAACAAATTTCAACCAAATATAAACTGTTTTAGATAATTCAACAAAAAATCCCCCAAATTTAGGAAGTTTTCGTTCGGTAAATTATTGTACCGATCCCGGCCGAAATGGCTGAATTTCGGTGGAATTTTGGAAATCTCGGCTGAAATTCAAAACCCTAACACCGATGCCCCTGCCTTGCATCGCCACCATGTCAGCCCCTGCCAGGCAACACCCTACTCTCGCCGACCTACACCGTACAGTTAATTGGCCGACCATTCCATCGTCACCAAATCACTACCAACACGCCATCTGCTCCCTGCACCGCCTTTCCCATCTTGTAGAAACAGTGACCAATTAACTATGACTTCCACCTAAGGTCAATGTTCCACTAAAATTTTGTTGGATTCAAGTTGCTTTATTGCTTGCAGGATACAACAAGAATACTATCGGAAAAACTGTCTGAATTTTGAAGTATTAGAAAGCCCTCATCAGACTGGTATGATGTATTTCAATGAAAGTGAAAATATTTTAACCTCCGTTGAATATCCCCAATGCAATTATGCGGGAACGGGAGGCAACGGGTCATATACTCGAAGGCCAATCTAGAGGAAGTTTGTCGATGATGAGGTAGTGCACGTGTAGCATCTCCATGGTATCCACACGTACGAGAAGAATGACACCACATTTAAGTGTGATCAAGCAAATGGACGAAGTAGGAACGTGTTGGTGAAAATCCGGCAGCGCTTCTGCACTCCCGTCTAGATTAGATCTAAACGGAGGTAGAACTCGGACAACATTCCGTAAGGTGATGAAGAACTCCGAGTGACGACGATAAGGACGACGACACGAAATAGCTGAGGTGCCGGAGGGGAGGTGGCACCCGCTGGCGGTGGTGGCCGGCGGCGGCGACGGCGCCGCGACGCCTAGGGTAGGGGTTGGGCTCCTTGTATTGTCAGTCTATGCCTTTCCCTCGCCCCACTTTAAATATTAGTTCAGCCCCCTTCTCCAATAAGAGTAGGACGCGGAAGGACTCATCCCTCCCTCTTCTCTAAACCGCATATGGGATGGGAATCGGAGTCAAACTCTGACTCCCTCCCCTTCCTCTTTCCACCGCTGTCCTACGAGGGTTTGGGGTCCGAATCAGACCCCTCCCCCCGCGCGTGCGGGTATGGTGAAGGAGATATGCCCTAGAGGCCAATAATAAAGTTGTCTTACTAATATACCTCTAATATTCATAATAGTTTTGCATCATGTTATAACTGTATTAAGTGGAAACATTAATATATGTGTGGTATATAAACATACCATGTGCCTAGTATTCTCTAGTACTAGTTCGTTGGGAAGATGATGATCGAGGTTTCCCGATCATGGACTTATTAACGTCAACTGGCAACGATGTCACTTTATGAAGTGATGGACACAACCGACCGTATCATTTCAATGTGACCCGTTCACAATGTTTAACATTGCAATATCTAGCAGAGCGTAGTAACTTAGTCCTTCGACCGTGAGATCATGTTTAATCACTATCTCTTGCGGCTGCTTTGATCGCATCAACCTCATGACCATAACTGGGTGACCATAAAGATGTGTTCTAGGCATTCCAAAGGAATAGTTGATGCGTATGTATCGAGATTGGGATTTGACTATCTGAGTGACTGATAGATACACTGGGCCCACTCGGTTAGATTACATCAATGAGCTTGCAAGCATGTAACTAGGTCACAAGGATGTAATATCACAGGAACGAGTAAATTTGTTTGTTAGTAACAAGATCGAGCTGGTATGTAGATAACTAAGATTAGGTTTTGGACAAACCAGGTATCGTTGTGCAAAAGGAGTAATACTTAGCATATAAAAGGTTCAAGCGAGCATACAATTCGTGAAATGTGAAGGGACCATCATGTGTTTCCAGATACTGTTGTTGGTCATTGATCGGAGAGATGTCTCGATAATGTCAGAACATGCCCGAACCATAAGGGTGTCACACTTAAGGGTAGAGACGCTACGAGTTGATCCTCCACCATAAGACAAATAGAAAGAGAGAGAACCGGAAGCATTCCGGAGAGATACCAAAGTGTTCGGAAGTTATTCGAAGGAGTATCGGATAAATAAATTAAATAAAAGGTATTTAATATTTAATTAATGGAATTAATATTAAATATATTTATTTAATAAATAAAATGGGCAACTATTCCTACATGGGCTCTCTCCCCCAAAGGGGAAGCTGCCAGCCCTTAAAGGGCCTTGGGTGTGCGGGGTGGGAGGGCTCTCACCGCTGGCCAACCCTAGGTGGGCTTGGCATGCGCGTGGGGCCCACCCCCACCGCCGGCTAGCCTCCTCCCACCTCATCCCAAGCTTAGTCCCACCCCGGGACTTGGAGGGGTGGGAGTTCCCAGTTTTTACTATATAAAGGGGTGCATGCATCCTCCCTTGATACCTTCGATCCGGATTTACAGATGCAATATAGTAGCTTTTTCCCTACAAGACTTGTTTCTTCGTTTTACCATCATTCACTGGACATTTCTAGTTTACTTTTGAACGTGGGTTGTTTCAATAGATGGAGATAGGCCAGGGTTGAAGATTCATCTGCAGCTGCACATCATATAGGATAAAGATAGTAATACGCATATTCATGTGTAAGGATTTAATATAGATAAAATTTGTGGCAACACATCTCGATATACTAGAGCCACTTTGAGTCACAGGTATAGGAATAGTATTTTGACCCAACTGTAGGAATCGCGAAACAGCGGGCTACAACAATTATTAAGTGTAAACACAGATCAAAGTCTTAAGAAGTGATATTTATGTTGTTCCAAAATGTATTGCTAAACAAAGACCATACTCTCCTTTCTGTCACTAGGTTTCCTACGAGATCGCGCTCACCAAGTATCTCACCTCAAGCCTTTATCAACATGTGGGATCTTGGGTACCCAAAGGTCCATAGATCAAGACAAGAGACAAAAGAACATACACAATACTCCCATGGAACTAGAGCTCTCCAGAGAAAATGGTGAACACCTTCCGAGCAGACACATTCGTAGTTGAGCAATTCGTGCTCGAGTCGCCACCTTCAGCGAGTCCGCAAGCGGAGAGTGCATCCCCTCCAGCTGGCTCGCCATCGACAATAAGAACCTGATAGTAGAGTCGGCAACTCCGGCTGCCACATGAGTCTAGTTCGTCTCGCCACCTTCGAGATACACAAGTATGCTCAATGCAAAGGACGACTCCGACCGAGAGCACTGATTATACACCTTGTAGAAGTACCCAATGTAGGTCCGACCATCTAGCCAGACGAGGAACTCCACTTTCCCCCCACTGAGGAGCCCGACTCGTTCAATGAGGCGAAATCGGACACCAGCTGGAGGCGTGCAATGGAAGAAAAGATGAGGGCCATCGAGGATAACACGACATGGCTCCTCACCACGTTACCACCAGGTCACCGCGTGATCGGTCTGAAGTGGGTGTACAAGGTGAAGAAGGACGTGCAAGGCGCGGTCCTTAAGCACAAGGCTCGCCTCGTTGCGAAGGGCCTACGTGTAGCAGTACATGATCGAATACGACAAATTCTACGCTCCTGTGACGAGACTCGAGTCCGTGCGCCTCCTGCTGGCCTTGGTCGCAAGAGCGGGTTGGAGCGTCCAACACATGGACGTCAAGTTAGACTTATTCAATGGTGAGTTAGAGGAAGCCGTGTATGTGCAACGTCCACCTGGCTTCGCTATAGCGGGGAGTGACCACTTGATGCTCCGACTCACTAATGCGCTCTACGGCCTCAAGCAGGCACCAAGGACATGGAACACCAAACACGACGCGTGCCTCGTCAATCTCGGCTTCACGTAGTCTGAGTCGGAGAATTACATGTATGCACGAAGCGACTCGCCGACTCGACTCCTCGTCGTTGTCTACGTCGACGACTTGGTGATCAGCGGCTCCAACTCTAGCGATATTGACACGTTCAAGCTGGAGATAAAGAGTATGTTCCAGATTTCCGACCTGGGACTGCTGAGCTACTACCTCAGCATCAAGGTGCGATAAGGATCAAGCGGGATTACATATTGCAGTGGGCCTATGCCAAGAATCTGCTGGATAAGACATGGATGGGCGGGTCCAACCCGTGCCATGTTCCCATCGAGCCGCGCTTCAAGATGTCCAAGTGCAGCACGACTCCCACGACGAATGTGACTAAGTAGCGGGGCATCGTCACGAGCCTTAGCTACTTGGTGCACATGCGACTGGATCTGACCTTCGCAGTCAGATTCGTGTATGGTTTCGTGGAGACTCCAATAGAGGAGCACTTACCGTTTTCAAGCGCATCCTACACTACATCATCGGCTCCGTGCGTCTCGGATGTAGGTACGGAAGAAGCACGGGTGCACCACGCCTAGTCAGCTAAACCATCAGCGACTTGGCTGGGGACGTCGACTCGCGCAACAACATGTTAGACACATTATTCTTTCTGTTGAGCAGATCAGTGACTTAGCATTCCCAAAAGCAGAAGATCGTGGCTCGAATGCGGCGGCTACCACAACTGCTTGCCAGGGGATCTTGGTGGCTCGGTTGCTGGGCAAGTTTGGCAATAGCGAAGCCGAGCAGGTAATGCTCAAGGTCGACAACAAATTGGCCATCTCACTAGTTAAGGACCCCGTCTTCCACGACCGCTCGGAGCACATCGAGGTGAAGTACCACTTCATCAGGGACTGCGTGGAGACGAAGAAGTCGGGCTAGAGTTCGTTCAAACCGAACACCAACTCGCCGACATCCTGACCAAACCACTTGGTCGAGTCCCCCTCGCGGAGTTGTGCTCATGGATCAGCACGATGGAGGTATCACCGGAACTCAAGCCTAAGACATCAGTGTTAGAATAGGCGTGTGGTTCGGAGTCCCGACTCACCCATCCGGGAGAGTCAGAGGTTGTTCTGACTGGAGAGTGTCCTAGCCCTTGGAGGTCCTTGGGTGTGCGGGGTGGGAGGGAGGGCTACCACCGCTGGCCAACCCTAGGTGGGCTTGGCACGCGCGTGCGGCCCTTCCTAGTCGAGTTGTGTGGACACTCGGAGTATGTTTTAGAGTCACCCTGGAGAGTCTGGCTATGAGTTGTCAAGTCAACCCGGGTAGTCACATCTGTACAGAGTCATACATAGTATGTAGATTAGGATGTGGTAGACATCTTGCCTAGTGGTAGGACGTACTAGACGTCATCTGTAGTTGTCGGCACCGTCCGTCGACGACTCGACGTGTCACATCACTGTCTGATTGGGCAGTTGCTTTTCATGACTTCATAGTCTCTCAATCCCTATTTAAAGGGCACCACCGCAATAAGAAAAAGGGTGTCAAACCATATTAGTGTGTGTTTTCTTACCTCCCCTTCTTCCCCGCCCCGAGTCGCCAAGTCTCGCATTCCGTCCAACATACAGCTTTTTGGCCACGACCATGGCATCGTAGCCGCTGCCCAGCTTGGGCGGGAGAGATTGCTTGGTGTGGAGCAACGCCGTGTGTGTACAGCTGCCACTGCCGCTGAAAGAATTGGAGTCACCTGTGGGCTGTGGCGATGGTGTTGCTTCACAGGGCATGGAATTGAAGCATGGAAATGTGCCCACCATGAGGAATCCCAGGCGTAGGATGGGCTCCGACAGGTGCTGCGGCTCCATGTCGGTGGGCTTGCTGATCCTCCGGCGGCGAGCAGGTCATCCATGGTGAGCTTGTGCTGGGAGAAGTCAGTCATCCAGAACCACGTAATGCTGATGCCTCCGCCGCTGCAGAATATGGCGATTCGATGAGGAGACTGGCGCGCCGTCGCCCCGGTCACGGTAGAATTTATTGGCGCATGCTGAGCTGTACGCAGGCAGGACGGAGCTGTCGCATGCGGAGGCAGATCGGCGGAGCCGGTCAAGAACTGCCGGCGTGAAAAATAGAGCGACGCGCGCACATCTTGTACCTACATGCGTCGCTAGCTTACCTTAGCTCCTGTTCTCTTGGTGAAAATTTGGCCCAAAACTGGTGCTAAATTAATTCCCAAGGACAGAGTCCATCAGCCCAAGAAGACTTTAGGTTCGAGGACCGGACCTAGACCTAAATTTCAGGGGAAATGACAAAGCCCAAGCCCCGCCACCTAGCTATTGTAAAAGTTGCCCTAAAAAAACCTATTGTAAAAGTAGCCCACAAAAAAAAACTAATGTAAAAGTAACCTACAAAAACAAAACCTAATGTAACTCCAAACCCGCAATAGCTTTTGTAAAAAAAAAAACAGAAGTACCACACTAGCTACATTAATTGTCATATCTCTGTAACATATATTTTCTTTTATTATGCCTTACCAATATTTGATGTGAAAGATATGTCGACATCACATACTTCTTCAGTTTTCCTAACAATTAACATTAGAGATAGTGCCTATGTCACAGAAGAATGCACTCACTCCTTGTTTCTTCTACAAGGAAAAAAAAAAGTTCTGCCTAAGACTAACACAACCACATATGTCCAACATTACATAGCTTTTGATTAAACCAACTGGAGCCTCGAGGGACCTATTAATGTGAGATATGATAAAACTTGTTTTTGTCTCTTTTTCCTGTTCCTTTTCTTGTTGCCATTACTTTTCTTTCATGCCGTGGTTTTAGATATTTTTATGTCTTATATTAAAGAAACCAACAAAGTTGGTTCTTTAGTTTTTGAAGATAGAGAACCTTTTTTATTTCTTTATTTGAAATGTGGATTTTTTTAATTGTGACTGATCTTACTTCAAAAAAAAAAGGAGAGTTATTATCGTTCTAGCTATGTGCTTATGGTAAGGGATCACCAGCTCAGTACAATTATTTTGGATGAACATCTACGAACCTTGATGCGTCAGTCTTACGCTGAATCCAACCCTACAATTTGATGTTTCGACACACGCGTCCTTTGTATATGCAATAAAACTTGGCCAATCCGACATCCGAATCCGAGTCGGATTTCAACAGCTAGTGTCGTGAGTATGTTGCTAATGAATATGTACCGTGTTTTATTTGTCAAGTATTACTTACTAGAATCCCCGCAACTAATAATTTTGGAGTAAAAAGTGCTGGTAGTGCAAAATTAAGAATCCATATATATATATATATATATATATATATATATATATATATATATATATATATATATATATATATGCATCGTCTCGTTTCAGGAAAATATGAATTTCATTCAATTTGTAAAGAAACTTGTAAGCCCAATTTTCATTTGTAGATCGCTCGACATGGTGCTACTGATAGTTAAGTACTAAAAAAACACAGAACAAAACCACACATTATTCTGACACACCATGCAAGCGGGATCGACCTAGATAGTAAGTACACTAGCTAGTTAGCCACTGGATCTCTTCTCCTCTTCCACCTGTGGCGCCGGAACATTCAGATGAAAGGCAGGCGTCGTCGGAGCTTCTGTGGGGGAAGCCTCGTCGGCGAGCTGCTCCTGCTCCTGCTTGGCCGGCAAGGAGAGGCCTTTCTTGCCGGTGTGGGTGGAGCTACACCGGGGCCCACCTAGTGACGGCCGCTTCTCGAACACATACCGCTCAGTGACGGAGGGCGGCGGTGGTCGCGGCGCTTCGTCCTTGCCACGGCGCCAGCTGCGACGGACGTGGCAGCGCCGGATGTGAAAGTGCAGGTCCTCTTGGCTGATGCAGAAACTCTGGCAGAAGTAGCACCGGAAAGTCTCCCGTCCATCTCCTCCATCAGGGACTGTGGGGATGGCCAGCCTCTTGCTGCCGCTGGCGGCTCCGCGGAGCTTGTCCACGGACTTCGTGCGCCAGGGGTGCCTGGGGGGCTTGCTGGCGCCGCCAGACAGGGGGCCGTGGAGATCGCCGGTGGCCGGCGTGGCCAGTTCGTGGGTCGACGATCCGTTAGCGCTGCTCATGGTCACTAACTGCTGTTTCTAATCACTCTCGCTCTCTCCATGACTTACTCACACTAAAGGCTATATATAACAGAGAGGTCTTTCTAGCTACCAATTAATCCTCTCAAAGAGATAGGGTTGGCATTTAAGAGTACTATCCTTTTTTAATAGGGAGCATTTATCAGTAGCTAATAATTAATTGCTAGCCAAATATTGATTTTAAATTAATTCGAAATTAGTATTTTCTGGAAAACCTCAATCAAATTTCGTTTTTTAAATATAATAAAATTCTCCAAAGTTCAAAAGATATTGTCCGGTAAGAATATTTAGCAGGCCAAAATGAAATGAAAAAACAATCCAAAGCCCCCGGTATATGTTAACCTACTAGTAGCAGTCCAAAGTATTCAAGTTGGAGCGATCTAGATTAAGGCCTCGTCTCAACTCGCCTTATAAAATACATTTGATCGATACGGGACGAATTGTTATAGAGTTGGAGTTGGCTCATTATAGGCCTATGAAGAACTGATATCAGGAAACTTTCGAAACAGATGAAATACTACCAATTAAAATTGGACGATGGTAACATTAAGTTCTTGTGTTTCCATGTAATAAACTGAAGAAGCCTGCTCCTACTATAAGTTATATATATATAATTCATTCAAGATAAAATCTACACTAATCCTAATATTCAAAATCTATGTAATATCAATGATAACATATCTAGTATGCTAATATTAACCTAAACCTAAACCTATATAGGTCGCCTTGGCTCACAAATCTTCATATTTTAACTAATTATATATGAAAGGAGACTCATTACATCATGTACTGAAGCTCATTTCTTTTGGAGTCGATTTTGAGTCGAATCGAATTGGAACCAAAGTCGAGTCAATACACATGTCACCTTTTATCCATATCCAACCCTCCAAGATTTCGGTAGAGTCAATACACATATCAATGCCGAAGTGTTCTCTATAGTGGAGAAACCTCAATCAAATCAGAAATCCGAATCCGACTCGGATACTGAAAGATGGGCTGACATTAACATGGGCACGAGTGCACTATAGAAATATATACAAATTTCATGTTTTGGTTATATGCACTTACAAGGTGGACTACTACTAGAGAAAAGAGCTGAAATTCAATGAACTTTCCCTGGGGATAAGTAGTACTTTCCTAAAAGGGGAAAACCATGTGTTTATGCAATATGTCCCTAGTTTTTGCTTTGTAGGCCTAGGTATGCGTCTTATGGAAGCCATGTGTAGTATGGAAGTGTATGACATGTAACCATAGTTTGCCCCGTGGCATATTGAACACTTAACCTGAATTTCCATGAGTGATTCATCGCATAATACATATCGAAGAAGGTCCGAGAAAGAATGAATATTGATGTTTATTTTAATGGGGAGAAGATTTGAAAAAATCACATCATTAAATTACTGAATGGATCACACAATCTTAACTTGATTTTTCACATTATTTATCTTTTAAATGGTTTTTCTAGGGATCTTTCAAATCGTTAAACTATCAAATATAAACTTGAGTTAGATATAACTTAATGCAACTCATTAAATGGCGTTCATCTGCTAGAATTGTTTGTGGGTGAAGGCACACCCGATTTTTTTTGCTTGAGCGAAGAAACCCTGAAAACAACATATAACACAATTTTGAATGGCCAATAAGATGTTGCATGTAAAAGAACATAACATATGACAGTTTTGTGTATATCTGAGTAATATTGGCATGCACATTCACTATCAGTATATCTATAGAAAATAACTGAAATACAGTGAATTCTTTTCGTCCAACACGGAGTTGGAGTTCTGTTTGACGCAAATTGAAAAAGAAATATTGTTCAAAGGACATAACATTACATATATTCATACTTTGCTTGATCAACTTTCAGGGAGATACAAACTATAGTAGATTTCATACAAAATTCCCATATATTTCTTCCATTTTTGTATGTAATATAATGCAAAGAATTATCCATAGCATATAATGGTCATGTTAGTATATCTCCCATAATTTCACTTGAAAATGAAAGCTCAAGTCATTTTGCTCGTAAATACAAAATCACCCCAAGTTTCCCTACAGAGGGAATGTTAACATTACATGCAACCATATATATGCCAAGTGTCTTATGAACATGAATTTTCATGAGCTATTCATCAGATACAAAATATCGAAGAAAATTGATAAAGATATCATGTTTTAATGTGAAGAAGATATGTTTGCTAAATCACGTAAGGAAAATGTGCAATGTATATGTGAACTAATGAAATCAACTTTATTCTTGTGATTCTGTTTTAAATAATTCAGATATCAGATATAAATTTGAGCCAGCTATAACTTAATGCAACTCACTAAATCTCCTTTATCATAAAGAATAATCGTGTGCCCCGATACATCTGAGTTATTTTGTTTGCGGAAAACATCTTGGAGAAAATTGGGTTAAATGACATATACAAGGAGGCCTGGAGCTATTATGATGTTTTACATATATAAAGCGAAGAGACTATTTGTAAGGAATGCTAATAAATATGTGTAACATGCCTACAATTTAACGGTACTAAGGAATAACTAATTTTGTATAGGTGGGTAAGTGACAGATCTTAGCTTACCATGTGGCTCGCGTCAGTGTTTGTAGTGGTCGCTATGTGGTCCACTGACCTATTTGTAAATTTTATTACTTTTGGGTCTCTTTGTACTATTGTTCGTGATTATTAATAGATTGGTGTAATATCGCAAAAAAAAAATTCACGGGGAAAGGGTGGGTGAGATTTATATGAAATATATGCTTTTATTATTTTTGTCAGCTAGCTAGATAGATATGATATAGAATCTGGAAATATATGTCCATTAATCACTCACACTATCTTTGAGAATCTAAACATCACGCAACCTCTCTACATTGAAAATGGCTTGGTTTATAATATATCAGGTCACGTGAATTAATCAGCTACCTGAACTATACGGACTACCATAGTCCATATGTTTACCAAATCGATGCTGAAATTTTAGTTGGGTTTTTTTTTTCCGAAAAGGGGATATCCAGCCTCTGCATAGATTGATACATATAACCATCTATATCAGAAAGTTTTAATCACACATCAAAAGCAAGAGAAGCTCACAGGTGTTTGCCACATCAAAAAAAAAACATCCTTTCTGCATTTAGTTTGCCAAATCCGACATCCGAATCCGAGTCGGATTAGTAGTTTATCCAAGTTAGTTGCTAAATCATTTTACCATACGTTTTATTTGTTGGTTAGTACTTACTAGACTACAAATGAATTTAGGAATTCAAACTACAAATTTAGGAACTAGGAACTAGGTGTGAAATCTTTGGCACCTAAATAAATTTAGGAACTAAAACTACAAATTTGTTCCATCCAACATACATGCAAGGTAAAATGCTTTAAATATGAATTGCATCTCTTCTCTTAAGAAAGTACTAATACAATTTAAAATGCTTTACATATGAATTTCATCCCTTCTCCTAAGAAAGTACTAATCCATTTTTTTAGGACATGAATTTGCATGAGCAATTCATCACATACAAAATATCGAAGGAGATCGATAAACATATCATGTTTTAATCTGAAGAAGATATGTTTGCAAAATCACGTAAGGAAAATGTGCAATGTATATGTGAATTAATGAAATTAAGTTGATTCTTTCAATTCTGTTTTCGATAGTTGAGATATCAGATATAAAGCTGAGCCAGCTATAACTTAATGCATCTCATCAAATCTCCTTCATTTTAAAGAATAATCTTGTCGCTCGATACATTGGAGTTATTTTGTTTGGGGAGAGCATTTGGAATAAAATTGGGTTAAATGGACATATACAAGAAGGCCGAGAGCTATTATGATGTTTTACATATGTAAAGCGAAGAGAAGATTGGTAAGGTATTACACAACATATGTGTGACATGGCTACAGTTTAAGTGTACGAAGGAATAACTAATTTTGTATCGGTTGGCAAGTGACAGATCTTAGCGTACCATGGGGTTTGTTATAAATCCAAAGGGAAAGGGTGGGGTTATACTCATATGAAATATATGCTTTTATTATTTTTGTATGCTAGCTAGATATGACATAGATTCTAGAAAATATATATGCCCATTAATCGATCACACCATCTTTAAGAATCTAAACATCAAACGATATCTCTACATTAAAAATGGCATGGTTTATAATATAGGAGTTCACATTAATTAATAAGCTACCATAACTATACGGACCACCATATTCCATAAGTTTACCAAATCGATGCTGAAATTTTAGTTGGATTCTTCTTCTTTTTTCTAAAAAGGGGATATCCAGCCTCTGCATAGATTGGTACATATACAACCATCTATATCAGAAAGTTTTAACCACACACATCAAAAGCAAGAGAAGATCACAGGTATGACCAAAAAAAAGCATCCTTTCTGCATGTTAAGTTTGCCTTGCTGAAAACTTTGCCAAATCCGACATCCGAATCGGAGTCGGATTAGTAGTTTGTTCAAGTAAGTTGCTAATGCATATTGCCACACGTTGTATTTGCTGGGTAGGAGTCCCTGACTATGATGGCCATGTTCAATATACAGCCTGATATCTTTGGGACCGAAATAAATTTAGGAATTAAAACTATAAATGATTAGCAGTGCTTGATTAAACAGTCTCTTAAGAAAGTACTAATCCATTTATGTTATTTCTTGATCGATTGATATATGGTGCCAATTACCTTACACTACTCCAAAGCTTTGGTCAAACAGAGAGAAACAGTGATGAAACACTAAAGAAAGAAGAGAACAAGACATAAATTAAACACCATGCAAGCTCGATCGATCAATCTAGCCACTGGATTCCTTCTCCTCCTGCACCTCTGGTGTCGGAACGTTCAGATCAATGACGGGTCTCGCCTGAGCTTCTGGGACGGCGGCCTCGTCGGCGATCTGTTGCTCCTTCTGCTGGGAGACCACGGAGCAACCTTTCTTCCCGCTGCCACTGGGCGAAGGCCGCTTCTCGACAGAGGGCGGCGGCAGCGGCGCATCCTCCTTGCCGCGACGCCAGCTGCGAGGAACGTGGCAGCGCCGGATGTGGCACTGCAGGTCCTCCTCGCTGAGGAAGAAGCCCTCGCAGAAGGAGCACGGGAGCGTGGGGACGGCCGACTTCTTGCTGCCCCGGCCAGCGCCGGCGGTGGGCGTGACGACAGCGGCGCTGTCTAGCTCCTGTGCCGACTTTGCGGAGGATGCCGGCGCCGGCCGGGGCGCGTCTTCCATGCCGCGACGCCCTCTGCGATGGACGTGGCAGCGCCGGATATGGCATTGGAGGTCGACCTGGCAGATGAAGAAGCTCTCGCACAAGGAGCACCCGAAGGGCTCATCATCGTCTCGTCCAGCAGGGAGCGTGGGGACGGCCGGCCTCTTGCTGCCTCGGACAGCCGCGTCGAGCTCGTGCACCGACTTCATTCTCCAGGGGTGCCTAGGAGGCTTGTCGCCTCCGCCGGCGCCCCCGGACAGCAGGCCCTTGATGTTGCCGGCGTCCGGCGTGACAAGCTGCTCTGTCGACCCATTAATCATTGCCATGGCTAGCTGATGTTTCTGTGCTTTCTTGCTGACTCACAACTGCAGAGTATATAACTATATATACAGCGATTTTGTTTGGCTGCAAATTAATGCTCCGGAAAAGATAGGGATTGGTATTTAACATTAGCTTATTTTTAAGGGAACATTTAAAATAGTACCTAGAAATTAAACGTAGCACTCCGTCCGGAAATAAGTGATTTAGATTTGTGTAGGTTTAGATATATCTAGACATGTTTTAGTGTATAGATACATTCGAATCTAAACAATCAAAGTCAGTTATTTTTAGACGGAGGGAGTACATCACGGGAATTTGGATTCCTGGGCTGTCACCCAGCCTCTAAATAGGCTAGATTGGGTCATTTCGGTCAAATCTTGGTTTACTTTTGATCCAGATGAAATACTGAAAAAAAATATGAACGATGACAACGTGTTTGCTTAAATTCTTGTGTTTATACTTGTAAAATAGTGAAAAAAAAACCATGTCTATTATACATAGAAACATAATATTCCATTTTAAGAACATAACAATTAATTCTATTTTTCATTCTATTACCTTGCTATAGTTCAAAGAACAATGACATATTATGTTTCTATGTGTCAAAAAGTTAATTGTTATATTATTCTGTTAAATAATTCTGCAAGAAGTATGCATGAAAATAACTTGACATGTCACAACCAGAAAATCTCTCAAAACACAATAGCATTGGAATAAGATAGATTCCCCACCTTTGGAAACAAAAAAGAAGAAATTTGCAATAGTTAATGCAAAACCAATCTTATTGTTTATTATAAATGACGAAAAAAAGGTTTCCTAATAAGATGATAAAATATTTAAAAGTAACAATGTGGCAAAAAATAAAAAACAAAGAAAATAAGGGAAGGGGAAATGAGAAATGTGAAAACAAAAAGTTTTATCATATCTCACACTGGCTCTTCCGGATGTTTAAAGAGCTTTACCTAGACATGTTGCACATATGTGTGGTACGGTTGAGTTCGTCTTATTAGGGAACACATTAATGTTTGGTGTTCCTATAAGAATATTTCTAATGTTTAATACCAAGAAAACTTAAAAAGGATTTGATATTGGTAATGTCTAACATTAATGAAACAAACTAAAAGAAAAATTACCATAAGATCACAAGTTAGCACATTTAAGGACTTCGTAATTTTAGATGGATACCAAGACTTTATAATTTACTCAAGACCATGTTACTAAGGAGCAGAATCGTGCTTGGTTTCTTCAAAAACTGTGGATGGGTTTGGAATTTTTTACATATGTGAAAGCTAGCTTTTTTTTGAGAGGGAGCTATGGCTCTAGCCTCTGCATCTCACGGCTTCTTTATTTCTTTATTCCAAAACCAAGTCTTACAAATTATTATATCATGGGTCACACAAGGGAATCAACCATCTAAAAAAAGGAGAACATGAAATGACACTACACTAACATGTCAACCTACGATCAGAACGCCGGCTGAACTGGCTGTATATATCCGATGCAACCTGGTGGAGCAAACCCAGACAACCTGGCTGCGCTTGTCCATTGGCTATAGCCATGACCACAAACGGATCCAATGAGTAGCCAATGGGAGAACCTACACAAAAGAGTTGTTTTTTGGCATTGTTAAAAATATAATCATTTCTTGCATTCCGTATGGTCCATAGTAAAGCACACATTCCTACTCGGATATGTTCTTTATCTTGTTTTGTCACTCCCACTAGCCAATTCTCAAATAAATTAGTTACACTACAGGGAGGAACTATATTAAACGCCATATGGACAATGTGCCATACAAGTCTTGTCAATGCTCAAGTAAAGAATAGATGTTGAATTGTCACATCTTCATCACAAAAACAACACTTCTTACTCCCCTGCCAAATTTTTTTTGGCTAAATCATCTTTTCTGAGCTCTTTCACTGATTTTTAGCATGGGCACAGGCTTCGAATATGATATCTATCTCAATATCTAATTAGGCTGATGGGCCCCTACGTTGTGAATTAGTTAACAAGAATTTTGAGGCAAGATTTCACTAAAAGAATCGGACATAGGTAACCGTAGCAACTCATATAGGTTCAGTTTTGGGGTTTTTTTTGCCAGGATTTACGTACAGTTTCAATGTGGCTTCGTTTCCCATCTCCAGCAAACTTCTCCTGCACACCATGGCTGTGTTCTGACATCCGAATGCTCAAGCCAAACCCTTTCCCTTTCAAGGCGCACACCTCTGGAGGGTCGGCATATCAACATTATTTTGTTCCTACAACTTGACCATAGTGTACATACGTATCAAATGCAGCATTATCACACAGTCCTATAAACTCTTTACAAAAATCAATCGGCCCCTCCTAGATTTCAGATTTTATATACTATCAGATCCTGAATAACATACAAAATCTTGCTGAATATGACACGCCATTTATTTTCAAATATGGGCCAGCCTGTCGTGTTAGAAATCGGACGTCCATATCGGATTCGGAGTGGAATCGGACAACCCAACTAATTGGTGAAGAATTCTGACATTGATGTATTTGTCCAAAGGCATCACGGGTCTAACACATGTCTATATAAATGAAGATCAAACCCATCTATATTCTCATTTGATGTTAAGCTCCAAGGGAAGATAAACATGAAAACCGCAATCCGACTATGATTCGGATTCTAATTTTGGCAATCACGCAATTGTAGAATCCGACTATTGATTGTACCAAAAATAGAATTGAATGTTTTATGATCTATGAAGGGCAAAACAGTTATGGTAGCTCGCTTCCTAGTGATGGGAGCCTCACTCTCTTGTACCTGTTCCTCACTACTATGACCTCACATGTCATGACTCGTGAATGTAGGGTTCCCCAAAGGGGTTATCGAAGCCATTGAGAAAAGACAATGGGCCTTCCTATAGATCAGGTAGGAATCTTCTACCGGTAGCAACTTCTAGGTCGCTTGCAGATATGTGTGCAATCCTAAGGAGTAGAGAGGTCTTAGCTCTCCATCCACTCTCAAAATCATGCATTTTTCCCTAAGTTCCTCTGTAAGCTCTTGTCTGGTAGCGGCACCCCATAGGTATGTTGGTACAGGCGCTTCTATGGCGGCCTCATTGATCATCACTTCCTAGACACTTGTATCTAAAATGGAATTATCGCCAACCTAACCTCCTTTTTGTTCCAATTTAGGCATTGCCATTGGAAATGGAGATTCCTCATCCTTTTTGTTTGGTCGGTGGAGTGGCTCTCTTACTCTTGTTGGCCATTTTCCCTCCCTCCTCTCCCACTCGACATGCCCAAATGTTTTCCTTCCTTGGTCAAGGCATGGTGTCCTTCCCTATAGCTTGCATCTCCATTGTGGCCTTTTTGGAGATTTCCACCCTCTCTAATAATATCTTGCCTGATGTTTCCTTGTAATTTCATTAACATCACCATTTTCAAAAAGATATTTTATGTCAATTCTTGAAGAGATTTGCAGAAATGTTCAATACCACATCGTTTGGTGCAACGCTACACCGAACAAGTGTCGAATCTTCATCTGGCAGGTGCTTCATCGACGCATTTTGACCAGTAAAATACCTAAACAACACCACCTCTTCCCCTCCCCATGCTGACCTTCATGTTGATGACGAAGACTTTGATCACTTATTACTCCACTAGGATCAAACTCCTGAAGTGTTGAGATCACTCCCTCACCTAGATGCGTCCACCACACCAGCTTGTCTTTGAAAACTCCTAGAGCCATCACTACAAGTACTTCACGAAAACTACAATCTGCACTACAATTTCTTCCTTTGTAAAAAACAATTTGGTTGTTTGGTTTGATCCATTCGATTCACCAAAAAACTCATCTCTTCCCCTTACATTTTCCTCTATAAATTTGTAATCCATGAGCCTATAATTTTTGTGATGATATGAAGTGTTTAGGGAGGTCACGACCCGCCATAGTTACACAAAAGGTTGAGGTTGCGCTTTTAGGCCTTAGGCCCATATTCATGCAAGTAAGGTAAATTAGGCACAAGGAATATCCCCTAAATCATATGTCCATATTGGATTTGGAGTATGCTATGTCTATAATAATATACATCTGAATCGGACAACCCAACTAATTAATTGTAGAAGGATTATAATAGCAATGTCCAAAATTATCACGGGTGTTATGCGTGGCTATATAAACGAAGATCAAAGTCATGTATCTTCTCATTCAGTGTTGTCCTTTAAGAGAAGGTGAACATGATAACTGAAATGTGACTATAATTTGGAATCTTAGTATGGCAATCACGCAAGTAGACATTGATTGTATCTGAAACCAAATTGAATGCGATGTCATCTATAACCGAAAAAAGTTGTGGTAGCTCACTTCCTATTGGTTAGCGCCTTGCTCACTGAAAACATTCCTAGCTGCTATTCGATTAGTGCGGGGATCCCTATAGGAGCTATAGATGGCATAGATAAAAGACAATGGGCCTTCCTGTAGATCAGGCCGGAATCTTGTACGTGTATCAGCTGCAAGGCCACATGCAGAGATGTGTGCAATCCTAAGGAGTACAGAGGTCTTGGTGTGCTCTCGCTCCCCTCTCGGAATTATGTCGTTTTCTCTAACTTCCCCCATGAGCGCCAGTCTGGCATCTAAACCCCACCAGTATGCTGGTTTAGGCACTTCTATGAATGGCTGCCGCGACCTCATTGATGATCACTCCCATCGACACTCATGTATAGAAAGTAATTATCGCCGACATACCCTCTTTTTTGCTCCGGTTCAATCATTACCATTGGCAACGAAGATTCCACCTCCTTTTGGTTTGGCTAGTGGAGCGGCTCTCTTACTCTGGTTGAGTGTTTTCCCTCCCTCCTCTCTCACTTGACATTCCCAACTGCTCGTGTACGCCTCTAAGGAGATTCACACACTCTCCTGGGATATCTTGCCTGACGTTCTCCAAACTAGTGAGTCCGATGTTTCTCATGTGTATATTTTTCTCAGTATAACCCACAGTTTTATCTTTTGGTGTTATTTGGCCCTTAGTAAAACATATATATAAACATGAATAAAAGCATATGTATAAACAATAGTAATAATGATTCTAATTGCCTAGAGGTTCCTCAAAAATAACTGTACAGTGTCCTTTCCATAAGAACATAGAGTATGCATGGAACATAAGTAACATTTTTTTGAGAGAAGTATGTGTGAAAATAACTAGACATAACATATATTCTCCACCTTCCCGAAAAAACAACAACAATGCATTAGTTCACGCAAAACCAAGCTTATTGTCTTTTCCAAATGCACAACAAAAGACATTTTTCTTAATATAAGAAGATAACAGTATTTAATAGTACTAATGCATAGAAAAGAAAAAAGAAGGGAAGTGGAGAAAGAGAAATGTAAAAACAAAAACTTTTATTATATATATATCTCACATTGGCTCCTCCAGGATGTTCAAAGACCTTATGTCGACATGTAGCATATATGTATGGTTGATTTCGTCCTATTAGGAAGTATACTACATTTGAATTTTCTTGTACAAAAGAAAGAACCCAGAGAGGACAATAACAATATCTCTATCTTTAAATAGCAAGAAGATTGAAAAATTATTTGATGTTAGTATATCTCTAACATTAATGAAACAAATTAAAGGAAAAATATTTTACCGCAAGATCACAAGGTAGCACATTTAATACTTCATAATATTAGATGGAGAAGAAAACTTTACAATCTATGTTTCTACAGAAACTGTGGTTGGGTTTCTGTTAGAGTATTGTACGTACACGGTTATTGTGGTAGATAGGATAGCCCCTGTGCCGATGTCGAGGGAGTCGAGAGTGTGAGGCGGTGCCATGGTCGAGGTAGCTTGGACAGTAGAGTAAGCTGATGATACTCAAACGACACTACCACAATAACCATGTACGTATAATACTCTAACGGTTTCTAATTTTGCACATATGCAAAGCTAGCTGTATAGCACGACTGTGACTATACATGCCTGGGCTCTTTCATGGAGTTTAATCTGGGCAAGGTCCTCGAATCTATACCTGCCTGGGCTCTCATGGAGTTTTATCTGAGCAAGGTCCTTGAATCTGATTTCTATCTGAATATCTAGTTAGGCTGATGGGCCCCTTCGTTGTGAATTAGTGTTAACAACAATCTTGAGCCATGATTTCACTAGTAAGAGAATCATATTTTTTTGCCATATAGTTTTTCTAAAATTCTAGATTAGCAATAGTAAAGAAAACCCTAAAAGCGATAAAAATTACAAATAGATCATTGAACCACCTAGCAATGATTACAGACACTAGCGACAAGCGAAGGTGCGCTGCCATCCTCACCATGTGTCTCGCTGGATTTTTGCTGCGGATGCTTCTCTCCCATATTTGGCAACCTTCACATGTACAACGGGGATCAATTTTGCTATCCAAAATCATCAAGCCAAACCCTTGCCCTTTCACAGTGTGCACCCCGGGGGGAATCGACGTATCAAAATTATGTTGGTCCTAAAACTTGACTATAGTGCATGTATGTATCAAATGTAGTATTGCCACATATATTCGCGTAAAAAATATTTTGCAAACAATCAAGCAGTCCGCCTTGTTTAAGAATTTTTTATACTATTGGAATCCGAGTAATATAGAAAATCTTGCCGAATAGGACAATCATTTTTCTCAAATTTGGGTGAGCCTTCATGCCTTGTTCGAAACCAGATGTCCATATCGGATTTGGAGTGTGCTATGTTGGTACTAAAAATATTTTCGAATCGGACAACCCACCTAGTTAAGGATTCCGACACCGATGTATTTGTCCAAAAGAACCATGGGTTTGATGGATGGATGTATAAACCAAGATGAAACTCATCTAATTTCTCAGTTAATGTTTACCTTCAAGGGAAGACAAACATGAGAACTTAAATCCGAGTATGATTCGGATTCTCAATTTGGAAATCATGCAAGTACACATTGATGTATCCGAATCCGAATTGAATGTGGTTTCACCTATCTGTGACGAAAAGGTTGTGGTAGCACTCTTTCTATTGGCGGTTGCATAACTATCCTAAACTTGTTCCTCACTGCTAAAATCATTCAGGCTATGATTGCGGGAATCCCTAATTAGGTTTCAAATCCATTGACAAAATACGATGCACGTTCCGTAGATTGGGAGGGAATATTGTACCTATAGAAAATATAGCGAAAGCAAGGTAGCTTGTGGAGATGTGTGCAATCCTAAGGAGTATGCGGGTCTTGGCTTTCTCTTCATTCTCTCTAAAAATTACGTCTTTTTCTTTAAATTCCTCCATAAGCTCAAGTTTGGCATAGACACCCCATCAGTGTCCTGGTTTAGGTGCTTCTAAGCATGGCTTCTGCTACCTCATTGACGGTTGTCTCCTCGAAACCCATTTCAAGAAAGTAATTATGGCTATCCTATACCCTATTTTCTGCTCAAATTCAGTAATCACTATTGGCATTGGATATTCCATCTCCTTTTGGTTTGGCCGGTGGGGCGGCTCTCTTACTCTTGTTGAGCGTTTTCCCTCCCTCCTCTCCCACTTGACCTGTTGAAATATTTTTATCTCCTTCCTTGGTCAAGGCTTGGGTGTCCTCTCTTACGCCACTACGCTGATTGACACCCTCTCTCATGATGTCTTGAATGATGTTCTCCAAACTAGGGAGTGCGATGTCGCTTGAGGTTTCACTAACATCAGCCTCTCGAATAGATTTTTTTTTTCATACAACCCCACAACATAGGGGTCGGGTTCCACTATCATCAGATAAAAGAACAACAAAAAACCACATCGAAGCAGGTTCAAGCTCCTGGGAGCCACGACACAAAATAACTACAGCTAACTGCTACCACAATCAGAGAGTTCAAACCCAGAAGCAAGGGGGAGACGCAAGATCACCGCCACATGGAGGCTAGTGTTTTTAACCAGAGCTACCGAAACAAAACACTACAAGAAACACCCAAAACACACCACCAGAATGATCATTTGTGGCCAAAGATATCATCCTCTTCTGCTTCTTCTCCACACTGTGAAGAAGGGAAGAGAATTTGCCTCTCGAATAGATGTATGTCAATATTTCTTTTGGGGATTTTATGAGATGATGAGGATGACGCTATTTGGCGCAACTCTGCCTGGAACAAGTTTCGAATCTTCAAGTGGCTCGTGCTTCACTAAGGCATCTCAACAAATTTAAAGACGTAATTGATGCCGCCTCTTCCCCTTCCTCGCGCTACCCATCACGTGCTGAAGACGAATACGCTGATCACGTGTTAATCTACTGGGCTCCATCTCTTGAAGTGTTGAGATCACTCCCTCCCCTCCACGCATCCACCACACATGCTTGTCTTGAGAAATTCTTGGAGCCATCACTCCATGCAATTCGCAAAAGCTGAAATCTGCACTGTCATTTCTTCCTTTGTCGAAAACCACCTGGTTGTTTGGTTTGACTCCTTAGGTCTACAATGAATCTCTTCTCTACCACTAACTTTTTTTTCCTAAAAATTCGTAATTCACGAGTCTGTTTCTTTATGATATAATTTGTTCAGGGAGGTCCTGACCTACAGAAGCTAAACTACAGGTTGTAGTTGTGCTTTCAGGCATTAGTCGTATCTTCAATTCTTCATGCAAGCACAATAATCACTGCAAGTAAGATAAAATAGGCACGAGGAACAGCCCTAGCACATTTTGGTTTACTCCCTCGGTCCCAATTTATGTTGCATATAAGGTTTTTGATACAAATATGAATCTATCTAATGCCAAATTAATATTATTAGAATTGTCTTAAAATATATTTTCATATTATATGCATTTCATATCATACATATTAATATTATTTTGTATATTCTTGGTCAAACTTTGCAAAGTTTGACTCGCATGCAAAATTATACGCAACATATTATGGGATGGAGGGAGTACCTCTGTCGCTGCATTTAATAAAAAATGTTCCTTAGCTAGCTAACAACGAGGCAAGTAAACATAAATACAGACCATATATTAGTAGACCTAGATATGCCAATATTAATAGAGCTAGATATAGTTAATTAAGCACACATCCCCAACTACTTCCCTCCTCACACTCATCAGTCCCCAATATCCACTATAAATAGTCTGAAGCTAGGCATGGCGTGTCAGTCAGCTGAGTGTGTCGAACTGTCCTGCACACAGAGACAGACACAACAAGATGCCGACGTCGCAGGTGTTCGTCATGCCCCGCGCCGGCCACCACTACCTCGTCGGAGGCTCTGGCGGAGGAGAGGACCCCAGCAGGTACCCCTGGGCCATGAAGTCCACACACGAGCTCGACGCCGTAATCCCCTCCGTCGCCAGGGGCACTAAGAGGCCATCAGCTGCTGCCATGCCCGCCCGAGTCGAGCTCTGGGCGTCCCGGTTCAGGTGCCCCATCTGCCTGCGCAAGTTCGAGACCCAAAATGGCGTCAACGGCCACATGAGCTGCCACACCAAGCGTGGCTGGCACGCCATGGAGCCGCCCAAGCCACCACCGGCCGGCGGGCTCGCCGCAGACGGGCGGCGCCACAGGTATGTGTGCAACCGCTGCAGGGAGCGGTTCGATACGAAACAGGGGCTCGGCGGCCACCGCGCCAGCCACAGCCGCAGGAGAGGCTGCTCCTGGCTCGAGAAGCAGGAGAGGCTGCTCGCTGACACGGCCGAAGCTCAGAGGCCCGTCGTGTTCGACTTTGATCTCAACAAAACGGCGCCGGAGGTGAAGGAGGAAGAAGAGGAGCATTAGAATGCAAAGGATCGATCGACCGGGCAGCTAGCTAGCTTGTTAGGGCTTCGGTTGGTGGAGATATGCTTGCGTATACTCATGTTTGTTGTTTAGCTCCTTCCATGTGTTTCTCTCTCTTTGACTTTGTGCCTTATTTCCATCAAAATATAAAGTCGATCTGCAGTAAGCTCCAAGTTCTCATATTCTTGGTGAAACTGCAGGAAACTCATGCACCTAAAGAGGTTTGTTAATAAAAGAGACTTAGTGAGTTGCATCTAAATATAACTTTTCCTAGTTGTGCAATTGATTTCATAGAATCACATGAGATTCAGTAAATTATTAGATGGATCATTGCTAAGAAAAGTAAATAATGAATGATGAATAGGATCTACCATTGTATAGGCTCACGGATGGATGATGATACCATCATTAATTGCACTATGATTTCCAAATATTTTCTTCACCAACATAAAACACGTTTGTGCCCTTTCTCCCCATATTTTCATGTGACGAATGAGTCATGCAAAGTCATGCCATGCGGTTGATGTGTAGGACATATTTCTTCTGTGTCAAACCTTTGACCCACCGATTTCTAAAGAAACCATGAGTTGTTGGGTACATAAAAAACAAAAATCGTTTGTGCCTTTCGTCTTTTATGAAGTTCGTTGCATGCTATACTTACATCTATTCTCCCCAAGTGAGTGAAGTTGTTTCGAAAGGTGTGCCTTGTAATTCGAAATGGAAGGGGCATATTATGCAAGCCATGGACTTTCTCCTTGCGTTTGTGTGGGTGTGTTTATATTAGAAGAAAGAATACGAGATCAAAATTATATTAGGGGATTAAAGAAAATAATATAATTTTTTGAAACTTGCTAGATCGGGCATGTTGGATGAATTGTTGTGAGGACGCATGTCCCTTATTGGGTGAAACAAACAACTTGATCGTAGTCTTTTCCTCCTATATTTGTATACATAAATTTCTCAGGTTTGAAGTGTTATTTGCAAGTCGAATCAAATTCGAGTCATTTCACATTGAATACGTCGAAATACTTGCAAGTATCTACTGTGAGTTCTCACTAGGTTGAGCAGTCTACTATCTATGTAATATAAGCTTGAAGAAGTTGGCCGCCTTTTTGTTGAAGATCAAAACATATCATATTTTTCTTGCAAGTCAGTACATGCATTAATTCTCTTAGAGTAGATTGGTATGTCTATATTTATTGCCAAATGAAGGTTATGAAGCTAGTGGTTGCCTCTGAGAAATCCGACTCGGATTCAGATGTCCAACTTCACACAGCTTTCTGCAAGACTGATGTCACTGCCTTGTGTGCCACACTTCACAAGCACAATGAACATACCCAATATAATTCATAAGTTTAGTGTTTGTGAAAAATGAAGCACCACACGACGAAATTGGTTAATATAATTTGGCAGTTATACACTCAAATACTCTTTAGAAAGCGTAAGAAATTTAGTTGAGGTAAAAGTACTAGATGATATAAACCAAACTGTGACTGCATGGCTCAAGTTACAGCAAATTGGGTCATTACCCTAAATTTTTCTTAAGATAGATATCAGATTTGAGGCTTGTGCCCTGACTAAAATTTAGTGAAAGAGCCCATGACCAGATAATTAGTGCCCTGCTATACAACCACCTTTGCATATGTGCAAAGTTCCAAACCCAGCCACAGTTTGAGGTGTGCTTCGTTGCCCCCCCCCCCCCCTCCCCCAACTTAAGTTTGCATGGGCTATTTTTTTGAGCCCGTTGAAACACATATCCAGGCCATGTATATCTCCGTATAGGTGTACTCGGTCGAGATGGGCATATTCCATGTTTCCACCGGCTGATCCCACCTCCCGTTATCGCTATCTACGACTTTGTATGCTACGCTTTGAAATTTTGTTGTTGTTGCTGCTGCTATATACCTCCCGATTTCGGCCTCCCGCAGGCACGTGAGTATCATTTACAGTGAGTATACATCTAAGAGGACCATATGAGATCCGGGTGGATTCGTACGGTCTTCAAAACGAATCGGTATCAAATTTTGTTTGTTAAAGTTTGAATAGGAGGGGGGACACCAAAACAAAAGTGCCAGAGTTTTTGTATAAACCAAGGATGGTTTTGCTCCTTGGTAAAAACGTAGATTTTAAAGTTTTTCGTCTGCATCTAAATTTTTTGAGTACATAAATGTGCTACCTTGTGATCTTATGGTAAATATATTTTTATTTGTTTCATTAATGTAGAGATATACCTTTGTTAAATACTGTTACAATTTTCTTGATATTAAATGTTAGAGATATCCCTATGTTAGGGAGGACATCACTCTGATCCTTGCTTTTGTACATGAAAATTCGAATTAATTTGTTGCCTAATAAGACGAACTCAACCACACATATGTGCAACATTTCTACCTAAGCTCTTTAAACATCATGGAGGATCCAATGTCAGATTATATATGACTAGCCGAGTGCCCGTGCGTTGCCATGGAACATCAACACACATATAAATTATTCTATGTTTTTCTTACACTTCCTCCTCTTTCTTATTTTAAAATTAAAACTTTGATCCAATTAAATTAGAATAAAATATATTTTAAAAAATGATGTTTTAGAATTCCAGAGAACTTCTCGAGAGGTCTTCCACTAGCTTGTTCTTCATCTAGGCATCTCAACAAATCAAAAGACCTAACATAATTCACCTCTACCCCTCCCCCACGCTGCCCATCATAAGTTGAATATGAAAACGCTGATCACTTGTTACTCCACTGGGTTCGAGCTCTTGAAGTGTTGGGCTAACTACCTTGCCTCGACCCAGACTCTAGCGCGAACAGTGCGCCACCCTCCTCACTATTTGCCTCGCTAGATGTGTGTTGTTGGGTCTTCTCTACCATATTTGGCAACTAGTATTATCCATGTTATCTCTCTAGCTAGTTATTAAATTCAGTAATAATATATTATGTATGATGTTACCTCTGCTTATGAATATTTATTTCCTGATATAAAAATTGCATGAAATTGAATAATAAACAATTTTATTTTAAATTCCCGAAAACTTACTGGCGACAAGCCATAACTGCAAATCTAGTGGTGCTGTTAAACCCACACGCCATCAGTGTACATGTTAATGGTGGCGTGCAACTCAAACATCATCAGTAACAGTTACAAGTGGCATCAGATTAGTGGTGTGCCACTTGACACGACCAACCTTTTTTCTGAAGGCCGCTAATGTGCGTTTTAGTACTAGTGTGGGCTCAATTTTGCCGTCAAAATCATCGTCAAGCGAAACCGTAGCCATTTCACGACGTACACCTCGAGAGGCATCGAAGTGTCAAAATTATTTTGTTCCTTAAATTTGACCATACTGCGAGTATTTACCGAATGTAGAAAACCACACAACTAATATAATTCTGAATCGGATAACCCACCTAACTAGAGAAGGGTTCGGACACTGATATATTTTTCCAAAACTATCACGTGTCTGGTGGATCGATATAGAAACCAACACCAAACTTATCTAACTTCTGAGTTAATGATAACCTTCAAGGGAAAGGGAAGACGAACATGAGAACTTAAATCCGACTATGATTCGGATTCTTAATTTGGCAATCAAGCAAGTAGACATCGATGTATGTGAATCTGAATTGAATGTGGTTTCACTTATGTCCGATGGAAAGCATGTGGTAGGATTCTTCCTATTGGTGGCCATGTAACTGTTTTGAACTTGTTCCTCAACGCTAAAATCACCCATGCCATGAGTGCGGGAAGCCCTGAGAAGGTTTCAAAACCATTGACAAAACAAGATGGGCCTTCCTGTAGATTGGGAGGGAATATTGTACCTATAGCACCTATAGCGACTGCAAGGTCGCTTGCAGAGATGTGTGCAATCCTAAGGAGTACGGGGATCTTGGCATTCTCTCTCAAAATTATGTCTTTTTCTCTAAATTCTCCATAAGCTCTAGTCTAGCACCGACACCCCATAGGTATCCTGGTTTAGGCGATTGTATGTGTGGCTGTCACGACCTCATTGATTGCCGCTTCCTCGACACTCATTTCTATAAAGTAATTATGGTCATCCTATACCCAATTTTCTGCTCAAATTCAGACATCACTATTGGCAATCTAGATTCCATCATGTTTTGGTATGGCCGGTGGGGCATCTCTCTTACTCTCGTTGAGCGTTTTCTCCCACTCCTCATAGTCGCTCAGGACTTCTACTTCTACTGGCTGGCGACACGTTAGTAGAATTGAGAATGGATAGAATTTTATTACTTCTCTTTTTTAGATGGTTGATACATGTCTCAACCTTAGCTGATCCATGAATTATAAAACTTCTCTTTCGTTGAACTATGCAATAAAAGAAGGTCGCTTGCAGAGATGTGTGCAATCCTAAGGAGTATGGGGGTCTTGGCATTCTCTCTCAAAATTATGTCTTTTTTCTCTAAATTCCCCCATAAGATCTAGTGCACGGACACCCCATAGGTATATATCCTGCTTTAGGTGCTTGTATGTGTGGCTGTCGAGGCTATTGGTTGTCGCTTCCTTGACACTCATTTCTATAAAGTAATTATGGTCATTCTATATCCTATTTTCTGCTCAAATTCAGACATCACTATTGGCAATCTAGATTCCATCCTGTTTTGGTATGGCCGGTGGGGCATCTCTCTTACTCTTGTTGAGCGTTTTCCCCCATTCCTCTCTCACTTGACCTGCTGAAATATTTTTGTATCCTTCTTCCTTGGTCAAGGCATGGTGTCCCCTCTTATGCCTTGAATATCCATTGCGGCCTCTTTGGAGATTGCCAACCCCTGTTGCCTGATGTTATACAAACTACTGAGTGTGATGTTGCTTGTTGTTTCACTAACATTAGCCTCTCGAATAGATTGTTTATGTCAATCGTTTCTCTACCACCAACATTTTTCTTCAATCTACCCTGATCTGAATCTCTTCTCCACCATCAACTTTTTTCTCAGAAAAATTGTAATTCACCAATCTGTATTTATATTTTATGATATAATGTGTTGAGGGAGGTCCCCAACCGCCCAAGCTGCAAAAAAGGTTGTAGTTGTGTTTTGAGACATTAGTCCTATCTTCATTCAAGCACAAGTATGTGTGCAACCGCTGCAGGGGCCGTTCGATACGAAACAGGGGCTCGGCGGCCACCGCGCCAGCCACAGCCGCAGGACAGGCTGCTACTAGCTCAAGAAGCAGGAGCTCGCCGAGGCCCAGGCTGCTGCGCCGGCCGAAGCTCACAGGCCCGTCGTGTTTGACTTTGATCTCAACAAACCGGCGCCGGAGGTCAAGGAGGAAGAAGACGAGCATTAGCTAGGGCTTCGGTTGATGGAGATATGCTTGTGTATGCTCATGTTTGTTGTTTAGCTCCTTCTATGTTTTTCTTTTTTCATGTGTTTCGAGCTTAGCGTTTCCTTGGAGACTACTTAATTATCTCGATAGATCCATCAACAAATAAAGTCTGTGTGTGCAATACTAGATTTTCTTCGACTGTTAATTATGGCTAGATGATTCAAGTTGTTCTATGTTTTTATATGACTCCACCAACTAAACTTAGTTCATTTTTAATTACCATGTCTCTAGATGCAAGCAGTTTCATGACGTGACCAAAGATTTTTATTATGTATTTGCCAGTGTTTTCCATGGATATGTGTATTTGTATGTGTATGTGTACACCTAAATAATTAATTAGCACTGCCTCTGTATGTGAGTTTGCAGGAGATTATTCTTTTTGATTATTTGGGCCAGGTTCAAGTTGTTCTATGTTTTTATTTGACTTGACCAAATTATATACCTTGATCGATCGATGAACAAATAAAGTCTGCATTAATCTCTATCTTTTTCCATGGGACCCCTCTCTGTGTATGGAGATTTTACTTTGGTTATTTGGGACAGATTCAAGTTGTTCTGTTTTTCATCTGACTTGACCAACTAGAGTTTGTGCATCCTACGCAAGCAAATTCAGGTGACCAAGGCTTTTTATTGTCGTTTGTCCATGTTCCTCTCATTGTCTGTAAGGTTCTTGAAAACAACTTTCTCATGAACTAGACCAACTCTCATATTCTCCATGAAAATGCAGGAACCCATGCATCTAACGAGGTTCCTTAATAAAAGATACTTATTGAGTTGCTTTAAAATATAACTTTCCATATTTTAGAATTTAGATGAGATTCAGTAAATTAATCGATGGATCATTGCTAAGAAAAGTAAATAATACTTTCTCCGATCCAAATTAATTGACTTCGATTTATCTAGATTCGGATGTATCTAACACTAAAACATGTCTAGATACATCCGAATCTAGACAAATCCAAGTCAATTAATTTGGATCGGAGGAGTAATAAAAAGGATCTACCATATTATAGTCCCACAGGTCGATGCTAACACAGCTCATTAATTGCACTATGATTTCCAAATATTTTCTTTACATGCATTAACATTTTCATGTCCTTTCTCCACATATTTTAATGTGAAGAATGAGTCATGCAAATACACGCTACGTGGTTGATGTGTAGGACACCTGTCATACTTCCTTCTGTGTCAAACCTTTGGCCCATAGTTTGTAATGAAACCTTGAATTGTTTGATAGATAAAAACATGAATTGTTTGTGGCTTTCGTCTTTTAGTGTGATGCATTCTATACTTACATGGAAAGGGCGTATTATGCATGCCACAGCATTCTCTTTGTTTTGTGTGGGAAAATATATAAAAAACAAAATAAGATTATATATTTATATTTGGAAATCAAACAAAATTTATAATGCATGCCACGGCCTTCTCTTTCTTTGTGGTTTTCTTCTATTATTGTGATGCATTAATTCTGTAAGATTAGAATTGTATGCATCCAATTCTTGGAAAATGAAGTTTATTAAGCCAGTGGTTGCCTTGAGAAATCTGACTCGGATTCGGATGTCCAACTTCGAACAGCTTTCCATGATCCAGTGTCTTATCTATGATTTCACCACCTTGTGTGCCACTAATTTGGTAGTTATACATTAACACTTTTCCTATTGAACAACTAGCTGTTTTGTAATTAAAAAACCGTCACATTTTTCACCGCTTGATTTGTTTGTCTCGCACGAATATCAGTACGTTCTCATTCTGGGCACGCTATGGGTCTATCATTGCAGCCTCCCTCATTTTGTTTTTTCTTTCAGAAACTTCATTCCACTTTGAGTCTTCAGTCGCTTGTCTCGCTTTGACATGGGGAAGGAGGGGAAGAGGCGGAGAGGACCATGTTGAAGATGTCTGCAGGGATGCCGGAGTTAGTGAGGCTGGTGGGGCTGGCGACAGAGAGATTGGTGGCGCGCGAGCGCGGAAGGTATGGACGCTGCTGACAAGTCTGGTACTTTGTCCTTGTTTCTGCGTTCCTTCCGTCCCTTTTTTGCTTGCTGGTGTGAGGGTGTTAGATTATAAGTCGGTTTGGTTTTTTCTTGTAACATAAGTTTGGGTTTGCCCAGCCGGCCACATATATATATCCTTTGTAATCTCTCAAACAAAATCAATTATTATGAGACAATTATATTTCTACATGGTATCAGATTAGTTCGATCCTAGGGCATGGCCCAACCACCCACCCTGCCACCGCCGCCGTGCCCGGCTACTTCGAGCGGCGCACCGCCCTCGCCGCCTCCAAACAAGCTTCTCACTACTAGGAAATAGGCTACATGTAGCGTTCGTTTTTCGAGGTTTGTAGCATCCCCCCCCCACGCTATAGTTAAGGCGCCACTGATAACTTGTACCTGTAGCGTGGACATGGCACGTTATAGGTAAGCACATTATCAGTAGCGTGGAGGGAGCACACTACAGCAGCAGCATGGGCAGCACGCTACATGTATAATTTCGATATTGAGAAAAAAAATGCTCGGAGCTGAATTGAACAAGTACCATTCAGAATCATCTACGGCATCCAGAAGCAATAACATCATACCAATAGCACAATAACATATATTAGAATCATAGTCAACATCCACAATCAAGATATTAGTTATCTTTTTCAAGTTCTCGACATAGTTCTACTAGCAAGTCCTGATCACGTACTCTTCACCATCGTAGATAGCACTAACTAGACTTAATGGCAGAAGTAGGAATCTCATTATCTGAAGAAGTGATACATTGCAAATGTATCTATAATTTTTGATGCTCCATGCTGGTTTTATCCACTTTCTTGTGTTTTGTCCACACTTTGGAGTACTTTTCATATGATTTCTTGGACTAACCTATTAACAAGAGGCACAGTGCCAGTTGCCTGTTTTCTGCTGTTTTTGGTTCCAGGAAAGTCAGAAAATGAATATTCTCGGAATTGGACGGGACAAAAGCCAAAGTGCCTATTTTCCAGAAGACTCACGGAGCCAGAATACGAGATGGAGGAGGGCCAGGGGCTGGCCACACCACCCCTAGGCGTGGGCTGGGCCTGGCCGCGCCAGGGCATGGTGTGGTGGCCCCAGACGCCCCCTCGGTCTCCCTCTTCACCTATAAGAAGCCTCCTGACCTAAAAACTCCGGGGGGTTCGACGTTTTTCCATGAAAAGTTCCGCTGCGCCGCCGCCACCGAAGGGGAGATTCGGGGGACAGAAAGTCTCTATTCCGGCACCCTGCCGGGACGGGGAAGTGCCCCCGGAGCCATCTCCATCGATCTTCACCATCATCTCCATCGACCATCCATGTTTCCCCCATCTATGAGTGAGTAATCCCCCGCTGTAGGCTATGGGGATGGTAGGATTGGATGAGATCATTCATGTAATGGCATCAGATTGTTAGGGCATGGTGCCTAGTATCTCTTATTAGTGCTTTATGACTTTGTTGCGACTTGTTGTGCTTAATGCTTGTCACTAGGGACTGAGTGCCATGATTTCAGATCTGAACATGTTATGGATTCATTATGATAGTATTGTTTCTGGTCTTACCTACAAGTTGTATACACACGTTATTGTCTGGAACCTATGGCCCCGAAGTGACAGAAATCGGGATAACCGGAAGGGAAAGGCTTTGATGTGAGGATCACATGTGTTCACGGAGTGTTAATGCTTTGCTCCGGTGCTCTATTGAAAGGAGCACCTTAATTGCCACTAGTTCCCTAGAGGCCCCGCTGCAAACGGGCTGGCAGGACAAAAGATGTTGTGCAAGTTCTCATTGCGAGCACGTATGACTATATATGGAACACATGCCTAGGATTGCCTAGTACTTGGGTGCTTTATCTTATTTATCTGCAATTGCCCTATGTTCTGATTGCTATGTGAATTGTCTTGTCCATGCAACGCCTGTCCATCCATCCCTATGCCTACCGCACTCGAATCCCATTGTTTACTGCTTTTGTTACTACTGTCTTTGCGTTGCTACTGTTGTTACTTTGTTATTCCTACTACAAAACTGTTGTTACTGATAAACTGCTGTGAGCAAGATTATTTGTAGGTTCAGCTGAATTGACAACTCAGTTGTTAAGGCTGATAAATATTCTTTGGCTCCCCTTGTGTCGAATCAATAAGTTGGGTTTCACTTCCCTCGAAAATACTGCGATACACCCCCTATACTTGTGGGTCATCAAGAAGCGTCAGAGTCTGACGAGACGTCGAGGCCTAGGTAGTCGAAGTAGGTCGTGCCATCTTCGTCAAGATAGAAGACACACTTCCCCCCGAGGTCCATCCCAAAGGTTCCGATCATCTCGGACCACCTTGGTCCCCAGAAGAAGGTCCAGTTTGGCTCGTTGGTGACTTGGACCGTGAAGCGTCCGCTAGGTTGCTTTAGCGGGTCCAGATGGACCTGGAACTATCCTGCTTGCCACAAGGCCACACGAAATGATCTAGAAAATCACTTCTAAACTTGCAGGGTATGTTCTAAGTAAAATAAGATAAGAAAAGAACAATTAGTTCAAGGAAAGGGGGCAATATGACAATTTAGATTGCTTGATAATGTTAATGTACATACCATTTCAAATTCAAAGTTACGTTGGAGCACTATGAAAAGCTTCTTTTTTCCACTCTTTGTAACCACAATGTTCACACGGCTCATTTATTTTACCTATATATGATCATGAGAACTTAATTAAACATTTACCATAATAAAACATAGCATGATGTAATTACAATATATTAGCATGTGTCGACTCGAGATCGGACCTCCACACTAACAACAAGGCAAGTAAACATAAATATAGACCCCAGTAGGTACCCCTGCACCCCATGAAGTCCCTACACGAGCTCGGTGTCATAATCCCCTCTGTCGACAGGGCATTAAGAGGCCAGCTGCTGCCATGGCCGCCAACGACGAGCTCTATGCATTCCTGTTCAGGTGCCCCATCTGCCAGCGTAAGTTCGAGACACATAATGGCGTCAAAGGCCACATGAGCTTCCAGACGAATCGTGGCTGGCACGCCATGGAGCCGCCCGGGCCACCACCGGCGGTTGGACTCGATGTAGACAGGCAGCAATACATGTATATATGCAACCGATGCAGGGAGCCGTTCGATACGAAACAGGGGCTCGGCGGCCACATGATACGTCCATTTTTCATCACTATTCTATGTCTTAATTCATTATTTTTTATTGATATATTTCGTATTGAGAGGTGATACTTATGTTATTTCATCTGTTTTTGCATGGTTGATGATTTTTGGAGCATGGACCGCTAGAGTCAGGATTCTGATGGAAAAGGTTCTGTTTGGAGGCAAATTTCGCGAAGATCAGAAAATCCGGGAAAATATACGGAAAATTCTATTTTTCCAGAAGACTCAGGATGCCAGAAGATGGAGTGGAGGTGGGCCACAGGGGGCCCACACCACCCCATGGCGCGGGCAGGCCTAGGCCGCGCCTGGGAGTAGTGTGGCCGCCCTGGCCCACTCCAGCCTCTCCCCTCTGGCGTATATCATCCCCACGAAACCCTAAGACTCGGGGAGCGACCACAGAAAGATTCCGCTGCCTCTGCGGGGCGGAAAACACCGAGAGAGAAAGATCTCTCCGGCAGACAGATTTCTGCCGCGGGAATTCCTTCCCAGAGAGGGGAGATCGTCGTCATCAACACCACCATCAAGCTGGACTTTATCGGGATCATCATCATCATCACCACCATCATCACCATCAGCACCCTCATCCCCATCTCCATATTGCTGTAACAATTGAGTTGAATCTTGCATAGTTCATAGGGGAAACTTTCCCGGTGTTGATTACTCTTTATAGTTGATGCTATTGAGTGAACCATTGAATTATTGTTTATGTTCAGATTTTTATACATCATTATTCCATCTCTGATCATGATCCATATGATGTCTTGTGAGTAGTTCGTTTAGTTCTTGAGGACATGGGAGAAGTCTTGTTGTTAGTAGTGGAGTTGAGTTGAGAAAGATTCAATAGATTGTTATTTAAGTTGTGGTGTACTTCTTCTAGTGGTGTCATGTAAACGTTGACTACATGACACTTCACCTATATGGGCCTAGGGGAATGCATTGTGTATTTGGCTACTAATCGTAGGGGTTGCTGGAGTGACAGAAACCTGAACCCCCGTTAGGAAACTATTGCACAAGGGACGTAAGGGTCTTAGAGTTTAAAGATGTGGTTAGGTTTTACCTTAATTACTTTCTTGTACTTACGGATGTTTGCAAGGGGTATAATCACAAGTATGTAGTAGTCTTGGATGGGGCGGTACATTAGCACAGGTTCACCCACACAACACTTAGCAAGCTAGAGAAGATTAATCGACTATATGAAGCGAAAGCACTTGACAGTCTTCCCGTGTGTCGTCGAGAACGTTTGGTCATCTATAGAAATACAACCGGCTTGTCCTTTGCTGCATAAAGGATTGGGCCACTTGTTGCATTTATTCTTACTGTCTTTTATTTACTCGTACTTTGTTTACTTTCTTTATTGAAAACCCCTAAAAATCCATTTGCTAAGTATTTGCAGAGAATTCCTGATCCATACCACTAGCCAGCACCTTCTGCTCCTCGTTGGGTTCGACACCTTACTTATCAAAAATACTGCGATACACCCCCTATACTTGTGGGTCATCACCACCATGCCTCCCACAACCGCAGGAGAGGTCGCTCCTGGCTCGAGAAGCAGGAACTCGCCGAGGCCTAGGCTGCTGCGCCGGTCAGAGGCCCTTCGTGTTTGAGTTTGATCTCAACAAACCGGCGCCGGAGGCATAGGAGGAAGAAGAGGAGCATTAGGATGCAAGGGATCGATCGACAGGGCAGTGACGACCCACAAGTATAGGGGGTGTATCGCAATATTTTCGAGGGAAGTGAAACCTAATTTATTGATTCGACACAAGGGGAGTCAAAGAATATTTATAAGCCTTAACGACTGAGTTGTCAATTCAGCTGCACCTGGAAACAATCTTTCTCACAGCAGTTTATCAGTAGCAACAGTTTTGTAGTAGCCATAGTAAAGTAGCAGCAGTAGTAAAGTAAAGACAGTAGTAACGATAGCAGTAAACAGTAGGATTCGAGTGCGGTAGGCATAGGGATGGATGGACGGGCGTTGCATGGACAAGACAATTCACATAGCAATCAGAACATAGGGCAATTGCAGACAAATAAGATAAAGCATCCAAGTACTAGATAATCTTAGGCATGTGTTCCATATATAGTCATGCATGCTCGCAATGAGAACTTGCACAACATCTTTTGTCCTGCCAGCCCGTTTGCAGCGGGGCCTTGATACATTGCAAATGTATCTATAATTTTTGATGTTCCATGCTTGGTTTTATCCACTTTCTTGTGTTTTGTTCCAACTTTGGAGTACTTTTATTATGATTTCTTGGACTAACTTATTAACAAGAGCCACCGTGCCAGCTGCCTGTTTTCTGTTGTTTTTGGTTCCAGAAAAGTCAGAAAATGAATATTCTCGGAATTGGACGGGACAAAAGCCAAAGTGCCTATTTTTCCAGAAGGGATCAAGTGCCAGATATGAGACGGAGAAGGGCTAGGGGCCGGCCACACCACCTGGCCGCGCGGCCAGGCCTGGCCCGCGCCAGGGGGTGGTCTGGCCGCCCCCAGCACCCCCTCGGCCTCTCCTTCCGCCTATAAGTTGCCTTCGGAACAAAAACCCTAAGGACCCGATCAAAAATCCATGAAAGAGTCTGTAGCCGCCGTCGTCTCTGTCCCTAGATCGGGGAGGATCTGAAGCTCTTCCTGGCACCCTGCCGGAGAGGGGAATTCACCCTGGAGGCCTTCTTCATCACCATGCAAGCCTCCGGTGTGATGCGTGAATAGTTCATCCTTGGACTACGGATCCATGTAGTAGCTAGATGGCTGGTTTCTCCTCCTTTGTGCTTTCATGTTTAGATATTGTGAGCTTCGTTCATGATCAAGATCATCTATTTGTAATTCATACATGTTCTGTTTGCGGGGATCCGATGGATATTGAGATGCTATTTCAGATTGATTATTGATTCTATCATGTATTTGTTATTTGAGATCTTGCATGCTTTCCGTTGTTAGTAGCTATCTTGGCCAAGTAGATGCTAGCAACTCCAAGAGTTAGTATTTATGCTCGATAGTGGGTTCATGCTCTGGTAATCTGGGGAAGTGACAGAAATCTCTAAGGTACTAGATGTGTTGTTGCTACTAGGGAGAAAACAACGATCCTTTGTTCATAGAACAATTGTATTGTTTACTTTACACGCAGTTTGTAAAGAAATAATATGTTGCTTGCAACTTAATACTGGAGGGGGTTCGGATGATAACCTGAAGGTGGATTATTAGTCATAGATGCAGTTGGATGGCGGTCTATGTATTATGTTGTAATGCCCAATCAAGTCTCAAAGGAGTCAAGATGATTAGTATATGCATGTATTGCTTTCTCAGTGTTTGTCAATTGCCCCACTGTAATTTGTTCACCCAACATGTTATCTATCTTAAGGAGAGCCACCCCTAGTGAACTATGGATCCCGGTCCTTTACTTTACATACAATCTATAAACGGTTTCTGCTTTGTGTTTTCTTTCTGCAAACTTTTACTTCTTTCCATTCGATACGTTTAATCCTTTGTTTTCCACAAAACATGGTGAGATTGACAACCTCATCGCAAGTTGGGGACAAAGTTCTGTGGTTGTGTTGTGCAGGTCTCCACGTTGCTAATAGCACCGGTAGTCCGCCCTGCCATAGCTCAGCTAATAACACCTTTGAGGTGTTTCCTTGCTCCTACTGGTTCGATTAAACCTTAGTTTCATAACTGAGGGAAACTTGCTGCTGTGCTCATCATACCTTCCTCTTGGGGTTCCCAACGAGCTCTACATCAACACCACACACTAAGCACTTTTCTTGGCGCCGTGCATTGAGCCATCAGGCCTCAAGGGAACTACTGGCAATTAAGGTGCTCCTTTTAATAGAGCACTAGAGCAAAGCATTAACACTCCATGAACACATGTGATCCTCAGATCAAAGCCATTCCCTCCGGTTATCCCGATTTCTGTCACTTCGGGGCCATTGGTTCTGGATAACAACGTGTGTATACAACTTGCAGATAAGACCAAAAATAATACTATCATAATGAATCAATAGCATGTTCAGATCTGAAATCATGGCACTCGGGCCCTAGTGACAAGCATCAAGCATAACAAGTCGCAACAAAGTCATAAAGCACTAATAAAAGATACTAGGCACCATGCCCTAACAATCTGATGACATTACATGAACGATCTCATCCAGTCCCTACCATCCCCATAGCCTACCGCGGGGGATTACTCACTCATAGATGGGGGAAACATGGATGGTCGATGGAGAAGCGATGGTGATGATGATGGCGATGATCTCCTCCAATTCCCCGTCCCGGCATGGTGCTAGAACGGAGTTTCTGGTGCTGTTTCATGGAATCTGGTGGTGGCGGTGGAGTGGAACTCCTTCTAGAAAAACGTCAAACCCCCCTCAGTTTTTAGGTCAGAAGGCAACTTATAGGCGAAGAGGGAGACCGAGGGGGAGTCTGGGACGGCCAAACCACCCCCTTGCGCGGCCAGGCCCAGCCCGCGCGGCCATGTGGTGTGGCTAGCCCCAGCCCCACTCCGTCTCATATTCTGGCTCCGGGAGTTTTCTGGTGAAATAGGATTTTTGGCTTTTGTCCCGTCCAATTCCGAGAATATTTATTTTCTGACTTTCCTGGAACCAAAACAGCAGAAAACAGGCAGTTGGCACTGTGGCTCTTGTTAATAGGTTAGTCCAAGAAATCATATGAAAAGTACGCCAAAGTGTGGGCAAAACACAAGAAAGTAGATAAAACCAAGCATGGAACATCAAAAATTATAGATACATTTGCAATGTATCAGGCAGCTAGCTAGCTAGCTTGTTAGGGCTTCGGTTGATGGAGATATGCTTGCGTATACTCATGTTTGTTGTTTAGCTCCTTCTATGTTCTTCCATGTGTTTCGCTCTCTTTGACTTGGTGTTTCCAGCTTAGCTTTCCTTATAGACTGCCTAATTTCCATCGACGGATAAAGTCTGCAGTAAGCTCTCTGGTACTCTATTTTTTCCATGGGCCCATGCCTGTGTATGTGAGTTTGCAGGAGATTTTTCTTTGATTATTAGGGCTAGATTCAAGTTGTTCTATGTTTTTATAGGACTTGACAAACTAGAGTTAGCTCATCTTTAGTACCATCTCTCTAGATGCAAAGCAATTTCACGTGACCAAAGATATTTATTGTCATTTTGCCCATGTTTTCATTATCTAATCAGGATATCTAAGGTTCTTGAACACAAATTTTCTCATGAAACTGCAGGAACTCATGCATCTAAACAGGTTTGTTAATAAAAGAGGAGACTTATTGAGTTGCATTAAAATATAACTTTTCCTAGTTGCACAATTGATTTCATAGAATCACATGAGATTCATTAAATTATTAGATGGATCATTGCTAAGTAAATAATGGATCATAAATAGGATCTACCATTATTGTATAATAGGCTCACGGATGGATGACAATATAATTAATCAATAATTGCACTACGATTTCCAAATATTTTCTTGTCTGGCATAAAACACATTTGTGCTCTTCCTCCCATATTTTCATGTGACGAATGAGTCATGCAAAGTCATGCCACGTGGTGAATGTGTAGGACACTTCACATACTACGTTATATGTCAAACCTTTGGCCCACCGTTTCTAAAGAAACCGTGAGTTGTTGCATGCTATACTTACATCTATTCTCCCCAAGTGAGTGATGTTGCTTTGGAATTTATGCCTTGTAATTCTAAATGGAAGGGGCGTATTATGCAAGCCCCTTGCGTTTGTGTATGGGCGATGTATATTAAAAGAAAGAAAACAAGATCAAAATTATATTAGGGAACTAAAGAAATAATAATAATTTATTGAAACCTGCTAGATCCGGCATGTCAGGTGAATTGTTTCGAGGACACATGTCCCTTATTGGGTGAAACAAACAACTTGATCGTATGTCTTCCTCCTATAGATTTATATATAAATTTCTCATATTTGAAGTGTTATTTGCAAGTCGAACAAAATTCGGGTCATATAACATTGAATACCTCCAAATACTTGCAAGTATCTACTCCGAGTTCTCAATAGGTTGAGCAGTCTAGTAGCTATGTAAGATAAGCTTGAACAAAGATGGCTGCCTTTTTCTTGAAGATCAAAACATATCATATGTTTCTTGCAAGTCAGTACATGCATTAATTCGCTTAGATTCGATTGGTGTGTATATTTGTTGACAAATGAAGGTTATGAAGCTACTGGTTGCCTCTCAGAAATCCGAGTCGGATTCGGATGTCCAACTTCACACAGCTTTCCGCAAGACCAATGACACTGCCTTTTCAGGATGGAGGCAGTATTATGGTTTTTCTATTTGCAGCTTACAACGCCATTTTCCAGAAACACACACCCAGTATATGTATTTTAGAATCAGGGCCATTTTAGAATCTGAAATATTTCTTATATTGATTTATCCAATTGCTCCCAGTATATGTATCTTCGAGGTAGAATAATGTGCCGGATCGGGACTCCTGACCAACTATATATAGCTAGCAGAGCTTGACTAGCACGTGTATATATTGGCAATCGTCCAAGCGGAAGGAAAAAAGACCAAGCTTTCAATATTCATCGAGTATACTTGGCCCTATCTCCGACTCTAGTACCCCCACAATATCCAACATGAGCGACCACGTCAACGAAACTCCCCGGCGCCACCGGCGAGGAGCTGCCACATCGGCCTCCCCTGCTGGCGCACCACCAAAAAGCAGCAGCATGCTCTGGGAGATCTTCCTCCGCCTTCCTCCGCTACCCTCCTCCCGCCCACGCGTATACCTCATCTACAAGAGGTGGCGCAGCCTCATAACCGATCCTAACTTCCTCCTCCGCTTCCATGCCCGCCACCGGAAGGCACCCTTCCTCGGTTTCTTCGATGAGTGCCGCGGGTGCCTCTGCTTCACCCCTGTTCTCGACCCTACCAACCGCGTACCTCACTGGCGCCTCTCCATGCAGATCAACAGCGGGGACATCATCCCCTTCCACGACAAGCTTCTAGGGTGCCTCCACGGGCGCCTCCTCGTCCTCAACCCAAGGTGTCGTAAGGTGGTCGTCTGCGACCCCATAACCCGGCACCAACGCCACATTGCTCTTCCGCCTTCATTTGACATGGGTTACAGTCACACTTACATGACCGAAGGTGCCGCGCTCTATGCTGACCGCGTCCAGGGGCACGTGCATGGAGGCTGCCACGCTAGCCCCTTCAAGGTGGTCTTGGTGCACATTCTCCACCAAAAACATAAAGGTCGTCGAGCCTTTGCTTGCGTTTACTCGTCGGAGACCGGTCATATCTTGATTTCCATCGTCCTTAGACGATGGAAATCAAGATATGTGCTTGTACATTGTTCTGGCGCTGGGATGACATTGCTCCAGGTACCGGTCTCCAACGAGTAAACGCAAGCAAAGGCTCGACGACCTTTATGTTTTTGGTGGAGAATGTGCACCAAGACCACCTTGAAGGGGCTAGCGTGGCAGCCTCCATGCACGTGCCCCTGGACGCGGTCAGCACAGAGCACGGCACCTTCGGTCATGTAAGTGTGACTGTAACCCATGTCAAATGAAGGTGGAAGAGCAATGTGGCGTTGGTGCCGGGTTATGGGGTCGCAGACGACCACCTCACGACACCTTGGGTTGAGGATGAGGAGGCGCCCGTGGCGGCACCCTAGAAGCTTGCCGTGGAAGGGGATGATGTCCCCGCTGTCGATCTGCATGGAGAGGCACTGGCGAGGTACGCGGTTGGGAGGGTCGAGAACAGGGGTGAAGCAGAGGCACCCGCGGCACTCATCGAAGAAACCGAGGAAGGGTGCCTTCCGGTGGCAGGCATGGAAGCGGAGGAGGAAGTTGGGATTGGCTATTAGGCTGCGCCACCTCTTGTAGACGAGGGATACGTGTGGGAGAGAGGAGGGTAGCGGAGGAAGGCGGAGGAAGATCTCCCAGAGCATGCTGCTGCTTTTTGGTGGGGTGCCAGCAGGGAGGCCGATGTGGTAGCTCCTCGCCGGCGGCGACGGGGAGTTTCGTTGACGTGGTCGCTCATGTTGGATATTGTGGGGGTACTAGAGTCAGAGATAGGGCCAGGTATACTCGATGAATATTGAAAGCTTGGTCTTTTTTTTCCTTCCGCTTGGACGATTGCCAATATATACACGTGCTAGTCAAGCTCTGCTAGCTATATATAGTTGGTCAGGAGTCTCGATCCGGCACATTATTCTAGCTCGAAAATACATATACTGGGAGCAATTGGATAAATCAATATAATAAATATTTCAGATTCTAAAAGTGAAGCTATGTTCACTGGAATATAGCATAATGGATGATATTTCAGAGTCTGAAAGTGAAGCTTTTTTCACTGGAAGATAGCAGAATGGATGATATTAAGCTATGTTCACTTGAAGATAATAACCTAACATGCCACAACATAAAAATCTATCAAAACACAGATGATTAGAAGCTATGTGGACGCTGTGTGGACGGATGAGATTATCTCCGCTGTATCGGATGATGGATCTGTTTTTATATGGCAGCCCTTCGAATACGGTGAGTTTAGTACCAAACGGTAGTTAGTGTTCTCTTTTTTTGACTTACTTTTGTTACTATGTTTAGCGCAACATGAGCTAATTACTACAATACATATTTGTTATCTGTTGTGTGGATTGGACAGGTGTTGATACATATCCTATGAAGGTGCATACCCCAATAATAGACGAGGATGAGCATGCTATGCCGAACAATAATGTCGACGACCTAGATTGTGGCTGCTTAGATTCTCGCCCGCACTGGTCCCTGGCTTATTTTAGGCCAACACTGATGTGCATAAACATCCGGGGCAAGCGAACCAATTCTAATTAAGGAGACGATTAGTTAGCAAGGTAGGACATTCAAAGTGTATCCATTGCTTCGGTGCCATATCCTTCAGAGGGTAGCGGCCCAATGCTGCAGCTGCTGCCACCGCGACCTTCCTCAGCCGGAGTGGGTTCAAAGCCATCTCTAACATATTTCTCTCTTCCTGGGTATGAATCATCCCCTTATTGGGTTTGTGAATAATGGTGTGATACATGGCCCTCACACCAAGCACCTGTTGTTCGGGAGGTTAGGCTTCATGTACATTGCTTCTGATCACCTAAGTTTCGGAGACTATATGCCGGTGGATTGGATTCGTCTACCCGTTTCTAACCGGTCAGTACTAGAACCTCAATCGGAGGAGCTGGCAAGCTCAGCACACATGCATCCATATGGTTCGTGCCTCGTCTTCTTGGCTCAAGATGACCTGACGATGGCTCTTGTTGCTAGAGAAGAGATGAAGTGAGGCACTGGTTCTTGGTACTCATAACTTGTATGGTTGAGATGCTACAATTTATTCTCCTCCTCTCACTTCTTTTGTAAATTGTTGGTTATACCTGGCCTTTATAAAGCTCAATGCATCCAATATTTTGTCAAACCGAAACTTTGTAAGTTTGAACACGTGCTACTTCTACAGTACAGAGTAGTATACATTGCGTAACCGGTTCCTCTAACGTTTAGGGAAAAGAAAGAAGGAAAGTTAGTATGCTATAGATTAATTACCTCATTATAATCTGTAAATAATTATTACAGGTAATTACTGTAGATATAAAAAGTTGAGACTAAATTTTATTACACCATAATTTTGCATGTACGTAATAGTAACTCAATAAAGCATACTACTTCCGTACCGGTTTATTGGGCTACGTGCCTATATACTACCTCCATATCTACATCACAAAGCTTAAGTTTTTTCTTAAAGTCAAACTACTGAAAGTTTGACCAAACCTTTAGAAAAAACTATAAAATTCAATAAAAATGTTTGACCATAAAATTTATCAATAAAACATGAGTTATATGTCACAAAAATATACCATTGGATTGATATTTAAAAGCTCTTTTCAATCATATAATTTTTGTGACATATGATTCATATTTCGTTGGTCATATTTGTGGTCAAACATATTTGAGGGCTCCGTGTTTGCCCAATAAACCGGTATGGAGGGAGTAATATAGATTTGTGTTATACTTCCTACGTCCTAGAGGTGATGTTTTGGCTTCCAGGTGCAACTGCACCTATTATAAAAAATACATAAAACATAAATTTTAAATTATCAAAAAAATGTGAACAATTTTTTTCATATACATCCGGACATTCTGTGCCCGTACACAAGTTGTCAGAACGAACGAACATTTTGTGTGGCTTGTGTAAAAAAGACAAAAAAAACATGTTCGTGAATCGACACGTTGGAACACTGACATTTGTGTTTTTACGTGAGACATCTAACATCCTCTTTTCACTGGCAACCTTGTGTACGAACATTTAGTGTTTTAGATGTACATGGAAATATTTTATTTTTATTGTTTTATATTATGAAATATGTTTTCACACAATGAGTTCTTTTGCACCCGTGAGCCGAATTGGATTTCCGTTAGGTATACATGTTGCACATATGTGTGGTTGAGTTCTGTCTTAACAGGCAACACATTAATTTGAATTTTCATGTCCAAAAGCAAGGACCAGAGTGCTGTCCTCCCTAACATAGGAATATCTCTAACGTTTAATACCAAGAAAATTATAACAATATTTAACAAAGGTATAACTCTACATTAATGAAACAAATTAAAATACATTTACCATAAGATCATAAGGTATCACATTTATGTACTTCATAATTTTAGATGAAGACGAAAAACTTTAAACTCTATGTTTTTAATATTCAGCATAACCATCCCTGGTTTCTAGGGTAATGGCCCCATTCGATGTAACTTTAGCATGTCCTCATTTAAAAAGGTAGCAATGCAGTCACAGTTTGGTTGATATCATCTAGTATTTTACGTCAACTAAATTTCTTAAAGTTTCTAGAGTATTTGAATGTATAACTGCCAAATTATATTAACCAATTTCATCATGTGGTGTTTTATTTTTCACAAATACTAAACTTATGAATTATATTAGGTATGTTCATTGTGCTTGTGAAGTGTGGCACACAAGGCAGTGACATTGGTCTTGCGGAATGCTCTGTTAAGTTGGACATCCGAATCCGAGTCGGATTTCTTAGAAGCAACCACTAGCTTCGTAACCTTCATTTGGCAATAAATATACACATACCAATCTAATCTAAGAGAATTAATGCATGTACTGACTTGCAAGAAAAATATGATATGTTTTGATCTTCAAAAGGCAGCTAGCTTCTTCAAGCTTATCTTACATAACTACTAGACTGCTCAACCTAGTGAGAACTCAGAGTAGATACTTGCAAGTATTTCGACGTATTCAATGTGATATGAATCGAATTTGGTTCGACATGCAAATAACACTTAAAATGTGAGAAATTTATATTTATACATATATAGGAGGAAGACATACGATCAAGTTGTTTGTTTCACCCAATAAGGAACATGTGTCCTCACAATAATTCACCTGACATGCCCGATCTAGCAGGTTGCAATAAATTATCTTTTTTTAATTCCCCAATATAATTTTGATCTTGTTTTGTTTCTTTTAATATACACTCGCCCACACACAAACGCAAGGAGGAGTCCATGGCTTGCATAATACGCCCCTTCCATTTCGAATTACAGGGCATACCTTTCGAAGCAACATCACTCACTTGGGGAGAATAGATGTAAGTATAGCATGTAACTGATTTCATAAAAGACGAAAGCCACAAACGATTTTTGTTTTTATGTACCCAACAACTCATGGTTTCATTAGAAACGGTGGTCAAAGGTTCGACATAGAACGAAGTATGTCAAGTGTCCTACACATCAACCATGTGGCATGACTTTGCATGACTCATTGGACACATGGAAATATATGGGAAGAAAGGGCACAGAAGTATTTATGTCCGTTAAGAAAATATTTGGAAATCATACTGCAATTAATGATCTTATTTTTATCCATCCGCGAGCCTACACAATGGTAGATCCTTTTTATTATTAACTACTCACTATTCTTAGCAATGATCCATCTAATAATTTACTGAATCTCATGTGATTCTATGAAATCAATTGCGCAAGTAGGAATAGTTATATTTAGATGCAACTCACACTAAGTCTCTTTTATTAACAAACCTCTTGAGGCGCACGAGTTCCTGTAGTTTCACGGAGAATATGAGAGTTGATCTAGTTCATGGTGTTCATAAACCTTATATCCCGATTGGATAATGAAAACATGGACAAATCAACAATAAATATCTTTGTTCACGTGAAAATGCTTTGCATCAGGAGAGATGGCAATAAAGATAAACTAACTCTAGTTTGTCAAGTCATATAAAAACATAGAACAACTTGAATCTATCTAGCCCTAATAATCAAAGAATAATCTCCTGCATTTCTTCGTTTGTCAAAAACAACCTGGTTGTTTGGTTTGATTCCTTCGATCTACCCAGAATCTCTTCTCTACCACTAACTTTTTTCTCTAAAAATTCGTAATTCAAGAGTCTGTTTCTTTATGATATAATTTATTCAGGGAGGTCCTGACCTACAGAAGCTACACAACAGGTTGTAGTTGTGCTTTCAGGCATTAGTCCTATCTTCATGCATGCACAATAATTACTGCAAGTAAGATAAAATAGGCACGAGGAACAGCCCTAATACATTTTTGTTTAGCTCTGTCGCTGCAAGAAAAAAAATGTTCCTTAGCTAGCTAACAACGAGGCAAGTAATATTAATATTAGTAGAACTAGATATGCCAATATTAATAGACCTAGATATACTATAGTTAATTAAGCACACATCCCCAACTACTTTCTTCCTCGGATGGTACTAGACACTCATCAGCCTTCACTCCCCAAACCACTATATATAGTCTGAAGCTAGGCATGAAGTGTCAGTCAGCAGAGTGTACACAGAGACAGCAGAAACTACAGGTGTTCGTCATGTCCGGCGCCGGCCACTACCACCTCGTCGGAGGCTCTGCCGGAGGAGATGACCCCAGCAGGTACCCCTGGGCCGCCATGAAGAAGTCCACACACGAGCTCGACGCCGTAATCCCCTCGGTCGCCAGGGGCATTAAGAGGCCATCAGCTGCTGCCATGCCCGCCCGACTCGAGCTCTGGGCGTCCCCGTTCAGGTGCCCCATCTGCCTGCGCAAGTTTGAGACCCAAAATGGCGTCAACGGCCACATGAGCTGCCACAATAAGCGTGGCTGGCACGCCATGGAGCCGCCCCGGCCACCACCGGCCGGAGGGCTCGCGGCCGACAGGTATGTGTGCAAGCGCTGCAGGGAGCCGTTCGATACGAAACAGGGGCTCGGCGGCCACCGCGCCAGCCACAGCCGCAGGAAAGGCTGCTCCTGGATCGAGAAGCAGGAGCTCGCCGAGGCCCAGGCCGCTGCGCCGGCCGAAGCTCAGAGGTCCGTCGTGTTCGATTTTGATCTCAACAAACCGGCGCCAGAGGCCAAGGAGGAAGAAGAGGAGCATTAGAATACAAAGGAGCAGCTAGCTACCCTTTTAGGGCTTCGGTTGATGGAGATATGCTTGGTATACTCATGTTTGTTGTTTAGCTCCTTCTATGTCCTTCCATGTGTTCATCTCTCTTTGACTTTGTGTTTCCAGCTTAATTAGCTTTCCTTATAGACCGCCAAATTTCCATCAAAATATAAAATCTGCAGTAAGCTCCGATACTCTGTTTTTTCCATGGATCCCTGCCTTTGAATGTGAGTTTGCAGGAGATTTTTCTTTGATTATTAGGGCTAGGTAGATTCATGTTGTTCTATGTTTTTATATGACTTGGCAAACTAGAGTTAGTTCATCTTTATTAATTACCATCTCTCCAGATGCAAAGCATTTCACGTGACCAAAGATACTTATTGTCGATTTGTCCATGTTTTCGTTATCCAATCGGGATCTAAGGTTTTTGAACACCATGAACTAGCTAGATCAACTCCCATATTCTCAGTGAAACTGCAGGAACTCATGCATCTAAGAGATTTGTTAATAAATAGAGACTTATTGAGTTGAACTAAAATATAACTTTTCCTAGTTGTGCAATTGATTTCATAGAATGACATGAGATTTAGTAAATTATTAGATGGATCATTGCTAAGAAAAGTAAATAGTGAATGATGAAAAGGATCTACCATTGTGTAGGCTCGTGGATGGATGACAATACGATCATTAATTGCACTATGATTTCCAAATATTTTCTTCACCAACATAAATACTTTAATTTTGTGCCCTTTCTCCCCATATATTTTCATGTGAAGAATGAGTCATGCAAAGTCATGCCACATGGTTCATGTGTAGGACATACTTCGTTCTATGTCAAACCTTTGACCCACCGTTTTAAAGAAACCATGAGTTGTTAAATCCTATACATAAAAACAAAAATTGTTTGTGGCTTTCGTCCTTTATGAAATTTGTTGCGTGCTATACATACATCTATTCTCCCCAAGTGAGTGATGTTGCTTCCAAAGGAACTCTGCAATAAAATCAAGGCAGTGTGCATCGTTTTCGATGCAGAGGCCGGGACTTTTGCTCCCATTTCGAAAAGAAATGCAAGTCATGGAATTCTGCTTGTGTTTATGTGGGCGAGTATATATTAAAAGAAAAAAACGAGATCAAAATTATATTAGGGGATTAAAGAAAAAATATAATTTATTGAAACCTGCTAGATCGGGCATGTTGGGTGAATTGTTGTGAGGACACATGTCCCTTATTGGGTGAAACAAACAACTTGATCGTATGTATTTTCCTCCTATATATGTATATATAAATTTCTCAGATTTGAAGTGTTATTTGCAAGTCAAACAAAATTCGAGTCATATCACATTGAATACGTCGAAATACTTGCAAGTATCTACTCCGAGTTCTCACTAGGTTGAGCAGTCTAGTAGTTATGTAAGATAAGCTTGAAGAAGCTAGCTGCCTTTTTGAAGATCAAAACATATCATATTTTTCTTGCAAGTCAGTACATGCATTAATTCTCTTAGATTAGATTGGTATGTGTATATTTATTGCCAAATGAAGGTTACGAAACTAGTGGTTGCTTCTAAGAAATCCGACTCGGATTCGGATGTCCAACTTCACAGAGCTTTCCGCAAGACCAATGTCACTGCCTTGTGTGCCAGACTTCACAAGCACAATGACCACACCTAATATAATTCATGAGTTTAGTGTCTGTAAAAAAAACACCACATGACGAAATTAGTTAATATAATTTGGCAGTTATACTTTCAAATACTCTTTAGAAAGTTTAAGAAGTTTAGTTGAGGTAAAAATACTAGATGACATCAGCAAAACTGTGACTGCATTGCTACCTTTCGGAATGAGCACATGCTCAAGTTACAGCAAATGGGGCCATTACCCTAAATAGAAATGAAGATAGATATCATATTTGAGGCCTGTGCCCAGAATAAAATTTAGTGAAGAGCCCATGCCTAGATAAATAGAGCCCTGCTATACAACCACCATTGCATATGTGCAAATATTCCAAACCCAGCCACAGTTTTTGTACAAACCAGGGATGGTTTTGCTCCTTGGTAAAAACGTAGATTTTAAAGTTTTTCGTCCTCATCTAAAATTATTGAGTACATAAATGTGCTACCTTATGAACTTATGGTAAATATATTTTAATTTGTTTCATTAATGTAGAGATATACCTTTGTTAAATACTGTTACAAGTTTCTTGATATTAAACGTTAGAGATATTCCTATGTTAGGGAGGAAAGCACTCCCGTCCTTGCTTTTGTACATGAAAATTCAAATTAATGTGTTGCCTAATAAGACGAACTCAACCACACATATGTGCAACATGTCTACCTAAGCTCTTTAAACATCATGGAGGATCCAATTTCAGATATATATGATAAAACCTTTTTCTGTCACATTTCGCTTGTCCCCTTCCCTTCTTTTTTTTTTTGCCACGTTAGCACTTTTAAATATTTTTATAGTCATATATTAAGATAACTGTTTTTTGTTTCGTTTCTTGGAATAGACAATAAACCTGGTTTTACCTGAACTATTGCTCTTTGTTTTTCTTGTTCCCCAAAGGTGGAGAATCTATCTTATTTCTAATCATTTGTGTTTTGATAGATTTTCGGGTTGTGACATGTTAGGTTAATATCTTCTAGTGAACATAGCTTAATATCATCCATTGTGCTATCTTCGAGTGAACAGAACTTCACTTTGAGACTCTGAAATATCATCCATTGTGCTATCTTCCATTGAACATAACTTCACTTTCAGACTCTGAAATATCATCCATTGAGCTATCTTCTAGTGAACATAGCTTCACTTTGAGACTCTCAAATATTTCTTACATTGGTTTATCCAATTGGTCCCAGTATATTTTCGACGTAGAATCATTTGCCTAATCGCCCATGACTTTCACTACAAGAAAAGTGTCCACCAGCAGCGACTTGGCACGTCGGTCGTCGTAGCAGGCGCGTATTCCGTGACGAATTTCTCGGCTCGACCATGGCCGATGGAAATCTTTTTTTCCCGATTTCATGGCCCTCTACTACAACGAAACTGCTAAAAACGTGGAGGAGCTCAACCAGCATGACAGAAGCAAGATTTTCGGTTTCCCGCACGATGTTGACTCGCCGTAGTCTTTTGAGGCATGTGGGTCCTGGACGTCAGTGTCTGTAGCGGACCATACTTTTCGGTGATGCCTCCTTGATTTGAACTCGATAACGTTGCTCGATGCGTCTGGCGTTTAATCAGGCCGTTGGGACCCACAAGTCATCCTCTTATTAGAAGAAATGTGTGTATGATGGATTTCCCCTTCGCTTGCGCTACCCTATTCCAAACTTGATAGCGCTGCTCGATCTATCTGTCGTTCAGTCACGCTGCTGGGTCCCCCATGTCAGCCACTCACTAGAAAAATTGTGTGTATGCTGGAATTTTTTTCTTCGCTTGCGCTGCCCTGTTCCAAACTTGATAGCGTTGTTTGATGCATCTATCGTTTAATCACGCTACTGGGCCCCCACATTCCATACTCTCATTAGAAGAAACATGTGTATGATGGATTTTTTCCCTCGGTCGCGCATTTTTGTTCCGAACTTGATAGCGTTGCTCGATGAATCTGTCGTTTTGTCACATTGTTGGGTCCTCCATTTCAGCCTCTCATTATAAGGAACGTGTGCATGATGAACTTTTTTCTCACTCGCGCCTCCCTGTTTGGAACTAGAAACATTGCTCGATGTAGTATCTGTATAAGGTCGCATGCTGGGTCCCACATATCAGTTTCTCTGTAAATGAAACATTCGTATAATGGATTTTTTTGGCCCCGTCCACTGTTTTGACCATATCAGCCTTTCTGTAAATGAAACGTGCATAGGATAGGACTTTTTCTGGCCATGTCCGCTGTTTTGACCATATCAGTCTCTCTGTAAATGAAATGTGTGTATGGTGAACTTTTTTTAGCCTTGACCGTTGTTTTGACATCAGCAACTTGTTGGGTCCCAGATGTTAGTCTCCTCTATGCAGGAGACTTGTCTATGTTGGGTCCCAGATGACAGCCTCTATTTGAAAGAAACATGTATATGTTGGACTGTTTTTTCGGGTCCCAGATGTCGGCCTCGAAGTACAAAAATCGTTAGGCTACAATAACACAAATTGCCTGGGATTCGAACTCAAGGCCTCATTCAACAGAGGTCAACTGCGTGCCTTGCCACTATGCAAGAAACACTTTGTACACTAAAAGAGTTAAACGGCATCTCTATAACTATGAATTTGTCTCTTTAAAAAGATTTCTTTATCCATGTTTATCTTCCTTCAAATAATAAGGCGGCACTCCTTGCAGCTCAATTAAAAACTTCTACATAATGTAGTAGTTTGTACACAAGAACATAGGTATGAGGAGATTTTTTTGGGTGGGGGTGGGGGTGAATGGGGAAATGCTCATAAAGGCCGAATTAAAAACATTCTGGGCTAAGTCGGGGTGGATGCCCTATTCGTCATGGGCTATATTCCATGGGCTCACTCCTAAATTGAATGGGCTATGGTCGAAAGGCACAAGACCATGAAAAGGCCGAATTTGAAGGTTTTAAGCTATGCTTAGGCCTAATAGGCTAATTTCATGGACTATGCTTGGACCTGCTGGTTACGACATGTTATCTTCTCTATAAGTGCAACGTGTTTATGATGGACTTTTTTTCGGACATGTCCGCTGTTTTGACCTTGGCATCCATGTATTGTCTTATTGCTAGGGTCCCTATGTCATCCTCTCTGGTATGTTATAGCTTGTGGGTCCCTGATGCAGCCTTATATGTTCTTGCTGGTGGGTCCCCGATGATAGACTCTCTGTACAAGTATTTAACTTTTTTCAAACCCACCCTCGAACAAAAACTTGAGGGATGCTACTGGCTGGTGGGTCTGTGATGTCAGCGTCTTCGTAATGCGATATTGCTATAAGAAAAAAAAATGTAAACCGACACCAGAGGCCAAGGGGGAAGAAGAGGAGCATTAGAATGCAAAGGATCGGTCGACTGGGCAGCTAGCTAGCTACCTTGTTAAGGCTTCGGTTGATGAGATATGGTTGCGTATACTCATGTTTGTTGTTTAGCTCCTCCTATGTTCTTCCATGTGTTTCTCTCTCTTTGACTTCGTGTTTCCAGCTTAGCTTTCCTTATAGACTGCCTAATTTCCATCAACAAATAAAGTCTGCAGTAAGCTCCAGTACTCTAATTTTCTTTGGTTATTAGGGTTAGATTCAAGTTGTTCTATGTTTTTATATGACTTGACAAACTAGAGTTAATTCATCTTTATTACCATCTCTCCAGATGCAAAGCAATCTCACATGACCAAACATATTTATTGTCATTTTGCCCATGTTTTCGTTATCTAATCGGGATATCTAAGGTTCTTGAACACAAATTTTCTCATGAAACTGCAGGAACTCATGCATCTAAACAGGTTTGTTACTAAAAGAGACTTATTGAGTTGCATTAAAATATAACCTTTCCTAGTTGCACAATTGATTTCATAGAATCACATGAGATTCAGTAAATTATTAGGTGGACATTGCTAAGAAAAGTAAATAATGGATCATAAATAGAATCTACCATTATTGTATAGGCTCACGGATGGATGACAATACAATTAATCATTAATTGCACTACTATTTCCATATATTTTCTTCACTGGCATAAAACACATTTGTACCCTTTCTCCCCATATTTTCATGTCACGAATGAGTCATGCAAAGTCATGCCATGTGGTTGATGTGTAGGAAACTTCACATACTTCATTATATGTCAAACCTTTGGCCCACCGTTTCTAAAGAAACGGTGAGTTGCTGGGTACATAAAAAACAAAAATCGTTTGTGTGTTTCGTCTTTTATGAACTTCGTTGCATGCTATACTTACATCTATTCTCCCCAAGTGAGTGATGTTGCTTCGAAATGTATGCCTTGTAATTCTAAATGGAAGGGGCGTATTATGCAAGCCATGGACTTCTCCTTGCGTTTGTGTGTGGGCGATGTATATTAAAATAAAGAAAACAAGATCAAAATTATATTAGGGAATTAAAGAAAAAATAATAATTTATTGAAACCTGCTAGATCGGACATGTCAGGTGAATTGTTTCATGGACACATGTCCCTTATTGGGTGGAATAAACAACTTGATGATATGTCTTCCTCCTATATATGTATATATAAATTTCTCATATTTGAAGTGTTATTTGCAAGTTGAACCAAATTCGGGTCATATAACATTGAATACCTCGAAATACTTGCAAGTATCTACTCCGAGTTCTCACTAGGTTGAACGGTCTAGTAGCTATGTCAGATAAGCTTGAACGAAGATGGCTTCCTTTTTCTTGAAGATCAAAACATATCATATGTTTCTTGCAAGTCAGTACATGCATACTTTCTCTTAGATTAGATTGGTATGTGTATATTTATTGCCAAATGAAGGTTATGAAGCTACTGGTTGCCTCTGAGAAATCCGACTCGGATTCGGATGTCCAACTTCACACATCTTTCCGCAAGACCAATGGCACCGCCTTTTCAGGATGAAGGCAGTATTATAGTTTTCCTATTTGCAGCTTACAACGCCATTTTCTAGAAACACACGCCCATTATTCCTGCAGCCTAATCAGGGACAGTGAACCTCACCCTGTTGTCCTAACCTTCTTCCGTACAGGTGGGGTTGGAGACTGCTGCTTCGATGACTCAATGGCTGGAGCTTTACTTGACGCGCTAGCAAGACCTTTGCACTGACCAAACTCGCCTGTTTGCAAATCAAGTAAACATCATGTTAAACCATTATAACTAAATCGACATTCGATGAAAAGGTATATATGTAAAACATATGTATATCCTTAGATAACATAAAGGCCTGGGTAGTAAACTTGCCATATGAAATGTATTCTTTGAGTTGTAACGATTGCTAATAAAAATTCTTGGGTATCAAATTTTCCTTTTTACTTATATCAAACAAATTTGCCAATTTCATAATGGTTTTGTAGGGTATGTACAAGAATCGAAATAGTTTGCTATATCAAAGGAAGTTCCGTTTAATTAATGATAACACAAAGAACAAAATAGTTATTATGTTATTTGACCAATCAAAGAGAAGAAATATAAGATTTTTTTGAAACATTTTTTTAAAAGATAACAATTCCGTTCTACTATCAGCAAAGGTATCATATAACAGTAAAGTGTGACACATGTCAAGATCAAGACTGCTAGAGCAAAGTAGCGAATGATGTATTACCTAAAGAGTAGAAACTTGTGAAAGGATCATGTCGGTTTGTTCCAATACTTAAACAAAGTTTGTTTGACTGTGTCGATTCGAGATGAACGATGAAGACATTACCGTTGGGGTTTATAAGAATTGCATTGTCATCCTCAACATAACCCACTATCTCAGTTTGCGTAGCTATCATATTTAGCACCGGCTGAAGGATAACGGTCTTTCGCAGAACCCATGTCGCAACTTCAACACCAAAACTGACTTTTTGGTCGTACATATGGAGACTGGGGTATGACAATAAGGTGACTCCAACGCGACCATCCTCTCCCTGAATGATCTGACTATGATATATGTTAAGCTTTTGAACAGGAGGCCCGTCGATGATCACCGATTGGATCAGGCTAGCGATATCAAAATCTAGTATTTCCATGTTGTCATTTGAGGTACGAAGCCACCAGTAGAGGGAGCCGCCGACAAGGGTGGAAGGACGATGGAAATCAAGATATGTGCTTCTACATTGTTCTGGCGCTAGGATGACATTGCTCCAGGTACCGGTCTCCAACGAGTAAACGCAAGTAAAGGCTCGACGACCTTTATGTTTTTGGTGGAGAAGTGTGCACCAAGACCACCTTGAAGGGGCTACTGTGGAAGCCTCCATGCACGAGCCCCTGGATGCGGTCAGCACAGAGAACGACACCTTCGTTCATGTAAGTGTGACTGTAACCCATGTCAAATGAAGGCGGAAGAGCAATGTGGCGTTGGTGCCAGGTTATGGGGTCGCAGACGACCACCTCACGACATCTTGGGTTGAGGACGAGGAGGCGCCCGTGGCGGCACCCTAGAAGCTTGTCGTGGAAGGGGATGATGTCCCCGCTGTCGATTTGCATGGAGAGGTGCCGACGAGGTACGCGGTTGGGAGGGTCGAGAACAGGGGTGAAGAAGAGGCACCCGCGACACTCATCGAAGAAACCGAGGAAGGGTGCCTTTCCTGTGGCGGGCGTGGCGGCGGAGGAGGAAGTTGGGATCGGCTATGAGGCTGCGCCACCTCTTGTAGATGAGGGATACGCGTGGGAGAGAGGAGGGTAGCGGAGGAAGGCGGAGGAAGATCTTCCAGAGCATGTTGCTGCTTTTTGGTGGGGCGCCGGCAGGGGAGGCCGATGTGGCAGCTCCTCGCCGGCGGCGACGGGGAGTTTCGTTGACGTGGTCGCTCATGCTGGATATTGGCGGTGTATTGGACTCGGAGATAGGGCCGAGTATACTCGGCGAATATTGAAAGGTTGGTCTTTTTTTCCTTCCGCTTGGACAGTTGCCAATATATGCACGTGCTAGTCAAGCTCTGCTAGCTATATATAGTTGCTCAGGAGTCCCGATCCGGCACATTATTCTACCTCGAAAATACATATACTGGGAGCAATTGGATAAACCAATGTAAGAAATATTTCAGATTGTGAAAGTGAAGCTATGTTCACTGGAAGATAGCACAATGGATGATATTTCAGAGTCTGACAGTGAAGCTTTTTTCACTGAAAGATAGCACAGTGGATGATATTAAGCTATGTTCACTTGAAGATAATAACCTAACATGTCACAACGTAAAAATCTATCAAAACACGGATGATTAGAAGCTATGTTGACGCTGTGTGGGCGGATGATTTTATTTTCACTATATCGGATGATGGATCTGTTTTTATATGGCAACCCTTCGAATACAGTGAGTTCAGTACCAAACTGTAGTTAGTGTTCTCTTTTTTTGACTTACTTTTGTTACTATGTTTAGCGCAACACGTCCTAATTACTATAATACATATTTGTTATCTGTTGTGTGGATTGGACAAGTGTTGATGTTTATCCTATGAAGGTGTGATACGTCCATTTTGCATCACTATTCTATGTCTTAATTCACTATTATTTATTGATATATTTCGTATTGAGAGGTGATACTTATGTTATTTCACTTGTTTTTGCATGGTTGATGACTTTTGGAGCATGGACCGCTGCAGTCAGGATTCTGATGGAAAATGTGCTGTTTGGAGGCAAAATTCGCGAAGATCAGAAAATCCAGGAAAATATACGGAAAATTCTATTTTTCCAGAGGACTCAGGATGCCAGAAGATGGAGTGGAGGTGGGCCACAGGGGGCCCACACCACCCCATGGCGCGGGCAGCCCTAGGCCGCGCATGGGAGTGGTGTGGCCGCCCGGCCCACTCCAGCCTCTCCCCTCTGGCGTATATCATCCCCACGAAACCCTAAGACTCGGGGAGCGACCACAGAAAGATTCAGCCGCCTCTGCGGGGTGGAAAACACCGAGAGAGAAAGATCTTTTTGGCAGACAGATTTCTGCCGAGGGAATTCCTTCCCGGAGAGGGGAGATCGTCGCCATCAACACCACCATCAAGCTGGACTTCATCGGGATCATCATCACCATCATCACCACCATCATCACCATCAGCACCCTCATCACCATCTCCATATTGTTGTAACAATTGCGTTGAATCTTGCATAGTTCATAGGAGAAACTTTTTCGGTGTTGATTACACTTTGTAGTTGATGCTATTGAGTGAACCATTGAATTATTGTTTATGTTCAGATTGTTATACATCATTATTCCATCTCTGATCATGATCCATATGATGTCTTGTGAGTAGTTTGTTTTGTTCTTGAGGACATGGGAGAAGTCTTGTTGTTAGTAGTGGAGTTGCGTTGAGAAAGATTCAATAGATTGTTATTTAAGTTGTGGTGTACTTCTTCTAGTGGTGTCATGTGAACGTCGACTACATGACACTTCACCTATATGGGCCTAGGGGAATGCATTGTGTATTTGGCTACTAATCGTAGGGGTTGTCGGAGTGACAGAAACCTGAACCCCCGTTAGGAAACCATTGCACAAGGGACATAAGGGTCTTAGAGTTTAAAGTTGTGGTTAGGTTTCTACCTTAATTACTTTCTTGTACTTACGGATGTTTGCAAGGGGTTTAATCACAAGTATGTATTAGTCTTGGATGGGGAGGTACATTAGCACAGGTTCACCCACACAACACTTAGCAAGCTAAAGAAGATTAATCGACTATATGAAGCGAAAGCACTTGACAGCCTTCCCATGTGTCCTCGAGAACGTTTGGTCATCTAGAGAAATACAACCGGTTTGTCCTTTGCTGCATAAAGGATTGGGCCACTTGCTGCATTTATTCCTACTATCTTTTATTTACTCGTACTTTGTTTACTTGCTTTATCGAAAACCCCTAAAAATCCGTTTGCTAAGTATTTGCAGAGAATTCCTGATCCATACCACTAGCCAGCACCTTCTGCTCCTCGTTGGGTTCGACACTCTTACTTATCGAAAATACTACGAGACACCCCCTATACTTGTGGGTCATCAAGACTATTTTCTGGCGCCGTTGCCGGGGAGTGAAGCGCTATTGGAGAGTGGAACTGGTAAAGGAAACTTCTACTGTGAGTATTGTTTACTTCTGCTAGTTGCTTTATTTTCGTTATGGATAATTCGCTGAGTTTCTTATTTGGTAATGCTCTTACCACTGCCAAGGTAGTAGATAAGCCACCACCTGCTCAGAAAGATGTTTTCAAAATACCTACAAGAATTATTGATCATGTTATGGATAACTACTATGTTGGGGATGGAACTGTCCATCCCGGTGATCATTTACTCTTTATACACGAATTATGCGGGTTGTTCAAGTGTGCAGGTATTACTACAGATCAAGTTAAGAAGAAGTTATTCTCATTATTGCTAAAAGGAAGAGCTGAGGAATGGTATAAGCTGCTGAAGAATGGTCAAGCTCTAGAGTGGGAGGAAATAGTGCCTCTCTTTTATTCAAAGTTCTATTCTCCTAGTGAGATTCATAAAGATCGGAATCAAATATACAACTTTTGGCCTCTTAATGGAGAGAGTACAGCTCAAGCTTGGGGGAGATTGAATTTACTAATGCTCAAATGTCCCATTCATGAGCTCCCCAACAATATTATTATCAACAACTTTTATGCAAGGCTCCCTCTACATGATAAAGATTTATTGGATGCTTCTTGTGCTAGATCATTCACTCGTATGGAAGAAGAAGCTAAATGGGACCTTCTAGATCGTATTCAAGACAATGCTGAAGCTTTGGAGAATGACAAAGGTAGAAAGTCAGGTATAAATTATGATTATTGCATTGAATCTTTTATGGGAACTGATGATTTTCAAAATATTAGTAATATTTATGGTCTTGATTTGCAAGTCATTACGCATTGCTTTAGAGCTTTTGCTTCCTATATCGAAATTCCAAAAAGGGGTTGGAAAAAGTACCATGCACCTTACAAAGATATTGTTGACTATGCTCCTATTGGAAGTGCTGAGTATTGCATTATTGACCCCATCTTACCCGAACCTTATATCGAGAAGATTCCCTTCCCCGAAAAGGTAAAGGACCATCCTATGATAACTAATGTAATCGCCAAAAGTGAAAAAAGAACTGTAAAACTTGATGAACAAATAAACATTGAACCTGTGGTAGCAATTGTGAAAGACCTTGTCACTAAAAGCGTAGAAGATGGGCACATAGTCTTTTTTGAGGATGCTTCTAATATTGTTTCACATCCCAATAGAACTAAAAAGGCTAGTGTTCCTGTGCTTTCTGTTAGAATTGGTGATCATTGCTATTATGGTTTATGTGATATTGGTGCAAGTTCTAGTGCTATTCCGTATGAGCTTTACAGAGAAATTATGCATGAAATCAGTCCTTGTGAGTTGGAAGAGATTGATGTGGTTATTCACCTTGCTAATAGAGAGACCATCTCTCCAATTGGTATTATACGAGACGTGGAAGTTCTTTGTGGTAAGATTAAGTACCCTGCTGATTTTCTAGTACTTGGTTCGGCTGCTAGTAAAACCTATCCTATCATTTTTGGTAGACCTTTCTTGAGTACTTGTGGAGCTATTATTGATTGCAAGAGGGAGAAAATCTTGACTAAGTTTGATGGGGAATCCTATGAGTTTAATTTTTCGAAATTTGCTAAAGAACCTTGCAAAGAGGAAACCCATAATGAGGATTTTTGGGTTGAACAACTTGCTTCTATTTCTCTTACTCCTAACAATGCTTTGAGCAATTTATGGAAGATCACGAAAGTGAAATCTTCATGGAAGAAAGGAATGAGATTAACAGGATCCTCCGTGATCAACCTAAGATGCTTAAGCATGACTTGCCTATGGAAGACTTGGGTACCACGATGCCACCTAAAAAGGATCCGGTCTTCGATCTAAAACCTCTTCCTGATGATCTTAAATATGCTTATATTGATGATAAAAAGATATATCCTGTTATTATTAGCGCTAAACTTTCAGGGGAGGAAGAAGAAAGAGTATTGGAAGTTTTGAGGAAACACCGAGGAGCTATGGGCTATACTCTGGATGATTTGAAAGGGATTTCACCTACTATATGTCAGCATTCTATCAACATAGAACCAGATGCAAAGCCAGTAGTGGAGCACCAACGACGTTTAAATCCTAAGATGAAGGAAGTGGCAAGGAAAGAGGTATTGAAACTCCTTGATGCTGGTATTATTTACCCTATTGTTGATAGTGAATGGGTTAGTCATGTTCATTGTGTTCCTAAAAAGGGAGGTATTACCGTTGTCCCTAATGATAATGATGAGCTTATTCCTCAAAGAATAGTGGTAGGCTATAGGATGTGCATCGATTTTAGGAAAGTCAATAAAGTTACTAAGAAAGACCACTACCCGCTTCCTTTTATTGATCAAATGTTGGAAAGGTTGTCTAAAAAGACCCATTTTTGTTTTCTTGATGGTTATTCTGGTTTCTCTCAAATTTCTGTTAAACAACAATATCAATAAAAAACTACTTTTACTTGCCCTTATGGAACTTATGCTTATAGACATATGCCTTTTGGTTTATGTAATGCTCCTGCTACTTTCCAAAGATGCATGTCTGCTATCTTTCATGGTTTTTGTGAGGAAATTGTAGAAGTGTTCATGGATGACTTTTCTGTCTATGGAACTTCTTTTGATAATTGTCTGCACAACCTTGATAAAGTTTTGCAGAGATGTGAAGAAACTAATCTTGTTCTTAATTGGGAGAAATGCCACTTCATGGTTAATGAAGGGATTGTTCTTGGGCATAAAGTTTTTGAAAAAGGCATAGAAGTTGATAGAGCTAAGGTTGAGGCAATTGAGAAAATGCCATGTCCAAGAGACATCAAAGGTATTCGTAGTATCCTTGGTCATGCTGGTTTCTATAGGAGGTTTATTAAAGACTTCTCTAGGATATCAAAACCTCTCTCTAATCTTCTTCAAAAATATGTACCTTTTGTTTTTGATGATGATTGTAGGGAAGCTTTTGAAACTCTTAAGAAGGCTTTAACTACAGCCCCTATTGTTCAACCACTTGATTGGGGTTTACCCTTTGAAATAATGTGTGATGCTAGTGATTTTGCTGTAGGGGCTGTCCTTGGGCAACGTATTGATAAAAAGTTAAACGTTATCCATTATGCTAGTAAGACTTTAGACGCTGCTCAAAGGAATTATGCCACTACTGAAAAGGAATTTCTAGCTATTGTTTTTGCCTGTGATAAGTTTAGGCCCTATATTGTGGACTCAAAAGTAACTATTCATACTCATCATGCTGCTATTAAATATCTTATGACGAAGAAGGACGCTAAGCCTAGGCTTATTAGATGGGTACTGCTTTTACAAGAGTTTGAACTACATATAGTAGATAGAAAGGGTGTTGAAAATCCTGTAGCTGATAATTTATCTCGTTTGGAAAACATCTCTTTTGACCCTATGCCTGTTAATGATAGTTTCCTGAATGAACAGTTAGCTGCAGTGGGAGTGAGCTCGCGAGGAAGCCCTTGGTATGCTGATTATGCTAACTTTATTGTCTCCAAGTATTTGCCTCCAACCTTTACAGCTTAGCAAAGAAGGAAGTTCTTCTATGATCTGAGACATTATTTTTGGGATGACCCACACTTATATAAAGAAGGAGTTGATGGTATTATGTGAAGATGTGTTCCAGAATATGAACAAAAAGAGATATTGTGCAAATGCCATGGTAGTGCCTATGGAGGACATCATGCAGGAGATAGAACTACACAAAAGGTATTACAATCAGGTTTCTACTGGCCTACCCTTTTTAAGGATGCAAGAAAATTTGTTTTATCTTGTGATGAATGTCAACGTGTTGGTAATATTTCTAGACGCAATGAAATGCCTATGAACTACTCTCTAGTTATTGAACCTTTTGATTGTTGGGGATTTGACTTTATGGGTCCTTTCCCTCCTTCGAAAGGCTATACTCATATTCTTGTTGCCGTAGATTATGTTACTAAGTGGGTAGAAGCCATTCCTACAAAAAGCGTTGATGGGGAAACCTCTCTAAAAATGCTTAAAGATGTTATCTTTCCTAGGTTTGGAGTGCCTAGGTATCTCATGACTGATGGGGGTTCTCATTTCATTCATGGAGGTTTTAGAAAGACCCTCGCTAAGTATGATGTTAATCATAGAATTGCTTCAGCTTATCACCCCCAAACTAGCGGGCAAGTAGAGTTATCAAATAGAGAAATTAAATCTATCTTGCAAAAGACTGTTAATAGGTCTAGAAAAAACTGGGCTAAGAAGTTGAATGATGCTTTATGGGCTTATAGAACTTCTTATAAGAATCCTATGGGAATGTCTCCTTATAAAATGGTTTATGGGAAAGCTTGCCACTTACCCTTAGAATTAGAACACAAAGCTTACTGGGCAGTGAAAGGACTAAATAGAGATTGTAAGCTAGCTGGTGAGAAAATATTATTTGACTTAAGTTCTTTATATGAATGGAGGAGTGAAGCCTATGAGAATGCTAGGCTCTTTAAGGAAAAAGTTAAAAGATGGCATGACAAGCGAATACTTAAGAGAAAATTTCATGTTGGTGAGAAAGTTCTATTGTATAGGTCTCGTCTCAGATTTTTTGCAGGTAAGCTACTGTCAAAATGGGAAGGACCTTTCATCATTGAAGAAGCTGAACTTTCAGGAGCAATAAAAATTTCTTCTCTAAAAGATAATACTACACAAGTAGTGAATGGACAGCGACTCAAACACTATATCGCTGGAGATTCTTACAATGAAGATGTTGATGCCTTAACACCGGAGAAATTCATTGAGGACCAAATTCAGAGACCTGCAGAGTCTGTTTTCATCTAGGTAATAGTTCTGGTAAGAAAAGTTCCGCGAAATTACAATACAACTATATTTTTGCAGTTTTCAGTCAATAAGGAAAGCTACGAAGCGAAAAAGGGACAGAAACGGAGCCAGGGTGACCCACACCACCCCATGGCGCGGGCCCACCCCTGGCCACGCCACCAGGTGGTGAGGCCACCCAGGACTCCATCTCCGACCCGTTTTCGCCCAGTACCTTCCTTTTGATATGAAACTTCGTAATATATAACCCCCCGGATCTCCCGAGGTTCGTATGTCGTGTTTTCGCCGTGTTTTTGTTCCAATCTGTTTCTGCCAGGTAGAATCCCAGATTCGGAGCCACAATGTCTTCCTCTGGATCATCCAAGGGAGATTCCTTAGAAGATATCATCAACCCATACATGAGAGAATTGAAGATTCATCCCAAGGAGTTGTTGCTCGAAGGTGGAGAGGTCCGTATTAAAGAGGTTCAAGGCCCTAAAGGTGAAGGAAGTCTGGAGGACAGGATGGAAGCACTGGAGCATGAAGTCTTTAGGTACAGGAAGATGGCGGAGCGCGAAGTGGATATCATCCATAAGATTTGTTCCGAACTCATCACCGAGCACTAGAAGGAGACTGCTGAACTCAAAGACGAAGTCCTCTCACTCCGCCAAACAACCAACGAACTGCAAGCACAGTTCTATGACGTTCAAAATCAAAACTGTGAGTATGAGGCTAGATTTAAACGCATAAGTGTTGCTGCAAGTTTCAGGATGTTGGAAACCACGATGTCCTTTGTTGATGGGAAGCCTTTACCCTGGAAGACGGACGAAGATGAGAAGATACCATCACCACCAAAGGAGTAATTCGTCATCAGGTTTGGCATCCCCTTGGTTTGTTCCAAGCTTGGGGGAGTGTCGCGGTATCATATCACTATCTTCTATCTTTTTACCTTATTAGTAGAGTCATATCATGAATAGAGGAGTTATTATGTAGGATGGTTTGCATTATGGAAGTGTCCCCTCTCTCGTTAGATACGTATCCCTTGGTGTGAGTTTCCGTTATGGAATATTAATGAGAAGTTCTAGCATTCACTCTTTTGCATAGCTTATGTTAGTTTTCAATTTGTGGTTATATGATTGATCTTGTTGTTAGTATTGGTATCACTTTGGATCATTGAGTTAATTTAGTTGGTTTTGGCAAACCTGGCTCGGTCAGTAGCAACACCTTTTTGAGAGTTGAAAAAAAAAGATAGAAGTACTCTAGAGGAAAATAATTTCATAATCTTTCTTTCTTGATTTGCTCATAAGTCTAGTATTCTCTAGTTAAGATCTTTTGTGCTTCCAAGGAAGATTGCATGTTTGTCTTTATCACTTGTATGTTTGGTTGTTTCCTTCAACTCTTATACTTGCTACCCAGCCTTGCTAGCCAAAAACCTGTACTGATAGGGTATTCTTCTCGTGCATCCACCTCCTTTAAACCAAAACCCACGCCATTTGTGTCCACCATACCTACCTAGTAGCATTATTGCTATTCCAAGTAAATTCTTGTTTTATCTACCTCCCAAATTAAACTTGTTATGTGAAAATTAGTGATTAAAGCTCTCACGAACTTGATGGCACACTTTACTTTCTTGCATTTAATAAACTTGAACCATTGGGTCCTTCTTTGTTGCGTATATGCTTGCGCTTTATGAGTTGAAGTTAGCCGAACCATGTATCATGGGGACCGCTTTCAACACCTCATTGGTACTTGTACCTAGTTGATATCATGTTCTTTTGCTTATGGATCCCGGCGGTGTGAAATAAAAGTGGAACTTGTAAGATCATGGAGTTTATATGTGTGTTAGAGAAACACCTAGGCCGCTAGCCTAAGCCATGCCTAATCATGGTGGAAACTTGCAGCATAACTATAGTGAGCATTCTATGAAGCATTCTCAATAAAAACCTATGCAAATAGCAAATAAAAAGATCGCTGAGATGCTCACTGTCTGCTTATCATGTGCAAGGGGTACCCCGTTGGCGGTTCTCAATGATACCCATATATTTACAATGACAAGAGCTTGCTCGTGACTGAAGTTGAGTAGCATGAGGATCGGTACTCATAAGTAAGGGGCATGAGATTTCAACTTATAATTTGTCAAGCATATCCTCTTAGTTGTGTCACTTTAACCTTAATCACCTAAATATGCCTATGATAGGGGCAATGAGAGCTGAAAGCTAGTAAGTATCATAATTTTTGGGAGCTCTTTGTGAGACTTGCAATCCCTGCTTCCCTCTGCGAAGGGACTTTCTTTTACTTTGTAGTTGAGTCAGTAAACCTACTCCCTTCTATCTCAGCAAGTATTTTGAGTTGATGTGTTTCATTCATTCATATGGTGATTTATTCAATCATGTTTCTTATGTTCCTTGTTTTGCACATTGCTCTTATCTTGAAGTTTACTACTTTGAAAGCTTTCTTTGAAAACCAGCTATTTGTGAACTTCAGCAAATTATCAACTATTCCTCGACCAAGAGCTAAGTTTACCATTACCAATTATGATTTAATCTATGTATCTTTATTGTGTTTCCTTTACTCATTGCAAGTTTAGTTATATAATAGTTATTTGTTTTCTATTATGATCTATGTATTAGATGAATGTGATGCTTCTTGTCCGTATTCTTTTATCGACTTTTCACTCCATAAACCTGATGTCATGTTTATTGAGCTCAGTTTCGCTTGGGGACAAGCGAAGTCTAAGCCTGGGGGGAGTTGATACATCCATTTTGCATCACTATTCTATGTCTTAATTCACTATTATTCATTGATATATTTCGTATTGAGAGGTGATACTTATGTTATTTCACTTGTTTTTGCATGGTTGATGACTTTTGGAGCATGGACCGCTGCAGTCAGGATTCTAATGGAACAGGTGCTGTTTGGAGGCAAAATTCGCGATCAGAAAATCCGGAAAAATATACGGAAAATTCTATTTTTCCAGAAGACTCAGGATGCCAGAAGATGGGGTGGAGGTGGGCCACAGGGGGCCCACACCACCCCATAGCGCAAGCAGGCCTAGGCCGCGCCTGGGAGTGGTGTGGCCGCCCTGGCCTACTCCAGCCTCTCCCCTCTGGCGTATATCATCCCCACGAAACCCTAAGACTCGGGGAGCGACCACAGAAAGATTCCGCTGCCTCTGCGGGGTGGAAAACACCGAGAGAGAAAGATCTCTCCGGCAGACAGATTTCTGCCGGGGGAATTCCTTCCCGGAGAGGGGAGATCATCGCCATCAACACCCCATCAAGCTGGACTTCATCGGTATCATCATCACCATCATCACCACCATCATCACCACCAGCACCCTCATCACCATCTCCATATTGATGTAACAATTGCGTTGAATCTTGCATAGTTCATAGGGGAAACTTTCCCGGTGTTGATTACTCTTTGTAGTTGATGCTATTGAGTGAACCATTAAATTATTGTTTATGTTCAGATTGTAATACATCATTATTCTATCTCTGATCATGATCCATATGATGTCTTGTGAGTAGTTCGTTTTGTTCTCGAGGACATGGGAGAAGTCTTGTTGTTAGTAGTGGAGTTGCGTTGAGAAAGATTCAATAGATTGTTATTTAAGTTGTGGTGTACTTCTTCTAGTGGTGTCATGTGAACGTCGACTACATGAAACTTCACCTATATGGGCCTAGGGGAATGCATTGTGTATTTGGCTACTAATCGTAGGGGTTGCCGGAGTGACAGAAACCTGAACCCCCGTTAGAAAACCATTGCACAAGGGACGTAAGGGTCTTAGAGTTTAAAGTTGTGGTTAGGTTTCTACCTTAATTACTTTCTTGTACTTACGGATGTTTGCAAGGGGTTTAATCATATGTATGTATTAGTCTTGGATGGGGTGGTACATTAGCACAGGTTCACCCACACAACACTTAGCAAGCTAAAGAAGATTAATCGACTATATGAAGCGAAAGCACTTGACAGCCTTCCCATGTGTCCTCGAGAACGTTTGGTCATCTAGAGAAATACAACTGGCTTGTCCTTTGCTGCATAAAGGATTGGGTCACTTGCTGTATTTATTCCTACTGTCTTTTATTTACTCGTACTTTGTTTACTTGCTTTATCGAAAACTCCTAAAAATCCGTTTGCTAAGTATTTGCAGAGAATTCCTGATCCATACCACTAGCCAGCACCTTCTGCTCCTTGTTGAGTTCGACACTCTTACTTATCGAAAATACTGCGATACACCCCCTATACTTGTGGGTCATCAAGGTGCTGACCGCAATAATAGATGAGGATGAGCATGCTATGCCGAACGACAATGTCGACGACCTAGATTGTGGCTGCGTAGATTCTCGCCCGCACTGGTTCCTGACTTATTTCAGACCAACACTGATGTGGATACACATCCGGGGCAAGCAAACCACTTCCAATTAAGGAAATGATTAGTTAGCAAGGTAGGACATTCAAAGTGTATCCATTGCTTCGGTGCCTATCTTTCAGAGGATAGCAGCCCAATGCTGCAGCTGTTGCCACCGCGACCTTCCTCGGCCGGAGTGGGTTCAGAGCCATCTCTGACATATTTCTCTCTTCCTGTGTATGAATCATCCCCTTATTAGGTTTGTGAATAATGGTGTGATGCATGGCCCTGACACCAACCACCTGCTGTTCAGGAGGTTAGGCTTCATGTACATTGCTTCTGATCACCTAAGTTTCGGAGAATATATGCCAGTGGATTGGATTTGTCTACCCGTTTCTAACCGGTCAGTACCAGAACCTGCAATCGGAGGAGCCGACAAGTTCAGCACACATGCATCCATATGGTTCGTGCCTCGTCTTCTTGGCTCAAGATCAATCTAACGATGGCTCTTGTTGCTCGAGAAGAGTTGAAGTGAGGCATTGGTTCTTGGTACTCATAACTTGTATGGTTAGGATGATACAATTTATTCTCCTCCTCTCACTCCTTTTGTAAATTGTTGGTTATACCTGGCCTTTGTAAAGCTCAATGCATCCAACATTTTCAAACCGAAATTTTGTAAGTTTGAACATGTGCTACTTCTGCAATACAGAGTAATATACATTGCGCAACCGGCTCCTCTAACGTTGGGGAAAAGAAAGAAGGAAAGTCAGTATGTTATAATCTGTAAAGAATTATTATATGTAATTACTGTAGACCTAACAGGTCGAGACTAAATTTTATTACACCATAATTTTGAATGTACGTAATAGTAACTCAATAAAGCATACTACTTCTATACCGGTTTATTGAGCTACGTGCCTATATACTACCTCCAAACCTCCATCCCAAGGCTTAAGTTTTTTTTAAAAGTCAAGCTACGGAAAGTTAGACTAAACCTTTAGAAAAAACTATAAAATTCAATAAAAATTGACCATACAATTTATCAATAAAACATGGGCTACCATTGGATTGATATTTAAAAGCTCTTTTCAATCATATAATTTTTGTGACATATGATTCATATTTTGTTGGTCAAATTTATGGTCAAACATATTTGATGGGCTCCGTGTTAGTCCAATAAACCGGTATGGAGGGAGTAACATAGATTTGCGTTATACTTCCTACGTCTCAAAGATGATGTTTTGGCTTTCATGTGCAACTACACCTATTATAAAAAAATACATAAAACATAAATTTTAAATTATCAAAAAATCTGAACAATTTTTTTGATATACATCCGAACATTGTGTGCCCGTACACAAGTTGTCAGAACGAACGAACATTTTGTGTGGCTTATGTAAAAAAGACAAAAAAAACATGTTCGTGAATAGACACGTCGGAGCACTGAAATTTCTGTTTTTACGTGAGACATCTAAAATGCTCTTTTCACCGGCAACCTTGACATTTAGTGTTTCAGATGTACATGGAAATATTTTTTTCTAATTTTTGAATTTCTTAAAGTTTCTAGAGTATTTAAATTTCTTAAAGTTTCTAGAGTATTAAAATGTATGCCAAATTATATTAACCAATTTCATCATGTGCTTTCACAAACACTAAACTTATGAATAATATTAGGTATGTTTATTGTGCTTGTGAAGTGTGGCACACAAGGCAATGACATTGGTCTTGCGGAAAGCTGTGCAAGGTTGGACATCCGAATCCGAGTCGGATTTCTCAAAGGCAACCACTAGCTTCATAACGTTCATTTGGAAATAAATATATATATATACCAATCTAATCTAAGAGAATTAATGCATGTACTGACTTGCAAGAAAAATATGATATGTTTTGATATTCAAGAAAAAGGCAGCCAACTTCATTCAAGCATATCTGACATAGCTACTAGACTGCTCAATCTAGCGAGAACTCGGAGTCGATACTTGCAAGTATTTCGACATATTCAATGTGATATGAATTGAATTTGGTTCGACTTGCAAATAACACTTCAAATATGAGAAATTTATATTTATATGCATATATAGGAGGAACACATACGATCAAGTTGTTTGTTCACCCAATAAGGAACATGTGTCCTCACAATAATTCACATGACATTTCCGATCTAGCAGGTTTCAATAAATTATAATTTTTTTAATTCCCCAATATAATTTTCATCTTGTTTTCTTTCTTTTAATATACACTCAGCCCACACACAAACGCAAGGAGAAGTCCATGGCTTGCGTAATACGCCTCTTCCATTTCGAATTACAGGGCATACATTTCGAAGCAACATCACTCACTTGGGGAGAGTATATGTAAGTATAGCACGTAACTGACTTCATAAAAGACAAAAGCCACAAACCATTTTTGTTTTTATGTACCCAACAAGTCATGGTTTGTTTAGAAATGGTGGTTCAGAGATTTGACATAGAACGAAGTATGTCAAGTGTCCTACATATCAACCATGTGGCATGACTTTGCAAGGCTCATTGGTCACATGAAAATATATGGGGAGAAAGGGCACAAAAGTATTTATGTCGGTGAAGAAAATATTTGGAAATCATACTGCAATTAATGATCTTATTGTCATCCATCCGCGAGCCTACACAATGGTAGATCCGTTTTATTATCCACTATGTACTTTTCTTAGCAATGATCCATCTAATAATTTACTGAATCTCATGTGATTCTATAATTGCGCAACTAGGAAAAGTTATATTTAGATGCAACTCACACTAAGTCTCTTTTATTAAGAAACCTCTTGAGGTGCACGAGTTCCTGTAGTTTCACGGAGAATGAGAGTTGATCTAGCTAGTTCATGTTGTTGAAAAACCTTAGATATCCCGGCCGATTAGATAACGAAAACATGGACAAATCGATAATAAATATCTTTGTTCACGTGAAAATGCTTTGCATCTGGAGAGATGGTAATAAAGATGAACTAACTCTAGTTTGTCAAGTCATAAAAAAACATAGAACAACTTGAATCTATCTAGCCCTCATAATCAAAGAAAAATCTCCTGCAAACTCACATTCAAAGGCAGGGATCCATGGGAAAAATCCTGATCGGAGCTTACTGCAGACTTTATATTTTGATGGAAATAAGGCACAAAGTCAAAGAGAGAGAAACACATGGAAGGAGCTAAACAACAAACATGAGTATACGCAAGCACATCTCCATCAACCGAAGCCCTAAAAAGGTAGGTAGCTAGCTGCTCCTTTGCATTCTAATGCTCCTCTTCTCCCTCCTTGGCCTCGGGCGCCGGTTTGTTGAGATCAAAATGGAACACGACGGGCCTCTGAGCTTGGGCCCGCACAGCGGCCTGGGCCTTGGCGAGCTCCTGCTTCTCGAGCCAGGAGCAGCCTCTCCTGCGGCTGTGGCTGGCGCGGTGGCCGCCGAGTGCCTGTTTCGTGCTGAACGGCGTCCTGCAGCGGTCGCACACATACCTGTAGCGTGGCCCGTTGGCCGCGAGCTGGAGCTAAACAAAAATGTATTGGGGCTGTTCCTCGCACTACAGGATGCGCTGGCTAGGCCGACGGCTAAAAGCCCTCGGCGTAGGCCACAAAGCCGTCGGCCTACCCTACGCTGAGGGCTGGCTGCCGTTGGCGTAGCCTCCTCGGCAAACCTCTGCCTCGGCGGAGCAAAAACAGCCGTCGGCGTACGGCTTTGCCGACGGCCGTGGCGGGCCCTTCGGCGTAGTAGCCGTCGGCGAACGGCGAGCCTGCCGTTACACGGCCGGCTAACGGCGCGGTGGGTACGCCGACGGCCGGGCCCTCGGCGTAGCCTGCGCACGTGGCAGGCACTGGGCCGTCCCACGCAGACTTTATTTGTTCATCGATCGGATCAAGGTATATAATTTGGTCAAGTCAGATAAAAACAGAGAACAACTTGAACCTGACCCAAATAATCAAAAAGAATAATCTCCTGCAAACTCAGATACAGAGGCAGTGCTAATTATTTATTTGGGTGTACACATACACATACACATACACATACAAATACACATATCCATGGAAAACATTGGCAAATACATAATAAAAATCTTTGGTCACGTCATGAAATTGCTTGCATCTAGAGACATGGTAATTAAAAATTAACTAAGTTTAGTTGGTGGAGTCATATAAAAACATAGAACAACTTGAATCATCTACCCATAATTAATAATCGAAGAAAATCTATTGCACACACAGACTTTATTTGTTGATGGATCTATCGAGATAATTAAGCAGTCTCCAACGAAACGCTAAGCTCGAAACACATGAAAAAAGAAAAAACATAGAAGGAGCTAAACAACAAACATGAGCATACGCAAGCATATCTCCATCAACCGAAGCCCTAGCTAATGCTCGTCTTCTTCCTACTTGACCTCCGGCGCCGGTTTGTTGAGATCAAAGTCAAACACGACGGGCCTGTGAGCTTCGGCCGGCGCAGCAGCCTGGGCCTCGGCGAGCTGCTGCTTCTCGAGCCAGTAGCAGCCTGTCCTGCGGCTGTGGCTGGCGCGGTGGCCGCCGAGCCCCTGTTTCGTATCGAACGGCTCCCTGCAGCGGTTGCACACATACCTGTACCGCCACTCGTCTGCAGCGAGCCCGCCGGCCGGTGGTGGCCCGGGTGGCTCCATGGCGTGCCAGCCACGCTTCGTGTGGCAGCTCATGTGGCCATTGACGCCATTCTGTGTCTCGAACTTGCGCAGGCAGATGGGGCACCTGAACGGGGACGCCCAGAGCTCGATTCGGGCGGGCATGGCAGCAGCTGATGGCCTCTTAATGCCCCTGGCGATCGAGGGGATTACGGCGTCGAGCTCGTGTGTGGACTTCATGGCGGCCCAGGGGTACCTGCTGGGGTCATCTCCTCCGCCAGAGCCTCCGACGAGGTAGTAGTGGCCGGCGCTGGGCATGACGAACACCTGCGACGTCGATCCAGTCGGCATCTTGTTGTGGCTGTAGTTTCTGTCTCTGTGTGCACGACAGTTCGACACACTCTGCTGACTGATACTTCATGCCTAGCTTCAGACTATTTATAGTGGATTGGGGAGTGATGTGCGACGGGTGATGACTGATGAGTGTGAGGAGGGAAAGTAGTTGGGGATGTGTGATTAATTAACTATATCTTGGTTCATTAATATTGGCATATCTAGTTCTACACTACTAATATGGTCTGTATTTATGTTTACCTGCCTCGTTGTTAGCTAGCCAAGGAAGATTTTTTTTCTTACTTGCAGTGACAGAGTTAACAAAAAATGTATTGGGGATGTTCCTCGTGCCTATTTTATCTTACTTGCAGAGTTTACTTGTGCTTGAATGAAGATAGGACTAATGCCCTCAAAGCACAACTACAACCTTTTTTTGTAGTAGCTTGGGCGCTTGGGGACCTCCCCAAAACACATTATAAATATACATACAGATTGGTGAATTTGAGAAAAAAGTTGATGGTGGATAAGAGATTCAAATCAGGGTAGACTGAACAAAAATGTTGGTGGTGGAGAAACGATTGACATAAATAAACTAGAGAAAACCGCACCCGCGGTCCTAAATGTTTGCGAGTTACGCCAATTTGGTCCCTAATCTTTGAAATGGAATACCTAGGTCCTAAATGTTTCATAAGTGAGGCACGCGCGGTCCTAAATGGTCCGCCCCGCGCTGACCGATGCCATGTCGCGGCCACATTGGCTGTAGGGCCCACGAGGCTCAACCGCTGGATGTGAAAAATGCATAGAACCCCTTGTGTTCCTCTCTCGCACAGTGGACGCCCCATCTCCTCATCCCTCTCCTTTCTCTCCCGCGACGGTGGAGGCGACCTGGCTGCGACGGTGCTGCTACGGTGATGACCGGAGGTGACGAACCGGCGGAGCCCACCGCAGCGATGGGGCCAGTGAGGATGGAGCCCGCGAGCAAGGGGCCGAAGATGCGGCGACCCGGCGATCCTCCCGCGCGCTACGGTAAATAACCCTAGATCCCCTCTGTGTAGCACCATCAGATTGGTAGTTCGAATCGGATAGAAATTGATGAAATGTCTGTTAATTAGGACCACTTGAAGAGGAGTTCACAGTAGAAATCAATTATGCTGCATTTTTTTGGCGGATTTGGGCCTTCCAAGAGCTATGTTGATGGCAGAATTGCTAGGTTTGATGGCTATGAAGCAGATACATGGTCACCTCTGTGGCTCACTGATTTTATAGAGCAACTAGGCTATAGTCAACCATAAAAGTACTCTTTATACTGGCTACTCCCTGGACAAGATCTTGGATCAAGACTCAGAATTATAGACCGTGATATTGACACAATGCACATGATTTCTGTTGTTCGTAAATTCCACTACTTCCAGCTGTTTGTGGACCATAAACATATGAATTTTGGCAATGATGTTTTAATTGATGATGTTGTCATATCTGGCTCTCCTAATCTGCCTACTGTGTTGAGCCCAATCTCTGTCAAGCATAAGGAACCAGCAGGCATGGACAATCCAGGCAATAGCAGTGCTCCATCTATGCAACAGCCAAATAACTATGGGCATGAGATTAGAATAAGTAGGAGGAAGCACATGATTGCTCAGTTGTTGTCAGTGAGGACAATGAGTTGGATGAAGACTGGGCTGACTCTGAAAATGAGGTAGCAGCAGATGATGATGATTTATTTGAACAATGGGTGGATGAGAAATTTGAAGAAAACAAGAAGAACAAATCCAAATGGGTAGATGACTCTGACTATGATACAGATGCAGATTTGAAAGAGCTAGAAGATTCAGACATTGAAGCAGCTGTTCCAGCAGATGAAGTGGAAATACTGGACAAGCAAGGAAGAAAGATAAAGAAGGTGGAGCTGAGAAGGTGGAGGCTAGAGAACATGACAGAAATGGAATTCAAGATTGGCATGGTGTTTCTGTCAGTCATTGAGCTTAGAGGTGCAATACAGGAGTACATTATACAACAAAGAGTAGGAGTGCACTACAAGAAGAATGATTTGCAGAGGGTTAGGACATGTTGTGAGCCAAACTGTCCATGGTACTTGTATGCTTCACCTTGCAGCAGGTCCAAAGCTTGGACTGTGAAGAAATATGTTGCAGAGCACATGTGTGAAAACGATTTCAAGATAAAGCAGTTCACTGCCAGGTACCTAGCAGGCAAGTACCTATGAAAAATTAGAGCTGATGACTAGATGTCCCTAAAGAACTGAGAAATCATGGTAGAGAAATGATTGACGTAAATAATCTATTCGAGAGGCTAATGTTAGTGAAACGACAAGCAACATCACACTCACTAGTTTGTATAACATCAGGGCAACATATCATGACATGGGTTGGCAATCTCCGAAGAGGCCACAATGGAATCTAGATTGCCACTAGTGATGTCTGAATTTGAGTAGAAAATAGGGTATAGGATGACCATAATTACTTTATAGAAATGATTGTCGAGGAAGTGATCATATATCAATGAGGCCGTCATAGCCACACATCCAAGCGCCTAAACCAGGATACTTATGGGGTGTCGGTGCTAGACTAGATCTTATTTTTTGAAAAGGGGAGAAATCCCCGGCCTCTGCATCGGTTGATGCACACAACCTTTATTAAAACCAAGATCCAACATCCAACAGTCAACACTAGATCTTATGGAGGAATTTAGAGAAAAAGACATAATTCTGAGAGAGAATGCCAAGACCCCCATACTCCTTAGGATTGCACACATCTCTGCAAGCGACCTTGCAGTGTCTGTAGGTGGTATATAGGTACAATATTCCCTCCCAATCTACAGGAAGGCCCATCGTGTTTTGTCAATTGCTTTGACACCTTCTTAGAGATTCCCGCACTCATGGCATGGGTGATTTTACCTGTGAGGAATGAGTTCAAAATAGTTACGTGGCCGCCAATAGGAAGAATGCTACCACATGCTTTCCATCGGACATAGGTGAAACCACATTCGATTCAGATTCAGATACATCAATGTCTACTTGCTTGATTCCCAATTTGAGAATCCGAATCATAGTCAGATTTAAGTTCTCATGTTCATCTTCCCTTTCCCTTGAAGGCTAACATTAACTGAGAAGTTAGATAAGTTTGAAGTTGGTTTATATATCGATCCATCAGACCCGTTATACTTTTGGAAAATTATATCAGTGTCCGATTTAGAAATATATTTAATATAAACATAGCAAACACTGAATCCGATATGGGCGTTCAATTTCAAACAAGGCATGAAGGCTCAATCATAATTGAAAAAATGGTTTGTCCTACTCGACAAGATTTTATATATTACTCAGAATCCGATAATATATAAAATTCGTAACCGGGCGACTGGTTTACTTTTTGAAAAATATTTTTTATGCGGCTTTTATGTGATAATACTGCATTCGGTACATAAGTGCACTATGGTCAAATTTAAGGAGCAAAATAATTTTGATACGTGGATGCCTCTAGAGGTGTACGTCGTGAAAGGGCTAGGGTTTCGCTTGACGATGATTTGGACGGAAAAATTGAGCCCACACTAGTACTAGAACGCATATTAGCGGCATTCAGGAAATAAGGTTGGTGGCACACCACTAATCTGACGTCACTGGTAACTGTTACAGATGACGTTCGAGTCGTGCGCCACCGTTAACATGTACACCGATGGCGTGCGCATTTAGTAACACCACTAGTTTTGCATTTATGGCGTGCCCCTTGTAAATTTTCGGGAATTTAAATGAAAATTGTGTATTATTCAATTTCATGCAATTTTTATATCAGGAAATAAATATTCATAAGAAGAGGTAACATCATCCAGAATATATAATAATTGAATTTAACTAGGTACAGAGATAACATGGATAGTACTAGTAGTTGCCAAATATGGTAGAGAAGACCCGCAGCAGATATCTAGCGAGACAAATGGCGAGGAGGGCGGTGCACAGTTCGCACTAGTGTCTAGGTCGAGGCAAGGTAGTGAGCCCAACACTTCAAGAGCTCGAACCCAGTAGAGTAACAAGTGATCAGCGTTTTCATCTTCAATTTATGATAGGCAGCGTGGTGGTGGTGGGGTGGGGGGGGGGGGGTAGAGGTGAATTCGGTTAGGTCTTTTGATTTGTTGAGATGCCTTGATGAAGAGCAAGCTAGTGGAAGAATCAACACATGTTCTGAGCAAAGTTGCGAAATACAACATCGTCCTGATCATCTCAGCAAATCCAAGAAAAAGATTGACATAAGTCATCTATTCGAGGATAAGAAACATCACACTCACTAGTTTAGGTAACACCAGGCAAGATACCATGGCAGAGGGTGGCAATCTGCGACGAGGCAGCAACAAATATCCAAGGGGACACCATGCCTTGACCAAGGAATAAGAAGACAAAAATATGTCAGCATGTCAAGTGGGAGAGGATGGGAGGGAAAATGCTGAACGAGAGTAAGAGAGCCGCCCTACTAGCCATACCAAAAGGAGATGGAATCTATATTGCCAATAGTGATGACTGAATTTGGGCAGAAAATAGGGTATAGGACGACGATAGTTACTTTCTAGAAATGATTGTCGAGGAAGCGACCATCAATGAGGCCGTGGCAACCACACATGCAAGCGCATAAACCATTCTACCATTGGAGTGTCGGTCCTAGACTAGACCTTAAGGAAGAACTTAGAGAAAAATGGGAATGAAGAGAACGCCAAAACATCCATGCTCCTTAGGATTGTACACATCTCCGCAAGTGACTATTCGGACAAAGGTGAAGCCCCATTAAATTTGGATTCGGATACATCAATGTCTACTTGCATGATTGCCAAATTGAGAATCCGAATCATAGTCGGATTTAAGTACTCATGTTCGTCATCTCTTGAAGGTTAACATTAACTGAGAAATTAGTTGTGTTTGATCTTGGTTTCTATATCCATCCATCACACCCATGATACTTTTGGACAAATATATCGGTGTTGGAACCCTTCTATAATTATGTGGGTTGCCTGATTCAGGAATATATTTAATATAGCACACTCTGAATCTGATATGGCCGTTGGATTTTGAACAAGCCATGAATCTGATATGGCCGTTCGATTTCAAACAAGCCATGAAGGCTCACCCATACTTGAAAAATGGCTTTTCCTACTCTAGCAAGATTTTATATATTACTCAGAATCGATAGTATATAAAATTCTTAAACCAGGTGTGGGCTGCTTGATTTTTTGCAAAATATTATTTATGTGACATGTGGTAATACTACATTCGATAAGTAAGTGCGCTATGGTCAAGTTTAAGGAGCATAATAATTTTGATACGATGTTGCCTCCGGAGGTGTACGCCGTAGCGGCATTTGGAATATGAGGTTGGTGGTATTCAAGTGGCGCACCATTAATCTGACGCCACTGGAAACAGTTACCGGTGGCGTTCGAGTTGCGCGCCACTAGTAACATGTACACTGGTGGCGTGTGCGCTGAACGCACCACTAGATTTTAGAGTTGTGGCATTCGAGTAGTTTTCATACGCTGCTAGTAAGTTTTCGAAAATTAAAAAAAATTGTGTATTCTCGAATTTCATAGCAATTCTATATCAGGAGATGAATATTCATATGCAGAGGTAATATCATCCAGAATATATTATTACTGAATTTAACAAGCTAGAGAGATTAAATGCATAGTCCTAGTAGTTGCCAGAGATGGAAGAGAAGCACCGGTAGCAGTCAGGCACATGGCGAGGATAGTGGCATGCCTTCGGTTCGCGCTAGTGTGGTAGATATTACAATGACATATTTGTAATTTTTATTGCTTTTAGAGTTTTTTGTACTGCGGTTGATGTGGAATTTTCAAAAAAACTGCTCGTATATCCTGGCAATAGAACTGTATGATTCTCTTACTAGTGAAATCATGGCTCAAAATCGGTGTTAATAGTAATTCACAATGAAGAACCCACCTAACTAGATATTAAGATAAATATCAGATTCGAGGCATGTGTCCAGACTAATCTTCATGAAAGAGCCCAGGTGCGTATAATTACAGCTCTGATATACAACTAGCTTTGTATATGTGCAAAATTCCAAAAAGAAATGTCCAAAATTTCAAACCAAGCCATAGTTTCTATAAAAACAAGGGCTGATTTGGCTCCTTGGTAAAAACATAGATTATAAGGTGTTTCTTCTCCATCTAAAATTGTGAAGTATTAAATGTGCTCCCTTGTGATCTTGTGGTAAAATATTTTCTTTTAGTTTGTTTCATTAATGTTAAAGATATAACGTCAAATATTTTTTCAATCTTCTTTCTATTTAATGCTAGAGATATTCTCTTATGTCAGAGAGGACAACACTAGGTCCTTGATTTTGTACAAGAAAATTTGAATTAATGTGTTGCCTAACAAGACGAAATCAACCATACATATGTATAACATGTCGACGTAAGATCTTTAAATATCCTAGAGGAGCCGATGTGTGATATATATGATACAAGTTCTTGTTTTCACACTTATCTTTTTCCCCTTCCCTTTTATAATTTCCTCATTGGTACTTTTAAATACTGTTTTTATTTTGTATTAAGAAAGTTGTATTTTGTTGTGCTTTTCAGAACAAACAATAAGCTTGGTTTCACGTGAACTAATGCATAGTTTTTTTTTACGGATGGTGGAGAAATTATGTTATGTCTACGCATTTGTGTTTTGAGAGATGTTTCTGGTCGTGACATGTCAAGTTATTTTCACACTTACTTCTCTCAAAAAGGTTACATCTGACATCGTATAATTATTTTTGACGAACCTCTAGGAGCACAACCTTTCAATTAGAATCATTATTAGTATTTTTTATTGATATGTTTGACTAAGGGCCAAATAACCCCATAACATCAAAATTGTGGGCTGCAAAATAGGTCTAGTGACTGATGTCTACGCACTTCTATTCTTGTTGACAGTTGTTGGGCCTCCAAGAGTAGAGGTTTGTAAAACAACAGCAAGTTTCTCTTAAGTGGATTACCCAAGGTTTATCGAACTCAGGGAGGAAGTGGTCAAAGGTATCCCTCTCAAGCAACCCTGCAATCAAGATACAAGAAGTCTCTTGTGTCCCCAACACACCCAATATACTTGTCAGGTGTATAGGTCCACTAGTTCGGCGAAGAGATAGTGAAATACAAGTGGTATGGATAATTATAAGTGGTAATGGTGCCAAAAAAGAGCTTGACGGGAGGAATAGACTAAAGGCAGTCTAAAATAAAGATGGAAACAAGCAAACATATAATATATCTAGTTGCAAGCGGTGTTTCAATGCATAAAAACAAGGCCTAGGGATCATACTTTCACTAGTGAACACTCTCATATAAATATCTTCTCTTTATGATACTACTCTGAACTACTCTCCGGTTGGACACTCTAATCCATGGTAGGGCTATAACATCACACCTCAAAGTTTGCTTTTCCCATCTAGATAACCCCACACTGTCACCTTGAGCTCTAGATGGTTCTAACAAACACCACAATTTTATAGAAACATCCAACTCCAAATATAACTCATAACAAGTATTTGCAATCTCTAGCCTAAGTGCCATCATGGTGTGCACGCTGGCACTTTCACACACATGGGGAGAGCAGAGATCTATTAAAGCACTTGAGTAGCAAGGTAGATCTACTTGATTACAAAGCTCATGATCACAATACGATCACGCATAGAGAGAGAGATGAACACATAGCTACCGATAGAGCCCTTAGCCTCGTGAGAGAACTACTCCCTCCTTATCATGGGAATCAGCAACGGCGATGGAGATGGCTGTGGAGATCAATGGAGATGGCTCCGGGGGAACTTCCCCGTCCTGGCAGGGTGCGGAACAGAGACTTTGTGTCCCCCGAATCTCCCCTTCGGTGGCGGCGGCACTGCGGAACTTTTCGTGGCTGGAGGTTCTTCGATCTAGAGTTTATGCACCGTGAGGGTTCTTATAGGCGAACAGGCAAGGTCGGTGGGCGGCCAGGGGGCCCACACCATGCCCTGGCGCGACCTAAGGCTGCCCGCGGCAAGGGGTGGTGTGGCCGCCCTGTGGCCCCCCTTCGTCTCTCCTTCAGACTCCATGTGTCTTCCAGTAAAATATTGACTTTGGCTTTTGTCCCGTCCAATTCCGAGAATATTCATTTTCTGACTTTCCTGAAATAAAAAACAACAGAAAATAGGCAACTGGCATTGTGGCATCTTGTTAAGAGGTTACTCCATAAAAGTGTATAAAAATACTCCAAAGTGTGGACAAAACATAAGAAAGTAGATATAAAACAAGCATGGAACATCAAAAATTATAGATACGTTTGCAACGTATCAACATCCCCAAGCTTAACTCATGCTCGTCCTTGAGTAGGTAAGTGATAAAAAGAAAGAATAATTTTTTAGGTGACATGCACCATCATAAATTTGATCATAGTATTTGTAAAACATTGATAGCTGGGATCATAGTACTTTAACATAGCATGAAAGATATAGTTCTAACAATTGGACATAGCAACTATGTTATAACAATAAATGCACAAACAAAAGATTTATAAATAGCAATGCTTTGCAAGACGTTTGTTTGTTTCACATAAAAAAACATAGCATAGTGTCATTCAGCTTGTCCCTCATAGAGTAGCAAAACATAAATGCATAGGACACCTTCAAAGTTCATAAGGGTGACTAGATACAAATAGTTCAAGAACAAGCAATATCAACATTATGAATCAATCAACAAGTTTTGGGACAATGCACATTAAACTAAGAATGGCCACTATGCTCTCTCAATAGGTGCATAAAGATAGAAGATGGAGACTCAACATAAAAGTGGAAGAAAGGCCCTTCACAGGGAAGCAGGGATTTCAAGTTTCATAAAGAGCTTCCAAAAATTATGATACTTATTAGCTTTCAGCTCTCATTGCCCCTATCATAAGCATCTTGAAGTGATTAAGGTTAAAGTGAACAAACTATGGAGTATATGCTTGAAAAAGTATAAGTTGGAAATCTCATGACCCTTGAATACGAGGGCCGCTCCTCATGCTACTCAAGTTTAGTTACCGGTAAGTTCTTTTCATAGTAAGTACATGTGTATCATCGAGAACCGCCAACAGGGTACCCCTTGACCGATGATACGGAAGAATCCCCATATCAAAATGACAAGGCAAGCAGACAACGAGCATCTCAGCAATCTTCTTATTTACCATGGGAAAATTGTGCTTTTTTCTCTCTTTCTTCTTTTCTCATCTCTTTTTTTCTCTTTTTCTCAATCTCTATCTCTTTTTTATTAGAAAAATGCTTTATAGATTGCTCATTATGGTTACGCTGCAGATTTCCACCATGATTAGGCATGGATTAGACCAGCGGCCCAGGCGTTTCTCTAACACACATACATAACTCCATGGACTTACAAGCTCCCCTTTCATTTCACACCGACGACATCTATAAACAAAAGAGTATGATATCAACTAGGTACAATGTACAAGTGTAATATTAAAAGCGTTCCCCATGACAGCATGGTTCTGCTAATCCCCAACGTATAAGTGCAAGCATATACAACATAGATGACACAATGGTTCAAGTTTATTAGAGGCAAGAAAAGTAAAGTGTGCCATCAAGTTCGTGAGAGCTTTAATCACTAATTTTCACATAACAAGTTTCATTCGGAAGGTAGATAAAAACATGAATATACTTGGAATAGCAAATGCTAATAGGTAGGTATGGTGGACTCTTTGGAATAACTTGGTTTTATTTGGAGTTGGATGCATGAGTGGAACTCATACTTGGTATGGAGGCTAGCAAAAGACTGGGAGCGACCAACTAAGAGAGCAATAATGGCCATAATCATGCAAAGCAACAAAACATAATTAATTAAAGCATAAAGTGATATTACAAGTCGAAAACTAAAGAATCATAGAGGCTATGTTGACTTAGGATAGTCATAACATGGTGTGAGCATGCTCCAAGTCAACCCAAATAAAGCATCAAAGGAGAATACCTTTAATATGCTAAAACAATGCATGATTCTTTCAAGACACATTAAGAAATCTCAATTGTTTATAACATGTCATGCTACATCAATAAATTACTAAGCATAAAGCCAAAACAATATCAAGCATGATATGACAAAGCATAGGCCATAGTCAAAAACAAGCTCCTTTTACCACTTAAGCATGAAATTTTCCTACTCTTTTCCAATCCAAACCAACCTATTTGAAAACTAATGTATGAAAGAGGGGGTCCAACCAATTTATTCAAGAAAAGTAAGCAAACCAAGCAAACGAAAACTAAAAACAAAAACGAAGACGCTCCAAGAACAACACAATTGTGCATGAAACAATAAAAATGAAGTGTTTCGAAGAAACCTGAGATATTTATTGATGAAGAAGGGCATGCCTTAGGCATCCCCAAGCTTTGACGCTTGTACTTCTTGGATATTTCTTGGGGTGACACGGGTGGTATCCCCAAGCTTGAGCTTTAGTCCATTCTTCATCTCATTACATCATTCTTTCTCTACACCTGAAAATTTCCTTCATACAAAACTTCACACAATCTTCATTAGCAACATTAGTGCATTTAAAATAATAATTCTTTGGGTACAGTTTGAACACCAATAAAACTTCCATTAAAACACAAGATATTGTAGCACTTCCCTCAAAAAGCTCAATTCCCTAAAAAGAACTCAAAAAGGAATCAACAAGAAGCAAATGCAAATAATGGAAGAAATCTGTCAAAACAGACCAGCAAGTAAAAATCAATTTTTTCGAAGAACTTCTGTTGCTCCAATCGAAAAGTATTGAACTAAGGAAAGTTAGATAACAACCTGGGGCAGAAGCACAAAAATGAACGCCTCAAAACGACGTACAGAGATTTTACACGAATTTTTACAGCGAAGCACAAAAATCTGTTTCGGGACAGCAACTTTCCCAAGCATTACTTCTCTCTCATTAGAGATTACTCTTGGCACAAAAAGCAAATAAAAAAGATAAGGAGTGGGTATTACAGAGGTAATAACTTCCAAGACTCATCTAAAACTTTTGGGTTATCTCCCAATAAGTACTTTTCTTTAACGCATTTAAGTTAGGCATGATAGTTTGAGAAGATGCTTACATAAGAAATATGAATTGAAGTAAAAGAGAGCATCAAGAAGCAAATTCAAAGCACATTTAAATCTAACCCACTTCCTATGCATAGGAATCTTGTAAATAAACAAGTCATGAAAGCACAAAGCAACAAGCATAGTAAAGAAAAACAAGTGCAACTTCAAGACTTCCAACATAAATAGGGGAAACTTAATATTATTGAGATGCATAAAACTATGTTTCCTTCTCTCATAATAAATTTCAGTAGCGTCGTGAATAAAACTAACAATATAACTATCAGATAAAACATTGTTATCATGAGCCACATGCATAAAAGAATTAATAATCCCCACATAAACATAGTCATTCTTATTAATTGTAGTGGGAGCAAATTCAACAAAATAGCTATCATTATTATTATCATCACCATAATCATCAAATATAGGAGGCATATTGTAATCATAATTAATTTCGTCATCAATAGTAGGTGGACGGAAAATATCATATTCATCATTGAAATCATCATATATTGGAGGTATAATATCATCATAAGCATTAGAATAATTATCTTCCAAAGTGTGTTCATTTGTAAACATATCATCATTGGTAGAAACCTGGATAGCATTAATAGTACATCAACTATTAATATCATCATTTTCAAAATTGGTACCGAAGAGATTTTCAATATCAAAAGAAGTGTGATTTTCCCAATCATGATCACTACTATAGGTAACAGGCATAGGAACATCATCGAGTTCAGACGTATCAAAAACTATAATACGAGCAACATGCTTAGGGGAAAATATTGGTTCCTCTCTCCTTTTCTTCTTTTTCTTCTTCTCTTTAGGAGGGAGAGGCTTGAAAGGAAGCTTCTCCATATACCCTGGTTTATTGTTAGAGACAGTAGAAGATACTTTGGAGGATTCCTCCTTTTTATTAATAAGATCAAAACACATATTAGTCCTGTCATATTTTTGGTAAAACCTCATCTATAATAATATTTTGTATGTAAGTATTTGTGTGGCAGTTATCAACACAATAAAGATGACAACCATGCAGGACACTATTCATATCAAAAGCATCCATATCTACCAAAGAGGTTTTTCTTGATAGCTCTTCACACTCCAAAAATAATGTAAGTTCATCATGCTGATTAGGAGTGATCATGTCATCACAATACAAACTTGCAGTACTCATTGGATTATAAGGGCTATTATTATGGCCTGAGCATTGAAAATTGAAATGACCCACTTCAAAGCAAAGTTCACAAATAAAAGGATAAAGGGCACATACTTTTTTACCAAGATCATTTAGAGCCCTATACCACGTTCTAGTTTTTTCATTCCTGTGGGTGATACAATATTCTTCTTAAATTTGATTATTCTCACAAGGTCTATGTATTCCACAAAAATTAACATGCTTATAAGAAATAGTACTTTCAGAGGTTTGAGCATGTTTATTGCTATCATTAATAACAATTTCATTTTCCATGCAAATGTCTTTAAAAGGCTCATGATACATGCACCATTTTTCTTTAGGAGAATTAATATGAGAACCAAAGGCTCTAAAACAATCAATAAGAGTTTGAGAATCAAGACCATATTTAGCACTAAGCTCTTGAAAATCAGCAATTTCAGCGAAAGACTTAATGCAATCATACTCATAGTTTATACCTGGTTCTTTACCTTTGTCATTATACCAATCTTCGGTATTGCTTTGAATTGTTTCAAGAAGATCCCACTTAGCTTTGACCTCCTTACTTGTGAAGGATCCCTCTAAACAAGTATCTAGATAGTCCTTGTAATGTCCTGAAAGCCATGCATAGAAATTATTAATAACAATATTACTAGGGAGCTCATGAATGGGACATTTGAGCATTAGTGACTTAAATCTCCCCCATGCTTGGGAAATACTTTCTCCATCATGTGGATGAAAATTATAAATGTAATTCCTATCTTTATGAATTTCATGAGGAGGATAAAATTTAGATTAAAAGAGAGATTCAAGTTCCTCCCACTCCAAATGATGAGGATCATCTAGTAGCTCATACCACTCCCTTGCTTTGTCCTTAAGTGAAAAAGGGAATAGCTTCCTCTTAACTTGGTTCATTGAAATACCTGCACACTTGAACAACTCGCATAATTCGTTTATAAAGAGTAAATGATCACCAGGATGGACAGTTCCATCTCCAAAATAACAGTTATTCATAACACGTTCAACAATTTTTATAGGTATTTTAAAAGGGATGATTTCAGTATGTGGATTTAAAATATCACAAGTATCATTAGAATTGCCACATATTGGAGATAAACTATCATCAGAGAAAAATTTCTTCTTTAAAACTAGGGAACTAAAAAGATCATTTTCATAAAAACAAACTTCCCCAAGCTTAGACGTTTCCATAGAATTAGCAACAAAGGTGTTCAAAAGATTCATACTAATAACATTGCTATTATCATGCAAAGAAAGTTCCATGATTTTTTTAATTTTATTTTCAGACAATTCATGTTCTACCTTAGGAAAAAATACTAAAAAGACCTCTAATTTTTTTGTTGTTTTCCATTAAGCCTAACTAGTGAAAACAAGAAAAAAAATTGCGGAATCTAAAGGAAATAACTTCAAGCACTCACACACCAGCAACAGTACTAGAAGATAGTTAGTAGCCAGAAGGTGAGTACCTTTTACCTTACCTCCCCGGCAACGGCGCCAGAAAATAGCTTGATGTATACACACTTCTATTCTTGTAGACAGTTGTTGGGCCTCCAAGTGCAGAGGATTGTAGAACAGCAGCAAGTTTTCCTTAAGTGGATTACCCAAGGTTTATCTAACTCAGGGATGAAGTGGTCAAAGGTATCCCTCTCAAGCAACCCTGCAATCAAGATACAAGAAGTCTCTTGTGTCCCCAACACACCCAATACACTTATCAGGTGTATAGGTCCACTAGTTCGGCGAAGAGATAGTGAAATACAAGTGGTATGGATAATTATAAGTGGTAACGGTACCAGAAAAGAGCTTGATGGGTAGGAAGAGTCTAAAGGCAATCTGAAATAAAGATGGAAACAAGCAAACATGTAATAGATCTAGTTGCAAACGGTGTTTCAATGCTTAGAAACAAGGCCTAGGGATCATACTTTCACTAGTGAACACTCTCATATAAATATCTTCTCTTTATGATACTGATGTCTATGCACTTCTATTCTTGTAGATAGTTGTTGGGCCTCTAAGTGCAGAGGTTTGTAGAATAGCAGCAAGTTTTCCTTAAGTGGAACACCCAAGGTTTATCGAACCCAGGGAGGAAGTGGTCAAAGGTATCCCCTCTCAAGCAACCCTGCAATCAAGATACAAGAAGTCTCTTGTGTCCCCAACACACCCAATACACTTGTCAGGTGTATAGGTGCACTAGTTCGGCGAAGAGATAGTGAAATACCAATGGTATAGATACAGTGCCAGAAAATAGCTTGCTGGCGTGTAGTTGACGTGGGAAAAGACTAAAGGCAAACTGACATAAAGATGGAAGCAAGCAAACATGTAACATATCTAATTGCAAACGGTGTACCAATGCTTAGAAACAAGGCCTAGGGATCATACTTTCACTAGTGAACACTCTGATATAAATATATTCTTCTTTATGATACTACGTTGAACTACTCTCTGGTTGGACACACTAATCGATGGTAGGGCTATAACAGCACACCTTAAAGTTCGCTTTCCGCATCTAGATACCCCCACACTGTCACCTTGAGCACTAGATGGTTCCACCAAACACCACAATTTCATAGAAACATCCAACTCCAAATATAACTTATAACAAGTATTTGTAATCTCTAGCCTAAGTGCCACCATGGTTTGCACGCTTTCACTTTCACACACATGGGGAGAGCAGAGATCTATTAAAGCACTTGAGTAGCAAGGTAGATCTACTTGATTACAAAGCTCATGATCACAATATGATCATGCATAGGGAGAGAGATGAACACATAGCTGCCGGTAGAACCCTTAGCCTCGAGAGAGAACTACTCCCTCCTCATCATGGGAATCAGCAATGGTGATGGAGATGGCGGTGAAGATCGATGGAGATGGCTCCGGGGGCACTTCCCCGTCCCGGCAAGGTGTCGGACCAGAGACTTTCTGTCCCCCGAATCTCCCCTTCGGTGGCGGCGGCGCTGCGAAACTTTTCGTGGATTTCTGATTGACGACCTAGGGTTTCTGCCTTGGGAAGAATATATAGGCGAAGGGGCAAGGTCGGTGGCCGGCCAGGGGGCCCACACAATGCCCTGGCGCGGCCTAGGGTTACCCGCGCCAAGGGGTGGTGTGGCCACCCTATGGACCCTCTCCGACTCTCCTTCTGGCTCCGTGAATCTTCCGGTAAAATATCAACTTTGGCTTTTGTCCCGTCCAATTCCGAGAATATTCATTTTCTGACTTTCTGGAAACCAAAAACAGCAGAAAACAGGTAAGTAGCACTATGGCACTTGTTAATAGGTTAGTCCAAGAAAGTGTATAGAATGTACTACAAAGTTGGAACAAAACACAAGAAAGTAGATAAAACCAAGCATGGAACATCAAAAATTATAGATACATTTGCAATGTATCAACATCCCCAAGCTTAACTCATGCTCTTCCTCGAGTAGGTAAGTGATAAAATGAAAGAATAATTTTTGAGGTGACATGCACCATCATAAACTTGATCAAAGTATTTGTAAAACATTCAAAGCTGGTATCATAGTACTTCAATCATAACATGAAAGACAAAGTTCTAGCAATAAGACAAAGAAACTATGATGCAACATGAAAAGGCATAAACAAAAGATTCATCAATAACAATGTTTTTCAAGACGTTTGTTTGTTTCACATAAAGAAAACATAGCATAATAGTATTCAGCTTGTCCCTCAAAGAGTAGCAAATATAAATGCATAGGACACCTTCAAAGTTCATAAGAGTGACTAGATACAAATAGTTTAAAACAAGCAATATCAAAGGTATGCATCAATCAACAAGTCTTGGGACAATGCACATAGAACTAAGAATGGCCACTATGCTCTCAAAGTAGGTGCATAAATATAGAAGGTGGAGACTCAACATAAAAGTAGAAGAAATGCCTTCATAGAAGGAAGCAGAGATTCAAGTTTCATAAAGAGCTTCCAAAAATAATGGTACCTTTTAGCTTTCAGCTCTCATTGCCCCTATCATAGGCATCTTGAAGTGATTAAGGTTAAAGTGAACAAACTATGGTGTACATGCTTGACGAAGTATAAGTTAGAAATCTCATGTCCCTTGAATACGAGGGTCGCTCCTCATGCTACTCAAGTTTAGTGACCGGTAAGTTTTTGTCATCGTAAGTACATGTGTATCAGAGAGAACCGCCAACGGGGTACCCCTTGCCCGATGATACGGAAGAATCCCCATATCAAAATGACAAGGCAAGCAGACAACGAGCATCTCAGCAATCTTCTTATTTACCATGGGAATATGGTGCTTTTTTCTCTCTTTCCTCTTTTCATAATATCTTTTTTCTCTTTTTTCTCAATATAGGACTCTTTTTTTATAAGAAGAATGCTTCATAGACAACTCATTATGGTTACGCTGCAGGTTTCCACCATGTCAGCATGGATTAGACCAGCGGCCCAGGCGTTTCTCTAACACATATACATAACTCCATGGACTTACAAGCTCCCCTTTCATTTCACACTGACGGCATCCATAGACAAAAGAGCATGATATCAACTAGGTACATAGTACCAATGCAATGTTGAAAGCGATCCCCATGACAGCATGGTTCTGCTAATCCCCAATAAATAAGTGCAAGCATACACAACATAGACGACACAATGGTTCAAGTTTATTAAGGGCAAGAAAAGTAAAGTGTGCCATCAAGTTCGTGAGAGCTTTAATCACTAGTTTTCTTATAACAAGTTTAATTCAGAAGGTAGATAAAAACATAAATATACTTGGAATAGCATATGCTAATAGGTAGGTATGGTGGACTCTTTGGAATAACTTGGTTTTAGGAGTTGGATGCATGAGAGGAACTCATACTTGGTTACAGAGGCTAGCAAAAGACTGGGAGCGACAAACTAAGAGAGCAATAATGGCCATAATCATGCAGAGCGACAAAATATCATTGATCAAAGCATAAAGTGATACTACAAGTTGAAAACTAAAGGATCATAAAGGCTTATGGTGACTTGAGATAGTCATAACATGGTGTGAGCATGCGCAAAGTCAACCCAGATAAAGCATCAAAGGAGAATACTACTATACTATGCTTTAATATGCTAAAACAACGCATGATTCATCCAAGGCACATTAAGAAATCTCAATTGTTTATAACATGTCATGCTACAGCAAAGAATACTAAGCATAAAGCCAAAACAGTATTAAGCATGGCATGACAAAGCATAGGCCACAGAAAAAACAACCTCTCTTTAACACTTAAGCATGAACTTTCCTACTCTTTTCCAAACCAAACCAAACTATTTGAAAACCAATATATGAAAGAGGGGGTCCAACCAATTTATTCAGTAAACTAAGAAAACCAAGCAAACGAAAACCAAAAACAAAAAACGAAGACGCTCCAAGAACAACACAATTGTGCATGAAACAATAAAAATGAAGTTTTTGGAAGAAACCTGGGATTTTTATTGATGAAGAGGTGGCCAAAACATATAAAAAAGATCGTCCTAGTCGCTCATAGGGACATATCTATCCAGATAGAGGATAGTCTAGATCAATTTTGATCGGGGATGCCTTGGGCATCCCCAAGCTTTGATGCTTGTACTTCTTGGATATTTCTTGGGGTGACACGCGTGGCATCCCTAAGCTTGAGCTTTAGTCCATTATTCATCTCATTACATTATTCTCTCCATACACCTGAAATTTTTTCTTCATACAAAACTTCACACAATCTTCATTACCAACATTAGTGTACTCAAGATAATAAGTCTTTGGGTTCAGTTTCAACACCAATAAAAATTCCATTAAAACACAAGCTACTGTAGCACTTCCCTCAAAAAGCTCAATTCCCCAAAAGAACTCAAAAAGGAACCAACAAGAAGCAAATTCAAATAATGGCAGAAATCTGTCAAAACAGACCAGCAGGTAAAGCCGATTTTTTTCTAAGACCTTCTGTTGCTCAAATCTAAAAGTGTTGAAAAAATGAAAGTTAGATAACAACCTGGGGCAGAAGCACAAAAATTCACGCCTCAAAACGACGTACAGAGATTTTACACAAATTTTTACGGTGAAGCACAAAAATCTATTTCAGGACAACAACTTTCACAATCATTACTTCTCTCTCATTAGAGGTTACTCTTGGCACAAAAAGCAAATAAAAAGGATAAGGCGCGGTTATTACTGAAGTAATAACTTCCAAGACTCAACTAAAACTTTTGGGTTATCTCCCAATAAGTACTTTTCTTTAACGCCTTTAAGTTAGGCATGATAGTTTGAGAAGATGCCCACATAAGAAATATGAATTGAAGTAAAAGAGAGCATCAAGAAGCAAATTCAAAGCACATTTAAGTCTAACCCACTTCCTATGCATAGAAATCTTGTAAAGAAACAAGTCATGAAAGTACAAAGCAACAAGCATAGGAAAGCAAAACAAGGGCAACTTCAAAATTTTCAACATAAAGAGGAGAAACTTAAATTGTTGAGACACATAAAACCATGTTTCCCTCTCTCATAATAACTTTCACTAGCATCATGAATAAAATTAACAATATAACTATCACAAGAAACATTCTTATCATGAGCCACATGCATAAAAGAATTAATACTCCCCACATAAACATAGTCATTCTTATTAATTATAGTGGGAGCAAATTTAACATAATAGCTATCATTATTATTCTCATCACCATAATCATCAAATATAGGAGGCATATTGTAATCATAATTAATTTCCTCCTCAATTGTAGGTGGACTGAAAATATCATATTCGTCATTGTAATCATCATATATTGGAGGTTTGGTATCATCATAAGCAATAGAATAGCTATCTTCCAAAGCTGGGGAACTAAAAAGATCATTTTCATAAAAATTAGCTTCCCCAAGCTTAGACTTTTCCATAGCATTAGCAATAATGGTGTCCAAAGAATTCATACTAACAACATTTCTATTAGCATGCAAATAAAGTTCCATAGGTTTTTTAATTTTCTCTTCAAACACTTCATGTCGTAACTCAAGATAACTACTATAAAGCTCTCTAATTTTGTTGTTGTTTTCCATTAAGCCTAACTAGTGAAAACAAGAAACAAAAAGATAAAATTGCAGAATATAAAGGAAATAACTTCGAGCACTCACACCGGAGGATGTGAGTACCTTTTACCTTACCTCCCCGGCAACGGCGCCAGAAAATAGCTTGATGTCTACGCACTTCTATTCTTGTAGACAGTTGTTAGGCCTCCAAGTGCAGAGGTTTGTAGAACAGCAGCAAGTTTCCCTTAAGTGGAACACCCAAGGTTTATCGAACTCAGGGAGGAAGTGGTCAAAGGTATCCCCTCTCAAGCAACCCTGCAATCAAGATACAAGAAGTCTCTTGTGTCCCCAACACACCCAATACACTTGTCAGGTGTATAGGTGCACTAGTTTGGCGAAGAGATAGTGAAATACAAGTGGTATAGATAATTATAAGTGGTAACGCTGGCAGAAAATAGCTTGCTGGCGTGTAATTGATGTGGTAAAAGACTAAAGGCAAACTGACATAAAGATGGAAGCAAGCAAACATGAAACAGATCTAATTGAAAATGGTATATCAATGCTTAGAAACAAGGCCTAGGGATCATACTTTCACTAGTGAACACTCTCATATATATATATATATATATATATATTCTTCTTTATGATACTACGCTGAACTACTCTCCGGTTGGACACTCTAATCGATGGTAGGGCTATAACAGCACACCTCAAAGTTCGGCTTTCCGCATCTAGATGCCCCCACACTATCACCTTGAGCACTAGATGGTTCCAACAAACACCACCTTTTCATAGAAACATCCAACTACAAATATAACTTATAACAAGTATTTATAATCTCTAGCCTAAGTGCCACTATGGTGTGCACGCTGTCACTTTCACACACATGGGGAGAGCAGAGATCTATTAAAGCACTTGAGTAGCAAGGTAGATCTACTTGATTACAAAGCTCATGATCACAATATGATCATGCATAGAGAGAGAGAGATGAACATATAGCTACCGGTAGAACCCTTAGCCTCGGGAGAGAACTACTCCCTCCTCATCATGGGAATCAGCAATGGTGATGGAGATGGCGGTGAAGATCGATGGAGATGGCTCCGGGGGCACTTCCTTGTCCCGGCAGGGTGCCGGAACAGAGACTTTCTGTCCCCTGAATTTCCCCTTCAGTGGCGGCGGCGCTGCGGAACTTTTCGTAGATTTTTGATTGACGACCTAGGGTTTTTGCCTCGGGAAGAATATATAGGCGAAGGGGCAAGGTCGGTGGCCAGCCAGGGGGCCCACACCATGCCTTGGTGTGGCCTAGGGTTACCCGCGCCAAGGGATGGTATGGCCACCATGTGGCCCCTCTCCGGCTCTCCTTCTGGCTCCGTGAATCTTTTGTCCCGTCCAATTCCGAGAATATTCATTTTCTGACTTTCTGGAACCAAAAACAGCAGAAAACAGGCAACTGGCACTGTTGCACTTGTTAATAGGTTAGTCCAAGAAAGTGTATAGAAAGTACTCCAAAGTTGGAACAAAACACAAGAAAGTAGATAAAACCAAGCATGGAACATCAAAAATTATAGATACATTTACAATGTATCAGATACTACTCTGAACTACTCTCCGGTTAGACACTCTAATCCATGGTAGGGCTATAATAACACACCTCAAAATTTGCTTTTCCCATCTAGATAACCCCACACTGTCACCTTGAGCTCTAGATGGTTCCAACAAACACCACATTTTCATAGAAACATCCAACTCCAAATATAACTCATAACAAGTATTTGTAATCTCTAGCCTAAGTGCCACCATGGTGTGCACGCTGTCACTTTCACACACATGGGGAGAGCAGAGATATATTAAAGCACTTGAGTAGCAAGGTAGATCTACTTGATTACAAAGCTCATGATCACAATATGATCACGCATAGAGAGATAGATGAACACATAGCTACCAGTAGAGCCCTTAGCCTCGAGAGAGAACTACTCCCTCCTCATCATGGGAATCAGCAACGGCGATGGAGATGGCTGTGGAGATCGATGGAGATGGCTCCGGGGGCACTTCCCCATCCTGGCAGGGTGCGGAGCAGAGACTTTCTGTCCCCCGAATCTCCCCTTCGGTGGCGGCGGCGCTGCGGAACTTTTCGTGGCTGGAGGTTCTTCGATCTAGGGTTTATGCACCGTGAGGGGTCTTATAGGCGAACAGGCAAGGTCGGTGGGTGGTCAGGGGACCCACACCATGCCCTGGCGCGGCCTAGGGCTGCCCGCGCCAAGGGGTGGTGTGGCCGCTCTATGGCCCCCCCTTCTTCTCTCCTTCGGACTCCATGTGTCTTCCGGTAAAATATTGACTTTGGCTTTTGTCCCGTCCAATTCCGAGAATATTCATTTTCTGACTTTTTTGAAATCAAAAACAGCAGAAAACAGGCAACTGGCACTGTGGCATCTTGTTAATAGGTTAGTCCAAGAAAGTGTATAAAAATACTCCAAAGTGTGGAGAAAACATAAGAAAGTAGATATAAAACAAGCATGGAACATCAAAAATTATAGATACGTTACCTATTTGTAATTTTCATTGCTTATAAAGTATTTTGTAATACGGTTGATTTGTGCGGTTCATGTGGAATTTTCAAAAAACTGCTCGTACATCATGCCAATGGAACCGTATGATTCTCTTACTAGCGAATCATGGCTCAAAATCGTTGTTAACAGTAATTCACGATGAAGGACCCATCAACTGATATTAAGATAAATATCAGATTCGAGGCATGTTCCAGACTAATCTTAATGAAAGAGCCCAAGTGCTTATAATTCAAGCTCTGATAAACAACTAGCTTTGCATATGTGCAAAATTCCAAAAAGAAATGTCCAAAATTCCAATCCAAGCCATAGTTTGTGTAAAAACAAGGGATGATTTGGCTCCTTGGTAAAACATATATTATACGGTTTTCCTTCTCCATCTAAAATTGTGAAGTATTCAATGTGCTCTCTCATGATTTTGTGGTAAAATATTTTATTTTAGTTTGTTTCATTAATGTTAAAGATATAACGTCAAATAATTTTTCAATCTTCTTTCTATTTAACGTTAGAGATATTCTCTTATGTCAGAGAGGACAACATTGGGTCCTTGATTTTGTACAAGAAAATTTGAATTAATGTGTTGCCTAATAAGACGAAATCAACCATACATATGTGTAACATGTCGACCTAACATCTTTAAATATCCAAGAGGAACCCATGTGTGATATATATATATATATATATATATATATATATATATATATATACAAGTTCTTGTTTTCACATTTATCTTTTCCCCTTCCCTTCTATAATTTCGTCATTGGTACTTTTAAATACTGTTACTTTTATATTAAGAAAGCTGTATTTTGTTGTGCTTTTTGGAATATAATATAAGCTTGGTTTTACGTGAACTAATGCATACCTTTTTTTTTGTGGAGGGAGCAGAATATATGTTTTGTCAACACAATTATGTTTTAAGAGATTTTCTGGTTGTAACATGTCAAGTTATTTTCACAAATAATTCTCTCAAAAAAGGTTACATATGTTACTTGCATATTCTATGTGCTTATGTCAATGACATTCTATAATTATTTTCAAGGAATCTCTAGGAGCACGACCTTTCAATGAGAATCATCAGGAGTAAATAATAGCACTAGATTGTTTCGGCTCAACCTGTTATCCATGTCATCTCTATTCGTTTCGGCTGTGGGATGGACGTCGAGGAGGATACGTGGTGACGTTGCAACGGAGCCCTTCTATCCCGTGAGGTGGGACCCACTACGGGCCAAGGCAAAAGATTCCATACCTCTTACGGGTGTATCGCGCCGCGTCGTATCCCCGTTGCTGGAAGGTGGGACACGTACTTCACGTGCTTCATTGGCCTGGTGTCAGTGTATGTGGGCAGAGTTTGGCCCCGTGAGAGGAGTTTCAATTGCGACATGCCTCCGCACCGTCGGATGGCGGGATCTTCCCGTAGTCAACATGGCTAATTAGAACAAAATGACAATTAAATGTATATTAAGCGTATATTTCAATATATAATCACAAAACATGGTGTGTTCAAATGTTATTGGGCCTTATGTGGTGCTATTCCTATCATGATAAAGTCTTGAGTTCGATTCCTCTTGCAACTTCTTTTTTTTTCCTGGTTTTTGCTATTTGGACCGGTGCCACTTAAAAAACCGGTGAGGTCATCGGTTCAGGTTTTTTCCGGTTAAACCACCAAACCGGTCCGGTTTTTAAAACTATGGATGGAAGTGATCATCAATGAGGTCGCATTAGCCATGCATAGAAGTTCCTAAACCCGCATACTGATGGGAAGTTGGTGCCAAACTGGCGCTTACCGGGAAAGTTAGAGAAAAAGACATAATTCTTAGAGGAGAGGGAGAGCACACCAAGACCTGCATACTCCTTAGGATTGCACACATCTCCGCATATGTCCTTGCAGTTGATACACGTATAAGATTCCCGCCTGATCTACAGGAAGGCACGTTGTATATTATCTATGCCATCTATATCCCGTTTAGGGATCCCCACACTCATCAAATGGGCGATTATAATAGCTAGGAATTGTTTCAGGGAGTGAGGGGCGAACCAATAGGAAGCGAGCTACCACAACCTTTTTTGCCGGTCATAGATGGCATCACATTCAAATTGGAGTCAGATACAATCAATGTCTACTTGCGTGATTGCCAACTGAGATTCCAAATCATAGTCGCATTTCAGTTATCATGTTCACCTTCTCTTAAAGGATAACAATGAATGAGAATATACATGAGTTTGATCTTCGTTCATATTGCCATGTAATAGTTTAGGACACTGCTATTAGAATCCTTCTACATTGATTGGTTGGGTTGTCCAATTCGGATGTATGTTTATTATAGACATAGCATACTCCGAATCTGATATGTACATATGATTTAGAACACGACACAAAAGGCTGACCCATACTTGCAGGAATTTGGGCCTGCAACCTTTTGTGTAACTATGGAGGGTCGTGACCTCCCTAAACACTTTATATGATAAAAAAAATATAGTCTCATGGATTACAAATTTATAGAGGAAAATGTAAGGGAAAGAGGATAGTTTCAGGGTGAATCGAAGGAATCAAACCAAACAACCAAGTTGTTTTCTACAAAGGAAGAAATTCTAGTGCAGATTGTAGTTTTTGTGAAGTACATGTAGTTTTTGTGAAGTACCTGAAGAAATTCTCAAAGAAAAGCAGGTGTGGTGGGCGCATCTAGGTGAGGGAGTGATCTCAACACTTCAGGAGTTTGAGCCTAGTGGAGTAGTAAGTGATCAAAGTCTTCATCATCAACATGAACGGCAGCATGGGGAGGGGAAGATGTGGTGCCGTTTAGGTATTTTACTTGTCAAGATGCGTCGATGAAGCACCGGAAGATGAAGATCCGACACTTGTTCGGGGTAGCGTTGCACCAAACAACATGGTATTGAACATTCTGCTAATCTCTTAAAGAATGGACATAATATATCTATTCAAAAATGGTGATGTTAATGAAATGACAAGGAAACAGCAGGCAAGAAATTATTAGAGAGGGTGGCAATCTCCAAAAAGGCCACAACGGAGATGCCAGCCATAGGGGAGGACACCATGCCATGACCAAGGAAGGAAAACATTTGGGCATGTGGAGTGGGAGAGGAGGGAGGGAAAATGCCCAACAAGAGTAAGAGAGCCCCTCCACCGGCCAAACAAAAAGGAGGAGGAATCTCCATTGCCAATGGCGATTCCTGAATTGGAGCAAAAAGGAGGCTAGGTTGGCAATAATTCCTTTTTCGATACAAGTGTCGAGGAAGTGATCATCAATGAGGCCGGCAGAGAAGCGTCAATACCAACTACCAATGGGGTGTCGCTGCCAGGCAAGAGCTTACAGAGGAACTTAGAGAAAAATGCATGCTTTTGAGAGTGAACGGAGACCACTTAAGACCTTTGTACTCCTTAGGATTGCACACGTCTCTGCAAGCGACCTAGCAGTAACTACTGGCAGAAGATTCCTACCTGATCTATAGGAAGGCACGTTTTCTTTTCTCAGTGGCTTCGATTACTCCTTTGGGGAGCCCTTCACTCATGAGTCATGACATGTGAGGTTATATCTACAATAGAGTGAGGCTCCCATCACTAGGAAGCGAGCTACCACAATTTTTTTGCCCACCATAGATGATAGAACATTCAATTCTAATTTCGGTACAATCATTAGTCGGATTCTACAATTGCGTGACTGCCAAAATTAGAATCCGAATCATAGTCAGATTGTGGTTTGCATGTTCATCTTCCCTTGGAGCTTAACATCAAATGAGAAGATAGATGAGTCCGATCTTCATTTATATAGAAATGCGTCGGACATGTGATGCCTTTGGACAAATACATCAACGTAAGAATTCTTCTCCAATTAGTTGGGTTGTCTGATTCACTCCGAATCCGATAGGGACGTCCGATTTCGAACACGACATGAAGGCTGACCCATATTTGAAAATAAATGGTGTGTCATATTCGGCAAGATTTTATATGTTATTCAGGATCTGATGGTATATAAAATCTGAAATCTAGGAGGGGTCGCCTGATTTTTGGCAAGAGTTTATAGGACTGTGTGATAATGCTACATTGCCCCAGCGGTGGTATCTTGCTTGTATCGGTGGTTTGCTATATTAATATAGAGGGGCGAAAGCCTATTTCGAGGAGGATAATGCTGCATTTGATGCATATGTGCACTATGGTCAAGTTTTAGGAACAAAATAATGTTGATATGCCGACGCCTCCAGAGGTGTGTGCCTTGAAAGGGAAAGGGTTTGGATTGAGCATTCGGATGTCAGAACACAGCCATGGTGTGCAGGTGCAGCTTGCCGGAGATGGGAAACGAAGCCACATCGAAACTGTACGTACATCCTGGAAAAAAAACCAAATCTGTACCTATATGAGTTGCTACGTTACCTATGTCCGATTCTTTTAGTGAAATCTTGCCTCAAAATTCTTGTTAACTAATTCACAACGAAGGGGCCCATTAGCCTAATTAGATGTTGAGATGGATATCAGATTTGAAACCCATACCCAGGCTAAATTTCAGTGAAAGGGCTCACAAAAGATAATTCAGCCAAAAGGAATCGGCACAGGAGTAAGAAATGTTCTTTTTCTGATCAAGATGAGACAATTCAACATCTATTCTTTACTTGCCCATTGGCAATACTTGTATGACGCATTGTCCATATGGCGTTTAATATAGTTCCTCCCCGTAGTGTACCTAATTTATTTGAGAATTGGCTAGCGAGAGTGATAAAACAAGATAAAGAACATATCCGAGTAGGAGTGTGTTCTTTACTATGGACCATATGGAATGCAAGAAATGATTATATTTTTAACAATGCCAAAAACATCAATGTTATGTAGGTTCTCCCGTTGGCTACTCATTCGATCCGTTTGTGGTCATGGATACAGCCAATTGACAAGAGCAACACTCTTGGGTTCTGGGTGCAGCCCGCTCCAGTAGGTTGCATCGGATATATACAGCCAGTTCAGTTGGCGTTCTGATCAAAGGTTGACATGTTAGTGTAGTGTCATTCCATGTTCTCCTTTTACTTTAGATGGTTGATTCCCTTGTGTGACCCATGATGTAATAATTTGTAAGACTTGGTTTGAAATAAAGCAATAAATAAAGTTGTGTGCATCTGGAGATGCAGAGGCTGGAGCCATAGCCCCCTTTCAAAAAAATCTAGCTTTAGCATTCCAAACCCATCCACGGTTTTTATAGAAACCAAGGACGGATTTGCTCCTTGGTAACATGGTCTTGAGTAAATTATAAAGTCTTCGTATCCATCTAAAATTATGAAGTCCTTAAATGTGCTAACTTGTTATCTTTTGGTAATTTTTCTATTAGTTTGTTTCATTAATGTTAGAGATTACCAACGTCAAATCATTTTTAAATTTTCTTGATATTAAACGTCAGAAATATTCCTATGGAAACACCAAACATTAATGTGTTCCCTAATAAGACAAACTCAACCACACATATGTGCACCATGACACCATGTCTAACATGTCGAGATTTTGTATGTTATTCAGGATCTGATAGTATATAAAATCTGAAATCTAGGAGGGGCCGATTGATTTTTGTAAAGAGTTTATAGGACTGTGTGATAATGCTGCATTTGATACGTATGTACACTATGGTCAAGTTGTAGGAACAAAATAATGTTGATATGCCGACCCTCCAGAGGTGTGCGCCTTGAAAGGGAAAGGGTTTGGCTTGAGCATTCGGATGTCAGAACACAGCCATGGTGTGCAGGAGAAGTTTGCTGGAGATGGGAAACGAAGCCACATTGAAACTGTACGTAAATCCTGGCAAAAAAAACCCCAAAACTGAACCTATATGAGTTGCTACGGTTACCTATGTCCGATTCTTTTAGTGAAATCTTGCCTCAAAATTCTTGTTAACTAATTCACAACGTAGGGGCCCATCAGCCTAATTAGATATTGAGATAGATATCATATTCGAAGCCTGTGCCCATGCTAAAAATCAGTGAAAGAGCTCAGAAAAGATGATTTAGCCAAAAAAAAATTGGCAGGGGAGTAAGAAGTGTTGTTTTTGTGATGAAGATGTGACAATTCAACATCTATTCTTTACTTGAGCATTGACAAGACTTGTATGGCACATTGTCCATATGGCGTTTAATATAGTTCCTCCCTGTAGTGTAACTAATTTATTTGAGAATTGGCTAGTGGGAGTGACAAAACAAGATAAAGAACATATCCGAGTAGGAATGTGTGCTTTACTATGGACCATACGGAATGCAAGAAATGATTATATTTTTAACAATGCCAAAAAACAACTCTTTTGTGTAGGTTCTCCCATTGGCTACTCATTGGATCCGTTTGTGGTCATGGCTATAGCCAATGGACAAGCGCAGCCAGGTTGTCTGGGTTTGCTCCACCAGGTTGCATCGGATATATACAGCCAGTTCAGCCGGCGTTCTGATCGTAGGTTGACATGTTAGTGTAGTGTCATTTCATGTTCTCCTTTTTTTAGATGGTTGATTCCCTTGTGTGACCCATGATATAATAATTTGTAAGACTTGGTTTTGGAATAAAGAAATAAAGAAGCCGTGAGATGCAGAGGCTAGAGCCATAGCTCCCTCTCAAAAAAAAGCTAGCTTTCACATATGTAAAAAATTCCAAACCCATCCACAGTTTTTGAAGAAACCAAGCACGATTCTGCTCCTTAGTAACATGGTCTTGAGTAAATTATAAAGTCTTGGTATCCATCTAAAATTACGAAGTCCTTAAATGTGCTAACTTGTGATCTTATGGTAATTTTTCTTTTAGTTTGTTTCATTAATGTTAGACATTACCAATATCAAATCCTTTTTAAGTTTTCTTGGTATTAAACATTAGAAATATTCTTATAGGAACACCAAACATTAATGTGTTCCCTAATAAGACGAACTCAACCGTACCACACATATGTGCAACATGTCTAGGTAAAGCTCTTTAAACATCCGGAAGAGCCAGTGTGAGATATGATAAAACTTTTTGTTTTCACATTTCTCATTTCCCCTTCCCTTATTTTCTTTGTTTTTTATTTTTTGCCACATTGTTACTTTTAAATATTTTATCATCTTATTAGGAAACCTTTTTTTCGTCATTTATAATAAACAATAAGATTGGTTTTGCATTAACTATTGCAAATTTCTTCTTTTTTGTTTCCAAAGGTGGGGAATCTATCTTATTCCAATGCTATTGTGTTTTGAGAGATTTTCTGGTTGTGACATGTCAAGTTATTTTCATGCATACTTCTTGCAGAATTATTTAACAGAATAATATAACAATTAACTTTTTGACACATAGAAACATAATATGTCATTGTTCTTTGAACTATAGCAAGGTAATAGAATGAAAAATAGAATTAATTGTTATGTTCTTAAAATGGAATATTATGTTTCTATGTATAATAGACATGGTTTTTTTTTCACTATTTTACAAGTATAAACACAAGAATTTAAGCAAACACGTTGTCATCGTTCATATTTTTTTTCAGTATTTCATCTGGATCAAAAGTAAACCAAGATTTGACCGAAATGACCCAATCTAGCCTATTTAGAGGCTGGGTGACAGCCCAGGAATCCAAATTCCCGTGATGTACTCCCTCCGTCTAAAAATAACTGACTTTGATTGTTTAGATTCGAATGTATCTATACACTAAAACATGTCTAGATATATCTAAACCTACACAAATCTAAATCACTTATTTCCGGACGGAGTGCTACGTTTAATTTCTAGGTACTATTTTAAATGTTCCCTTAAAAATAAGCTAATGTTAAATACCAATCCCTATCTTTTCCGGAGCATTAATTTGCAGCCAAACAAAATCGCTGTATATATAGTTATATACTCTGCAGTTGTGAGTCAGCAAGAAAGCACAGAAACATCAGCTAGCCATGGCAATGATTAATGGGTCGACAGAGCAGCTTGTCACGCCGGACGCCGGCAACATCAAGGGCCTGCTGTCCGGGGGCGCCGGCGGAGGCGACAAGCCTCCTAGGCACCCCTGGAGAATGAAGTCGGTGCACGAGCTCGACGCGGCTGTCCGAGGCAGCAAGAGGCCGGCCGTCCCCACGCTCCCTGCTGGACGAGACGATGATGAGCCCTTCGGGTGCTCCTTGTGCGAGAGCTTCTTCATCTGCCAGGTCGACCTCCAATGCCATATCCGGCGCTGCCACGTCCATCGCAGAGGGCGTCGCGGCAAGAGGTCGGCGGTCCCCACGCTCCCGTGCTCCTTCTGCGAGAGCTTCTTCCTCACTGATGAGGACCTGCAGTGCCACATCCGGCGCTGCCACGTTCCTCGCAGCTGGCGTCGCGGCAAGGAGGACGCGCCGTGGCCGCCCCCCTCTGTCGAGAAGCGCTCGTCGCTGGGTGCCCATGGGTCCAGCTCCAGTGGCAGCGGCAAGAAAGGCTGCTCCGTGGTCTCCAAGCAGAAGGAGCCGCAGCTCGCCGACGAGGCCGCCGTCCCAGAAGCTCAGGCGAGACCCGTCAGTGATCTGAACGTTCCGGCACCGGAGGTGCAGGAGGAGAAGGAATCCAGTGGCTAGCTAGATAGATCGATCGAGCATGCATGGTGTTTAATTTATGTCTTGTTCTCTTCTTTCTTTAGTGTTTCATCACTGTTTCTCTCTGTTTGACCAAAGCTTTGGAGTGTAACTAGCACCATATCATTCGATCAACAAATTAACAAAAATGGATTAGTATTTTCTTAAGAGAAGGGATGAAATTCATATTTAAAGCATTACACCTTGCATTAGTACTTTCTTAAGAGAATGGATGAAATTCATATTTGAAGCATTTTACCTTGCATATATGTCGGATGGAATTGTAGTTTTAATTCCAAATTTATTTCGGTGCCAAAGATTTCACACCTAGTTCCAAATTCCTAAATTTGTAGTTTTAATCCCTAAATTCATTTGTAGTCTAGTAAGTACTACCCAGCAAATAGAACGTGCGGCAAAATGAATTAGCAACTTACTTGGACAAACTACTAATCCGACTTGGATTCGGATGTCGGATTTGGCAAACTTAACATGCAGAAAAGATGTGTGCGTTTTTTGTTACACCTGTGAGCTTCTCTTGCTTTTGATGTGTGTGATTAAAACTTTCTGATATAGATCCATGGTTGTATGTATCAATCTATGCAGAGGCTGGATATCCCCTGTTCAGAGAAAAAACAACTAAAATCGCAGCATCCATTTGGTAAACATATGGACTATATATGGTAGTCCATATAGTTACGGTAGCTGATTAATTCATGTGACCTGACATATTATATAAACCAAGCCATTTTCAATGTAGAGAGGTTGCGTGATATTTAGATTCTCAAAGATAGTGTGATTGATTTATGGACATATATTTCCAGATTCTATATCATATCTAGCTATCTGACAAAAATAATAAAAGCATATATTTCATATGAATCTAACCCACCCTTTCCCCATGGATTGTTTTGCCAAAATTACACCAATCTATTAATAATCATGAACAATAGTACAAAGAGACCTAAAAGTAATAAAAATTACAAATAGGTCATTGGACCACCTAACGATCACTACAAACACTGACGCGAGCCACATGGTAAGCTAAGATCTATCACTTTCCAACCTATATAAAATTAGTTATTCCTTAGTACCGTTAAATTGTATGCATGTTACACATATTTATTAGCATATTTTACAAATAGTCTTTTCTCTTTATATATGTAAAACATCATAATAGCTCCAGGCCTCCTTGTATATGTCATTTAACCCAATTTTCTCCAAGATGTTTTCCCTAAACAAAATAACTCGGATATATCTTATCGGGCCACAAGATTGTTCTTTATGATGAAGGAGATTTAATGAGTTGCATTAAGTTATAGCTGGATCAAATTTATATCTGATATCTGACCTATTTAAAACAAAATCACAAGAATAAAGTTGATTTCATTAATTCACATATACATTGCACATTTTCCTTACGTGATTTTGCAAACATAACGTCTTCACGTTAAAACATGATATCTTTGTCGATTTTCTTCGATATTTTGTATGTGATGAATAGCTCATGAAAATTCATGTTCATAAGACACTTGCATATATATGGTTGGATGTAATGTTAACATGCCCTCTGTAGGGAAACTTGGGGTGATTTTCTATTTAAGAGCAAAAATGGCTTGCGCTTTCATTTTCAAGTGAAATTATGGGAGATATACTAACATCACATGATCGTTATATGCTATGGATAATTCTTTGCATTATATTACACAGAAAAATGGAAGAAATATATGGGAATTTTGTAGGGAATCTACTATAGTTTGTATCTCCCAGAAAGTTGATCAAGCAATGTATGAATATATGTAATGTCGTGTCCTTTGAACAATATTTCTTTTTCAATTTGGGTCAAACAGAACTCCAACTCCAGGTTGGCCGAAAGGAATTCACTGTATTTCAGTTATTTTTCAATGTGCATGCCAATATTACACGGATATAGACAAAACTGTCATATGTTGTGTTCTTTTACATGCAACATCTTCTTGGCCATTCAAAATTTGTTTTCAGGGTTTCTTCGCTCAAGCAAAAAAAATCAGGTGTGCCTTCACCCACAAACAATTCTAGCGGATGAAAACCATTTAAAGAGTTGCATTAAGTTATAGCTAGCTCAAGTTTATATTTCATAGTTTAACGTTTTAAAAGATCTCCACGATAACCATTTAAAATATAAATGATGTGAAAAATCAAGTTAACTTTGTGTGATCCATTCAGTAATTTAATTATGTGATTTTTCCAAATCTTCTCCCCATTAAAATAAACATCAGTATTCATTATTTCCTAGACCTTCTTCGATCTGTCTTATGCGATGAATCACTCATGGAAATTCAGGTTAAGTGTTCAATATGCCACCGGGCAAACTATGGTTACATGTCATACACTTCCATACTACACATGGCTTTCATAAGACACTTTCCATATTCTAGGTCATTTCGTAGATAAGAATGCACATGATTAGTTACCTTTGTCATCAAGTGGAATGATGAAATGTGGAAGCTACACCATGTACCCGCTCCTCGAGTCGCTGATGTTGTGTTAAACCGTATATATGAGATATACCAATATTACATAAGTGTTGCGTATGACCAATTGTCTCCTTGCTATTATACAACAAAATAGAAGAAAAACCTAGACAACGTTTTTAGGGATTCTACTCTTTCAATGTCCACTTGGATTATGTCAAGAGCATATTACCCAACAATAAAATTTGCATCGATATATATATTTATAGTGCTAGTGCACTTACGTCGATGTTACTCTGAACATGAAGGTTCTACAGAAAAAGGCTCAACAAATGTTACTCGACCTGGAAGCACACCTAGATCTACTAGGTAATGTTTAATACATCAACTAGGACAAGATACATGACCACAAATAAAGAGGCAAATAGTTATGCACTAGACTCTGAAACCTAGAAAGTAACACGAGAAATTAATTTGATCAGTGATGTTTTCTAGGTGGTGATATTCCTTTATTTGCATGAACCATGAATTACTTTGGTATCCACCTTTTAGGAAAGTGCTACTTTTCTCTAGAAGTACTCCACCTTGTATGTGTAAAATTTCTATGTATTTCTATAGTGCACTCGCACCCGTGTTAATATCAGCACATCTTTCAGAATCCGAGTCGGATTCGGATTCCCAATTTGATAGTGGGTTGTCCACTGCGGAGAGCACTTTGAGTTAGCTCATACTCAGCTTGTGAAGACAATTGGACCAGATGAACCAGAAGAAATACTAGCAACAAAATTATTGCACAATGATAACATGATTGCTTAAAGTTCTTGTGTTTCCATGTAAAAAGTCGAAGAAACATGTGCCTTCTAAAAGTAATATATAATTAATTCAAGGTAGAATCAACATACACTAATTATAACTTTCAATCTAAGTAGTATCAATGATAACCTATCTAGTATGCTGGTACTAACCTAAATCAATCCAGGTAGCCTTGTCTACAAATTGGCACATTTTAACCAATTATATATGAAAGGAGAAAGGGCACTCATTACATCATGTACTAAATCCCATTTCTTTTTGAGTCAACTTTGAGTAGAATCGAGTTGGAACCAACTATTCTCCTTTTGGAAAACAAATCAGCTTTTACGCGTATCGAACCCCCAAGGATTTCGGTGGAGTCAATACACATATCAATGCCAAATTCTATAACTCGTCTCGTATCGATCAAGTTGAACTCTCGGGCTTATATTTTATAATGCGAGTTGAGATGGGTTAGTCTAGAACTCTAGATCGCTCCAACTTGAATATAATAATAGTAGTAGATTAACATGTACTTGGGGCTTGTGATTATTTTTTAATTTCATTCCGGCCTGCTGAATATTCTTACCGGACAGAATATCTTTTGAATTTCAATAGATTTTCAAGCAAGAAGAGGATCTCAAAGGAAAGGAAGAACTTCAACAGATTTTCATCTAGCATATTTTGGAATCTCCAAAGGTTTATAGCCAAACTTTAGAATAGATCATTACTAGAGAGAGTGGAAGTGGTAGCACCTAGAAAAACCAGGGCTAGCACCTATGCACTGCATTGTTGGAGAAAACCACATATGACATGCTAGCTAGATGTGCTGGCACAAGTTAGGAAATTAGAACCATATTTTACAAACTACTCTCACTTCCTCAGGCATTAAGGAAGAGTGCCTAAGGAAGAAAACATAGGAAGTAAACAATAGCTCATTAGTTGAGCCAAGTTACTGCAATGAAGAAAAGAAAGAATCACTAAGTAGTATCTAAGCTACACACTTGCAGTAACACTAAACCAAAGGTTCAGAAAACACAAGAACCGTAGACTAATATATAATAGTAATGCATGAATAATTAAGAATACTAGTGTATAACAGTATAACAGTAATTGATATGTTAAGCAAATACTTGAGTTGTTGATTTTGACCATAATAGTGACAAGAAACCATCTAGGAACTTAACACTACTACTAAACCTAAAAGCTACTGATAGTAAACACTAGATAGTAGCAGAACAACAAATCCAATTAAGAAAATGTAAAGTATTTATCGTATCAATGAAAGGATCAGTACCAAGTAAGCATAGGATAATCTAAGCATTACGTCAGGCATGTATGCGGAGTGGAGTGTTGTTAATTGGTGTACTAATTGAGCCCTACTATCATTTTTTACTCCAAATGTTTTACGATGTGAAGGATATCACACCAAATAATGAACCGCCATCATAGTTGCAGGGAATTTTACTCCAAAAATTGAACTTTTTCTGGTATGCATTAGCAACATGCTCGGACGCTAGCTGGCTGTTGAAATCCGACTCTGATTCATATGTCGGATTGGTGAAGTTTTCCACAAGGCACAAGTCACAAACACAAAGTACATGTGTGTCGGAACATTAAATCCTTTTGTTGGGTTGGCCTAAAACGACACATCAATGTTCTAGAAAAAAGACTCAATTTTTTTTACTCGACCACGAGGCACACCTAGGTCTACAAGTCAAAATTAGTGACATATTGCATAAACACATGGGTTTTTTCCACTTTTAGGAAAGTATCTCCCTGGAAAGGTCATTGTATTTCAGCTCTTTTCTCTAGTATAGTACTTCACCTTGTACCTTGTAAGTGCATATTACCAAAAAGCAAAATTTATATGTATTTATATAGTGCACTCGCACCTGTGTTAATGCCAGCACGTCTTTCTGAATCCGAGTCGAATTCGGATTCCCGATTTGATAGAGGTTTCTCCACTTCGGAGAACACTTTGGCATTGAAATGTGTATTTACTCCATCTGAATTCCTTGAGGGTTGGATATGCCTGAAAGATTATTTGTTTTCGAAAAGGAGAATATGTTGGTTCCAACTCGATTCTACTGAAAGTCGATTCCAAAAGTAATGAGCTTTGGTACATGATGTAATGAGTGTCCTTTCATATATAGTCAGTTAAAATATGCTGATTTTTTTGAGCGAAGGCTACCTGGATCGATTTAGGTTCGCACTAGCATACTAGATATGGTATCATTGATATTACATAGTTTGAAGATTAGAATTAGTGTTTGTTGATATTTTTTGCAGGGAGTGTATGTTGATTTTACCTAGAATGAATTATATATTACTTTTAGAAGGTACATGCTTCTTCCCTTTTTTGTCACGGAAACACAAGAACTTTAAGCAATCATGTTATCATCGTGCAATATATTTTTTGGTAGTATTTCTTCTGATTCAAAGGTTGCCTGAGATCAATTCTTCACAAGCGTATGAGCCAACTCCAACTCTATAACTCGTCCCGTATTGAGCAAGTTGAACTCTCGGGCTTATATTTTATAATGCGAATACTTTGGACTAGATCGAATACTTTGGACTGCTACTAGTAGGTTAAGATATGCCGGGGGGCTTTGGATTGTTTTTTTCATTTCATTTTGGCCTTCTAAATATTCTTACCGGACAATATCTTCTAAACTTTGGAGAAATTTATTATTTAAAAAACGAAATTTGATTGAGGTTTTCCCGAAAATACTATTTTCGAAATAATTTCAAATCAATATTTGGCTAGCAATTAATTATTAGCTACTGTTAAATGCTCTCTATTGAAAAAGGATAGTAGTACTGTTAAATGCCACCCTATCTCTTTGAGAGGATTAATTGGTAGCCAGAAAAATCTCTTTGTTATATATAGTAGTCTTTAGTGTGAGTAAGTCAGAGGGAGAGAGCAAGAGTGATTACACACAGAAGCTAGTGACCATGAACAATGCGACGTCGACCCACGAACTGGCCACGCCGGCCGCCAGCGATCTCCACGGCCTCCTGTCTAGCGGCGCCGGCAGTGCCGGCAAGCCCCCTAGGCACCCGTAGCGCACGAAGTCCATGCACAAGCTCCACGGAGCCGACAGCGGCAGCAAGAGGTTGGCCATCCCCACAGTGCCTGATGGAGGAGACTGGACGGGAGAATTTTCGGTGCTACTTTTGTTGGAGTTTCTGCATCAGCCAGGAGGACCTGCACTGTCACATCCGGCGCTGCCACCTCCGTCGCAGCTGGCGCCGTGGCAAGGTTCGCCAGAGAGTATGTAGCACAAAATGTGTGCCTATGTAGCAAATCCGACTACGTTGGGAACTCGCTAGAGAATTTCACCATAAGACCTCATTGGGAACCTTGTAGCAAAACCACAAAACGGTGATAGCAAAAAATATGATAATTAGCAAAAAAAAACGACCTCACCTGAGACATTGTTGGCTGATGGCTCAAAAAATATCGAGCTCGTTGGGGAACCCCAAGAGGAAGGTATGATGAGTACAGCAGCAAGTTTTCCCTCAGTTATAAAACCAAGGTTATCAAACCAGTAGGAGCAAGGAAACACCTCTAAGGTGTTGTTTCCAACTTGGAATCCTGCACAACACAACCACAGAACTTTGTCCCCAACTTATAGTGAGGTTGTCAATCTCACCGGTTTTACTGAAAACAAAGGATTAAACGTATTGTGTGGAAGATAGTAATTGCTTGCAGAAAGTAAACACAAAATAGTAAATAGCTTGTAGATTGATGGTAAAAGAATGGACCGGGGTCCATAGTTCACTAGTGGTGATTCTCCTTAGGATAGATGACATGTTGGGTGAACAAATTACAGCGGGGCAATTGATAGACACCGAGAAAGCATACACGCATATACTTATCATCTTGACTCCTACGAGATTTGATTAGGCATTACAACATTATGCATAGAATGTAATCCAACTGCATCTATGACTAATAATCCACCTTAGGTTATCATCTGAACCCCCTCCAGTATTAAGTTGCAAGCAACAGATAATTGCATTAAGCAAAGTGTGTAAAGTAAACAATACGATTGTTCTATGAACAAAGGATTGTTGTTTTCTCCCTAGTAGCAACAGCACATCTAGTACCTTAGATATTTCTGTCACTTCCCCAGATTCCTAGAGGCATGAACCCACTATCAAGCATAAATACTCCCTCTTGGAGTTGCTAGCATCTACTCGGCCAAGATAGCTACTAACAACGGAAAGCATGCAAGATCACAAATAACATAGACATGATAGAATCAGTAATCAATCTGAAATAGCATCTCAATATCCATCGGATCCCCGCAAACACAACATGTAGGATTACAAATAGATGATCTTGGTAATGAACAGAGCTCAGAAGATCTAAACATGGTAGCACAAAGGAGCAGAACCAACCATCTAGCTACTACATGGACCCGTAGTCCAGGGATGAACTACTCACGCATCACACCAGAGGCAGTCATGGTGATGAAGAAGGCCTCCAGGGTGATCTCTCCCCTCCGGCAGGGTGCCGGGAAGAGCTCCAGATCTCTCCTGATCGAGGGATGGAGATGGCGATGGCTACAGACTCTTTCGTGGAATTTTGATCGGGTCTTAGGGTTTTCGTCACGGAGGCAATATATAGGCAAAGGGGCAAGGTTAGTGGAGTACCAGGGGGCCCACACCAGGTGTTGGCGCAGCTAGGGCTGGTCGTGCCACCCTAGGGTGTGGTAGCCCTGGCTCCCCTCTTTGTCTCCCCTCCGGACTCCGTATTCCTTCTAGTGAAATATTGACTTGGGCTTTTGTCCGGTCCAATTCCGATAATACTTCTGACATGGGTATACCCTACAGGTACTCGAGTTTAGTATATACGGTCTAGATATGGCAGAAGCCCACGGTGTTGCCAAGGCCCAGTGGAGAATTCGAGTGGCCCACGGACTCTCGATTGCTTGCAAGACAAGAAGAAGCTTAAGATAGAAAGTTCAAAGGGAAAACCCTAATCTGTAACCGACTAGACCTGCTACTTGAGACCTAGCCTATCTATATAAAGGCTAGGAGGGGCGGCGAGGAGGACAATCACCACCCTAGTTTCCACAACTCTCGCCAGATTGCATCTGCGCGCCCCTGTAGTCTTCGATTCCTTCGTTAATTCCAAGAGCAGACAAGCAGGAGTAGGGAGGCCTGGACCTGGGTAAAACTTGCATCCTTGTGTGCTTGTTTGCTAGACGATTGATGCCTCGAGCGTTCCCTCCTTCTCCAAAACCCAAGTCCATAACAATGGGCATTGATGAGTTAAACCCTCGTCAATTGGTGCCGTCTGTGGGAACTAGGAGTGCTGATGTTGCAGTTTCTTTGGCCCCATCAACCGCGATCAACAACTCCGTAACAGCGGAGATTCGTCAGCTCTTCGGCATGTTTTACTTCACCGTCCACACGTCGGCCACTCGCCCGGCTTTCGAGTCCGTGGGCGATGGAATCAGTCTGGCGATTGGGAGCTTCCGCTTCCAGGTTGGTCAGATGGGCACGCTTCGCCTGCCTAACCAGCCGACGGCACCCGCGATTGCTCCAGCATCGTGGTTCCCGCCACCAATCGGTACCCTCAGCGAGCTCAACACCTCGGTAATAGCTAGGAGCACGGACAGCAACAACAGTCGCGGATCCGATCTGGGTGACCTAGCCACTAAAGACAGAGACTACGGCTCTGGATCTAAAAGTTGCGGGAGCAACAGCTTTCCCAACCACTTCATGTGTGCAGTCATCAACATGGGCGATACTACCGCCAATCGTGAAAACGTTGGCACCGGATCTGGCACCAGACCGCCCAACGGCAGCACGCCCAACGGCACCGGACCACCCAACGGCAGCACGCCCAACGGCGGCCCCACCAACGGTGGCAACAGCGCGCCTGTCAACAATGGAGCGGGAGGAGAACCGCCAATGATAGTGAACGAACACACTGGAAAGCGCGTAGTGATCAAGCTCAATGACAACGAGTGGGCCCGCTATCGAGAAGCTCTACGAGGCAATCCTCTGCCCCTCAACTCCCCGCAAGACATGCTGATGGGCTACCATTGGCTACTGACGGAGGAATATAGGCGCCAGCTACATGCAATCGCGCAACTCGAGGCGCGTAAAAAGGCGGCGGACGAGTCAAGCCTTAGGTGAGCCGGGCTTTTCTCCCAAGGAGGATCCTCCTCCAAAGGCAACGAGTACCTGGCCAACAAGAGAAGATCTCGACTGGCCCACCTCACCGAGGAGGAGCGCGTAGAAGCCGCGAAAGTCCTCGACTGCGGCTCCATGACGGTGGATACGCAGGGCAACGTGCTCCCGAAGATGCCGCAAGCCGTGGTAACGGCGGCCACCATGTACCTCCTCAACAACCAGCCGCCATCTGGAGATCCACGAGCTTCCATGCATCGATCTACGATCGCAGGCCTATGACTAGTCGAGGCCGCCCTCGACAAAGAGCCCGCACCAAAGCCAAAGAAAAGCAAGGCTCTGGCAAAACGCTACTCCTCGCCCTCGTCCAGCGACGATAGTCAGGATCTGTCTCGATGTCGCCGCTCACGGTGGCATGATCACGACTACGATGCACACAATGACCTCACGCAGCACAAAGTCGACAAGATGCAGGCAAAGCGCGCTCATTCGACTGACTCCGAAGAAGACGAGACTGAGCTCTGCAGCGCCAGATGCTTTAGCTGGGCCATCAAGCAGAAGAGAATGCCTAAAGGGTTCAAACTCCCATCGGAGAACCCAAAATTTGACGGTTTATAGGACCCAATAATCTAGTTGGAGGACCATATCTCCTCCATCAGACTACATGGAGGGAGTCGAAGCACGACCATGCAATGCCTGCAGCTAAAGCACGGCCATGCACGGAATTTTTTCTATGCTGCTAACCCAACACTAACAACATTGTTTACTGACATTCGATCCAGTCTGGCCTCCAAGACAATAATAGCCATGTTGAGATACACATGATCTAATGCTCATGATTTTTAGAAAAAAGGAAAACTTGCCAAGAAGTGGGTCCGGTTTGAACTACATGTACATGATCTAATACTCATTATTTTTTGACAAAAAATCATTTTTAGACTCACAATATGATGTTTCTTTAGAGATCCAATACAAGTTTTAGCAAGTCTCATCCCCTAGCTTCATGCCCACCGTTTTGACCATAGTTTGAAATGAGAAAATTTGAAAACAGGCATAAGAAATTCAAAAAGGTCTGAATAATGGAAATCCTTCGCGTGGTATCATATTATGTGACATAGTTGCAAGAAAAAATACCAAACTTGGTATATTGATTGCATCTCGAGAAGTCCTTCTCAAAATGAGCTATCATGTTTGAGGTTTCATGGCTTTCGGACCAAATGACTAATGTTATGGCCAGAATCACGACATATTTTGTGATAGTGTGCCCATATTGTGCACTCATGTGTATCTTTGGATGGCGAACAAAGTTGCAGGATGAAGTTTTCCTTTTCGTCGCATGGAAAAGCAGTTTTCCATTTTACGAGTGCCAAAAACGGGGCGTTTTCTGAAGCAACCACCAAAGGGCTAATTCAAAATGATACCACCCCATTTTTCAAAAATACTAGACCACCTTACATGGACAATGTCCTAACCTAGGTATCTCAAACCTTTTCGTCCACCTCGGGTGAAAAAATAAAAATGTCTACCGAATCAGTAGGAATTGGGTCCGGTTTGAACTATAGGTACATGATCTAATGCTCATGATTTTTTGAAAAAAAATCATTTTTAGACTCACAATATGATGTTTCTTCAGAGGTTCAATACAAGTTTTAGCTCATGAAAATATACTAAATTTGGTATATTGATTGCATCTCGAAAACCACCAAAGGCATAATTCCAAATACATATAGTCACTTGTTTCCTAAAATGCCTTGTTCATGATCGTGTCGGCCGTAACCATGGAGTATCTTCATCATTTAACAGGATGCTTGGGCCAGTGTTCACTATGAAGGGCGGAATTTCATCAAACTTATTGTAATCTTCTGACATGTCAGTCTTGTTCTCCACTCCCATGATGTTTCTTTTCCCTAAAAGAACTATGTGGTACTTTGGCTCATCGTATTGTTTTCTTATTTTTCTTTTTATCAGTTTGGTAGACATGTCGTTCACATAGAAAACCTGAGCCACATCATTGGCTAGGACGAATGGTTCGTCTGTGTTCCCAAGATTGTTGAGATCCACTGTTATCATTCCATACTTCTTGTCTACCTGAACCACGCCTCCTGTCATCTTGACACATTTGCACTGAAACAAAGGGACCTAAAAAGAAGGTCCATAGTTAAGTTCTCATATTTCCTCTATGTAACCATAATATGTGTTCTTTTTCCATTGTTGTTTGTTGCATTAATGCGGACACCACTGTTTTGGTTAGTGATATTTTTATCTTTGGTGATCATGTAAAATATATTCTCATTTATCTCATACCCTTGGAAAGTCAATATAGTCGAAGATGGTGACCTGGCCAACAAGTACAGCTGATCTCCAACACTGGTGTTATTCATGAGATGTGTTTGCAACCAACTGCCGAAAGTCACCAAGTCTGCTTGAGTGAAATAATACCCGTCTCTACTTATTATTGCTTTCTTTCCTAGCGTGCCATTTCGACTCAGTCTCCCCTCGTGCTGCGATTGAGGAACACCAATCGGCTTAAGGTCAGGAATAAAGTTAACACAAAACTCAATGACCTCCTCTGTTCTATAGCCCTTGGAGATGCTTCCTTCTGGCCTAGCACGGTTATGAACATACTTTTTTAAGATTCCCATGAACCTCTTAAAGGAGAACATATTGTGTAGAAATACAGTACCAAGAATGGCAATCTCTTCGACTAGGTGAACTAGGAGATGCGTCATAATATTGAAGAAGGATGGTGGGAACACTAACTCAAAACTAAAAATACATTGGACCACATCATTTTGTAACCTTGGTAGAGTATCTAGATTGACTACCTTTTGAGAAATTGCATTAAGAAATGCACATAGCTTCACAATGGGTACTCGAACATTTTTCGATAGAACCCCCCTCAATGCAACCGGAAGTAATTGCATCATAATCACATGGCAATCATGAGACTTTAGGTTCTGAAATTTTTTATCTGCCATATTTATTATTCTCTTTATATTCGACGAGAAGAAGACGGGACCTTGATACTGCTTAGGAATTCAAAAAGCATTTCCTTCTCTTTTTTGTTAAGAGTGTATCTAGAAGGACCTTGATACTTCTCAGCATGCAGGGAATCTTGTTCGTTCATACATTGATGGTCCTGCCGTGCTTCCGGTGTATCTTTTGACTTCTCATACATGCCCAAGAATCCTAGCAAGTTCATGGAAAGATTCTTCATCACGTGCATCACGTCAATTAAAGAGCAGACCTCTAGGACTTCCCAATAGGGTTGATCTCAAAATCTAGATTTCTTATTCTACATGGGCATGTGTCTGGTAGCGTCATTCATAACAGATTGACTAACAGGAACCTTTCCAAAGATTACTTCTAGATTCTTGACCATATCAAATACATCATCACCAGTACGGGGGACAAGCTTATTCTGGTGATCTGCCTCACCATTGAAATGCTTTCCTTTCTTTCTTACGATACACTTGGTCGTAAGATATCGACGACTCCCTAGGTACATAACATTATTACATTTATGAAATTATGTACCTTTAGTCTCATCTAAACAGTGCGTGCATGCATTGTATCCCTTGTTTGACTGTCCTGAAAGGTTATTAAGAGCAGGCCAATCATTGATGGTTACGAAAAGCACGCTCATAGGTCAAATTCCTCCTATTTGTGCTCATCCACACACGTACACCTTGTCCGTTCCATAACTGTAAAAGTTCTTCAACTAGTGGCCTTAGGTACACATCAATGTCATTGCCGGGTTGCTACGATCCTTGGATGAGCACTGTCATCATAATGAACTTCCGCTTTGTAGCATCCCAATTGTCTAACAATTGCAATGCTACTAGCCTAGTCTATATATATGCTACTTCCTACTTATAATTGTTCATGCTCATGTCATCATGCCACCTTGCATTTGAGCATCATATAAAACCCTTTTCATTTGGTTCTTATCCCATGTGCATTATTAATTGTATTTGCCTCTTGATATATTGTATTTGGTTCTTGATATATTGTTTAATGCCCAAGTTGAGTTGGGGGCATATCTGTTATTAACTCCACCACCATTCTTGTCACCACCCCATAATTCCACCATCCAACTATATGTGAGCTTTGCATCTTATTTGGTTTTACCTCTAGCTCATGTGGGTTGGGATGAATCCTCTTCTATTTTCCACATGCTCCCATATATGCACCATATTTTTTTCACATTATTGATATGTGGAGCCACCTTTGCATGCCTTGTGAGTGGTACCCCTTTTTCGAGCTTCCATATGGATTGTTTTGGAATAATTGCTCATGTGGGAATATTGTTGAGGAAATAATGCACCTAGTGGAATATACACACTAGCAAGTCCTAATTATATTCAAATTTGAGCATCTCCATCTACTCCACATGGAACATCCAATATAATTCCATTTTAATTTTTTTAGCTTGGCCTTACTCCATATTTTGGGAATGCATGTGTATAAATGCCATGATTATTATTTGTTTTCACAAAAACTAACATGGCATTTATTGAATATGCATGGGCCATGCAAGATCATCACCACCTTCTCATCTTGGATTTTTGGAGTGGATCATGGCTCCTTTGGGATTCAAATCTTGTTGGCTCTATCTTTTGCTCTTACCCTAAACCCTCCTCATCTTGATCTTGGCTTTCTTTGCCATGTGCATCAAGACCTCAACTTCACCACATTTCCTTCATCCATGCATGATCATGTGAGACCATATCCTAAACACCTCATCTCTTTTTCTCTCTCTCTCTCTCTCTCTCTTATACCATCATCATGTGTCCACAAAAATCCATCTCACCCCACCCATGCTTATGATCATGTTAGATCATATCAAAACCCTAACCCCAACCACCCTACCCCACCTTAACCATCTACCTCTCTCCCTTCTCTCTAGCTAGACGAGCCACCACCCCTACCCTAGCCCGAGCTACCTCAACCCTAGCTCCATCTACCCGAGCCTCCCCCTCTAGCCCTAGACCTAGCCGAGCATCTCTCTCGGCCCCCCTCTCTCTCTCTCTCTCGTTGCCACCAGGACCCACCCGTGCAGCCCTTCCTTCCCCTGGCCGGCCCCAGCTGCAGACTCTGTCCCCCGAGCCAGCAGCTCCACGTCGAACACGTGAGGGAGAAAGGAAAAAGGTGGCCGAAGCCACCTTTTCCTCCACCGAGCTACCCCACGGCACCCCTCTCCTCTCCCGTCCATATCTACTCCCCTACGTCTCTCGTGCCTAGATCCACCCCCTGGCCGCTGCGTCGTTCCCTTCCTCTCCCCTACACCTCTTCTCCAACTCCGGCCACCATCGTCGGACTCCACCTCCATCTCCTCGTACTGTGCGGCGGGCATGGCGTACTGGTGACGGGGAAGTCCGAGGCCGCCCTCTGCATCATCCCAGTACACGCAGCCGAGGAGGAGCCGCCCTGTTCCTACCGCCACGCCGACGACCCGACGAAAACCCTAGCTCCGGCCGCCAGCGTCACCGCCGATCCCCTGTGTTTCCGGCCGAACCTTTCCCACTAACAACCTCGCGGTGAGCTCCCGATACTCCCAGACATCCTCACCGTCGCCGTCCTGTCCTGGTTGCATCGATCCTTCCGCCGAACGCCCTCTGCGCGCTGGGGTTCGCGGTCGGCTTCCACATCGTGGCGTCGTAGAGGTAGATCTAGCCGTGCAGCCCTCCCCTACCAGCAATCCCACCTAGCCGCTTTGGTCACCGCCGCCTACGTGCGCGCGAGAGGTCGCGCGTTCGATCCCCCCGCGGCGTCGCGCACCGACCGTCAGTTTTCGTCAGAGCCGCAAGGGAAGAAAAATAGAAAAGTTGGGTACTTTGCAAATCCCCCCCCCCCCCCCACACACACACACACCCCTTTTGCCTCAACCCGCAGTACCCCAGGCCCACCAGACATCCTCCCATGGCAGTTTTGCAAAAAGGTGCCCGGGTTTTTGTAATCCTCACCCCACAGTCCCCCGCATCCACCACGTGTCGCCCACCGGCTGGCCGCGCGCGAAGTGGACCCGCGAGGCCACTGCCCCCACCGGTCAGTCCCTATGGCTGGCTGGCGCGCGGTAGCAAAAGTTCTGGCGTGCGCAGCTGCGCCAGTTCAGCATCGGTCCCACCGTCAGTGACTGGGGCTAGGTGTGACTGAGTAGAAAAAGTCTGTCTGCTTTTCTGTTTCAATAAAAACAATTTCAAAAATGTTTAAATTCAAATTTAAATATGTTTTTAATAACTTTTGAATTATAACTCCAAATAATACAAATAATATATGTTTTGGAATCAGAAAAATGTGAGGAATTCAAATAAGCTATTCAAAATGTTGATTGACCACTTTAAAACTTCGAGATGATTAAAATTACAATAAAATGCCCTTTCTTAATAAATTAATAACTTTAAATCTACAACTCCAAATTCGACAAATAAGATGTCTAAATCGATCAACGCGACGAGCCCGTTCTATCTATGCATTCATTGTTCTGAATTGAAGCATGCATCATGTCATTATTAAAAATCAGAACTGTTTATGGCAATAAAAACTTGACCACCTAAATAATAAAATGCTTTATTCTTGAAGCCCACACCTCACCATGCCATGCTACATTGTTGTCATGTAAATTGTGCATCATTCATCATGGCATGCTTGTTTGCTTGTCGCATTTTAATTCGTATGATTGTGCACTTTATTTATGTTGGCCCCTGTTTGTTTGGTTCTTCTTCGAATAGACGCCCAGCAGGAGAATTATCAAGAATCACAGGAGTTCTACCCAGATCCATCTCTTGCTTCAACTGAGCTGTCAGGCAAGCACTACCACATGCTTGCATACATATAGTACCTATTGCCTCTATCTTATTCTTGCATCATTGAGTCGCGGTTGCATTAAACTGAATCCCAAGTACTGCATAGCCTTTACTTTTAAACCCCACCGAAGCTTGTTCCTCCATCCCATGAGCCATTACTACAGGAGTTGTTTGAGCCATGCGAGTCGTAAAACAGCATGTGTAGGGCATGTGAGTGTCGGATGGATAACGAGGTACCTAAACAACTTAACCTAAGTAGTAATGGGACAACTAATTAAAGAGGTACCGGTGAGCAATATCTGCTATTTAGTTTTTCATGCTCACTTGTGTCCCGTAGGACCCCGAGTACTTGATTCCTGTTCCTTGACTATTCGCACTATCCACATCCGGGAGGCCTTATGGACCCCCCTGAGGCAGAGCTTGATTCATTTCTATTTCTTGGGGCCACAATTAGTTTGGGGTTTTATTACTATCCTGTACTATGCCATGCTTTACTGTTTATTTACGACTGTGCGTGGAGCACCTGTACTGTTTTGGATCGTGACACGTTTTCACTGTATCGACAAGCCCAGTCACATTTTCGGGTTCCCAGTCGTTTACCGCCGTCCACACAAACCCTGGGTCCGTTCCGGAGCCGGCCAACTTCGTTGCGGGTAGCTTAGTGGGGTGGCCCCCTGAAATATTTCTGAATCCTGTGATCGCTTTGTCGTGAATGGCTCGTTGGGTTTTGAGTTGGTTTTTCCGAGGTTGATCGAGTGTGTGTTGCTATTCGTGCACCCCTGCAGGGTAAATCTTTCTGAAAGCCGTGTCCGCTGTTATGGACGACTTGGAGCACAGTTTCTCGATCATAGACAAGTATAACTAAAGTACTGCTTTTAATCTGACTAAATACCTGACTAGTAAATAGTGCAACACTCATGGAATGGTTCATAAAACTGCCAACGGATGGGTTGTTCGTCCGCTTTCTCGTTGGTAAGCGAGAAGGAGGATGGATCTGTTAATTATACTGTTATAACTGTTGTTACTAATTAATGGGCATCCGTCTATCATTGGTTAGGCGGATGGTTAGCGAGTATCTATAGACTTGTTAGTTATTATCTTTTGCTGCAATTGCGTCACCCTAGGTATATGTCCCCTTTAGAGGCATAAAGACTTGCTGAGTACCCCTAGGGTCTCACATGATAAATTGTTTAATTCAGATGAACAGGTGTACTCGCAAGATGGATACTAGGTGGAGGAGACAGATGATGTTGGCAACGATCACTCGGTGTAGAGATTCCGGGGATGGGGATCCGTGAGATTTGTGGGCGGGATGTGTTTATTTATGTGGCATCTTATGCTGATTTGCTTCTTATCCGTACTCGGATCTTGTTTTCCGCTTCCGCCTGATACTCTGATGTTTGATGTATGAGGAGCTATCCTAAACTATTATCTCAATCTAGGATATTTGGATCTTGCCGTATGGCGTTGCAATATTTCTATTTCTTTTAGATGGATTGGCTCTGTGAACAGTTGTATCGTGGCTTGCATACATACTCACTTATGTATGTAGTTGATCCCTTCGCCTGCCGATTACGCCGCTCGTTCTTGTCCCGTTGTTCTGGAAGTGGTTAGGACGGCCGATAGGTCTACCTGTGAGTGGCCCCTGGGCCCCACCGTACTATTTTAACCACTATCGTTCATCCAGGCATGCAACTTATAGCGTAATTCACCGAGGTAGTTACAATTGGTATCAGAGCCATCCCGCCCTTCAGGGTCTCAGCCAAATGGTCGTTGTCAGTCTAGCAAATATTTTGGTAGCTATGTATACTAGGGAAAAACAAAACGTGAGAGTAGGACTGCTTCCATTTTTCTCCTTACCCACCCACCCACCCTTTTTCTGGTAAGGAAGTGTAACGTTTTCAATCCTCTTCTAAAATTCAAACTAGGGTTCACGTGTTCGGGGTTCCGTAGTACCATAGGTTGTGTGTGTGTGTGTGAACTCCTTGTCTATCTGTTGCATCCAAATGTTATCACTATCCGCCTTTTGGTTATCAACTGTTGGTACATTCCATACCAACAGGCTTTTGTAAACCGACGCGATCTATCCGACTCTTTGTTAACCAGCGCAATCTTGTTAAGGGTGTTCTTCCTTCCAGCATGCTTTCATAGAATGTGGAGTTGCTAATCTCTACCTGATAAGTTTGATGTATGAGGAGCTATCCTAAACTATTATCTCTATCTAGGATATTTGGATCTTGCCGTATGGCGTTGCAATATTTCTATTTCTTTTAGATGGAATGGCTCTGTGAACAGTTGTATGGTGGCTTGCATACATACTCACTTGTGTATGTAGTTGATCCCTTCGCCTGCCGATTACGCCGCTCGTTCTTGTCCCGTTGTTCTGGAAGTGGTTAGCACGGCCAACAGGTCTACCTGTGAGTGGCCCCTAGGCCCCACCGTACTATTTTAACCACTTTCGTTCATCCAGGCATGCAACTTAGAGCGTAATTCACCGAGGTAGTTACACGCTTCATGCTCAACCAAGGAGGAAGGTTATAGATACAGACATGCCAGGTGCTACGACTGCAGCTCTGCTCCCCAAAAGAATTCATGCCATCTGTACTTAGACCAAACCTTAAGTTCCTTGCATCATCTGCAAAGCCCAGGTACTCTCTCTCGATTTTTCTCCACTTCGACCCATTTGTGGGGTGTCTCAACATCGTGTATTTCTTGCGGTCTTCTCTATACCATCGCAACAACTTGGCATGCTCTTTGTTTATGAAAAAACATTTCAACCATGGTATTAAAGGAGCATGCCACATAACCTTGGCAGAAACCCTCTTCCTAGGGCGCTCGCTCTCAACATCACCAGGATCATATCGTCTGATATTCTACCTCAATGCACCACATACCAGGCATTCATTCTTATTCTCGTACTCCTCACCGCGGTAGAGGATGCAGTCATTAATGCATGCATGTATCTTCTGCACCTCTAATCCTAGAGGGCAGACAACATTCTTTGCTTCGTACAAACTGGCAGGCAATTCGTTATCCTTTGGAATCTTCTCCTTCATTATTTTCAGTAGTTTCTCAAATCCCTTGTCAGGTAAACCATTCCCTTCATTCCATTGCGGCAATTTCAATGTGGTACCGAGATTTGTGTTGCCATCTTTGCAATTTGGGTACAACCTTGTTTTGTGATCATCTAATATGCGCTTCAATGTTAACTTCTCATTTTCACTTTTGCATTCTCTCTGTGCATCCACAATGGCCCGGTGAAGATCATCCACGAGCTCATATGGTGCCTCTTCATCTTTAGCTTCCTCCACTATAATATCACCGTATTCAGGGAACATAGGATAGTTGTCATCATCCTCTTCTTCTTCATTGTCTTCCATCATAACCCCTCTTTCTTTATGCTTGGTCCAAAAATTATAGCTGGACATGAAACCGGACCGAATCAGGTGGGTGTGAAGTATTCTCGAGGAAGAGTAATCCTTCTTATTCTGACAGCCAACACATGGACAACACATAAAACCGTTCACACTGTCTACCTCAGCGACACCAATAAAATTATGCAGGCCCGTAATGAACTCGGCAGTGCGTCGGTCACCGTACAGCCATTGCCGGCTCATCTGCATTATATAATTAGGTTTGTCAAAAACCATTATAGAACATCTAGAAAAATAACCACTGTACATCGACAAATGCATTGTATCAATGACATATGAAAGGATAAAGTTGCTAACCTCGATTGAGGAGGAAAGAAAAAGGAGAAAGCTTAAGTGTGGCTCAGGCACTTCATATCATGTTTTTTTGTGTGAACTAAAGTGGCAGCATGCTCTCATGCATTTCATCGAGCACCTCTTGTGCATAGAGGGGAAAAACAAAGCAACATACACCACTTGTGCATGAGAGAGGAAACACAAACCAGATCACACACAAGCATGTGGAGCTTGGGTGTATATATACAGGAACATGGATATTTAGTCTCGGTTCTTACCACCAACCGGAACTAAAGAGCTAGAGGCAGGCGCGAAACCCCTTTAGTCACGGTTCGTACCAAACGAACTGGGACTACTCATGGTCCTACCCCGTGCAGTGTCCTGGCACATTAGTCCCGGTTCGTAAGGAAAGCGGGACTGATCGCTTCCGATCAGTCCGCCGGAAGCCCTGTTTTCTACTAGTGAGTAGTCCTCGCCGTGCATGGTGCGGGTGCCAACCATGCATCGATGTCGGCATCGTGGTGTGACTGACCCCTGAGCGGCAGACACCAATCGTCGCAATAATCCCACTCGTCACTCTCCATGTCGAGAGAGTAGGTGTCCATCTCGTTGATGTAGATGTTCCCGAAGGACACAAAAATGGTGCGCACGTCTGGATGCAATGCCCACACGGAGATGGAGTACGGTGGAGGCTGTGGGGGGTACCGGGCCGCTCTTCCAAGTCCATCACAGTTGCGGCCTCATAAATTAAGGCACGTCATCATCGTGTGCGTCCCTGAACACGGCATACCGCTGCTGCGGAATATGGTTGGCGCCGAAGTAGGAGCACGGTGTGCGCGGTTCGATGACGAGGTTGGCCATGTCCTTGCGGCCACCGGCCAGGGGTCATGGTAAAGGTTACTTTCTTTGTTTCACAATATAAGTCTTCTAGCAAACTGTTTTAACTTTCTAAAATGGCTTATATTGTGGAAATACTAGACAAGTTGGCGCTTGAGTTTTCTGTTATATCTTTCAGTAGTACTTCTCGTGCCGGTTTGAGACTTGTCGGTCTTGAACCAATCATTTCTATTTTTTTTTTGAGAAACACAGTACAAACACAGACGCTCACAATGTGTACATACACTCACCCCTATGAACACACGCACGCACACCCTACCCCTATGAGCACTTCCGAGAGACTGAGCCGACGGGTCTTGAAATTGACGAAGTCACCACAGGCGCCTCGCTGTCGACAGGAACGGCGCCTCCCACTGAAAGAATATTCCGCCTTTATGAGACACCAAAGCGTCAAACCTGGGTTTTAAACTCTGGTGGGCTAGGTGTACCACGGGTTGGTTCTCCAATCATTTCTATTTTTGTTCTCAAGATATCAATACAAGTTGTGTGGTGGTGTCTGCATCTCTTACATGCACACGTCTTTGTCCACAGGGTATTCCAAACACGTTGAAGAAGTCAGCAGGATAAACATCCAATGTTTGGTTTTCATCTCTTTACGTCAATTTTTTTTGTAGCCATATGCTGAACTTTAGATCTAAGTGATGGAGACTATTTAACGTGATAATCCTTCAAATCCTACTTTTGCAATCAATAGCTTCTTGTATATATGGAGAAAATTTCTTCAGTACTTGGAATACAATGTTTGCCTTCACCCTAGAAGACAACTCACTGGTCAATCTACTCGTATGTTTCTCAGAGTTTTCCTCCGCTCTATCTAATTATGGACTTGGTAGTCCCAACCCTGGCCATTTTCCAGACAACGAATATGACTATTTTACTGATACGACTTCATCTTCAGAGTTCATCGACAATATGGATTTGCCAAAAAATCTGGTCGCGAAACAACATTGGTTCGATCTTATCGACGACTTAATCGTAGATATGGATGCGTAAGTAGCAGATCCAGATATGAAACAAAAAATCAAAACCAATAGAAAATGCGATTTCATGCCTCTTTGAGCTGGTTGTTAGTAGATGCGCGCGTGATCTAATAGAAAAATATCAGTAGTTGGAAAAAACAACAGGTACAACAAAGTACGTACTGACCAAAAAGAATGACACGAGCAGAGCCCAAGCGAATGCACTGCACGCGCCTACTTAGGAACTGGGGCCGGAGCTGGGCCTGAAGCTGGGCCCGAAGCTGGGCCCTCGGCGAGCTCTCTTTTCTGGACACCGCCTGCCAAGTTCTTCCTGATGCACGGGAAGATCTGGCCCAGTGACCCCCTCAAGTTGAGTCTCTCTCGGAGCAGGGACAGCAGGCAATAGCCCTGTTCGCCGGACAAGCTCTTGCAGCACATCTCAGTCTTCTCGAGGATGTCGGGGAGGTCCGCCGACTCCGCCACCGTCACACAAATGCGCGCCGCATCCGGGTCAACCACGACGGCCTTGCAGTCTGCCGCTGCAACCGCTTGGCCGGAGGCCGCCGTCGCCAGCAACAGCGCCACCAGAACTGCACCGACCACCATCACGGCCTTCATCGATGATCGATCGATCGCGGCGGCGTGGACCTTGATGTATTCACTTTGTATAATGTGGTGTATTTTGCTCCTGCTCAAACAACGACTCCTTTCTTTCTTATAGACAGCGCGTACTGCGTCGATTTGCATATGGACTGACGGAAGTGGGATTATCGAGTATCTTGGGACACCTAGCTAATTGATTCTTTATTAGGTGGCTGGCCTGTAATATCGATAAATATACATCAAGTCAAACAGATCTTGCAAATATGCGGAGGCAGGTCTGCTACGGACGGGGACAAGCGAATCGCATGGTGATATGGGCATAATTAACGTGCTACAAGCTCCTGCATTGATTACCCTTTGAACGGAAAGATACTAAGATCATCCGTGGGCATTGTTATATGCACACGCAGCTGATTCACTTGGTCAGAACAATGTGGTTTATCATTTCTATTCACTAGTTAAATGTCCGTGCTTTGCCACGGGCTCTCAAAGTTCATATAGATATAGATATAATGCATCTGAAAATTACCGATGATTTGAAGAATCAATGATTGAACCAATATAAACCGTTGCGTCTCTCTCTCAAAACATAGAACTGCAAAGGCACTTTTGCCCCTTTTCCTTTCCCACCAGTCAGTCTATGTCACCTCCTACACCATTGTGACACCATCATGTTTTATAGTCATCGTACTCAAACAATGATGTCACTATACTCAAACAATTAGAAGGATAAAAATCATCACACATCTCCATGTCACTCGGGTGTGTGTGTGTTGGGAATCACCGTGTCTTAGTCATTCCCATGACACCAGAGATTGCATCATCTATCATTCCAATTTGAACAAACAATAACTGCGGTGAGCTTTCCACTCTACTTCGAGTTGTCAAATATCTAGAAATTTTCCAAAACATTTTTGCAAGGTTCAGAAGCCCAGTGGAGCCACTCTTTTCTTCTCAAGCATAACACACCTCCAAAAAGAATTACACAACACATTTTATCCTTCTAATTTATTTACAGTATCACAACCCTCTAAACATCCAAATACCAATTTAGATTTGTTTTATGAAACAACAATAAAATAAAGAGATAACCAGGCCATGACATCACTTCAAATCATTCACCAGCGTACTTTACAGTTACCATACTTCAACAACGCCATAATTGTACTTCGTAGTTGTCAACTTTTGGAATCGCGTAGTGATTCCCATAACACGTGACTTCGGAGATATTGCATCATTCATCATCCCAATTTAGGCAAGGGTTTCGAGCCCACCTTGAATTGTGGATACTTAGTAACTTTGGAAGGTTCAAAAGCCCAGAGGGCGCTCTTTTTTCCTTTCCTTTCCTTCATTTAAGCATGGCATGAGTGCCGAGAGTTCAACTTATAATAGACTTCTAGCTCAGGACTAAACTAACCCCAAAAATAATAACATAACACAACTTGTCCTTCTAATTTATTTATTCTGCCACAACCATCTAAATAGACAAATATCAATTTAGGACACCTCCACCAACTTCACCCCCTCTCCCCTCCCCGCAATGGGATTTGGGGGTGATGGCAGAAAAACAGCCCGCACCAACAGCCCCCAAATGCTAACGACAACGTGAGCAGTCCAGAAATTTGTTCGGCACTCCCATGTCGGTCATGGCCCATAGGGGCCAAGCTGGGGTGCCGGCAATACTAGCATTGTCGGATTGGTCACGCAGGCCCGCTTGGCAGCCACTCAATCAAGCTATATACATGTTTCTCCATTTCCCACCAGAATTCCAGCCCCTCCCCAATTCTATTCCCCCGCATGCTATCCCACTGCCACTCTCATTCTAGCCCAGGCCACGCAGACACACCTAGAGTCGCCATCGCCGTAGTTCCCAAATTCCCGCAAGAAGTGCGTGAAAGACACGACCGAATGGGATGTCAGATGAGGAATGGGCGTCCGAGAAGGAACGACGTAAGATCCTCACGGCCACCCGGTGGGAAAGGAGGCGATTGAGGCGGCGGCAATGGTGACAGCGTATGTCGAAAGTCAATCCAGCCACGGGACTACTGATGTGAATAGAACAAGATGGCATGTAGTCACATTTGAGGTTACAATTATTAAATAAATAAGCTTGGAGTAACTTGATGCAAATCTGAGTAGAATATAACAAAATGTCTATCAAGGACGTGTAGATAAATACTCCATCCGTTCCAAAATATAAGATGTTTTAGCCTTTTTCAGAAACACATGTATTTAGACATCTTTTAGTGTGCGTTGCTCTGAACCCACACACTAAAAAGCAATGGACTAAAAGATGTCTAGATACATGCGTGTTAGAAAAATACTAAAACATCTTATATTTCAGAAACGGATGGTGTAGAAAATTAAAGCATTGTCCTTCAACACAATGTAAACCTTGAAATAATGCACAACTGACATATGGCCGGCTACACTTCTTATCAATTTAGACTGATTTGAAGTACCAGATTTCCAACCATAGAACATACATATCCAATGTTATTTTCCTCTACGCTCCAGATTTCATTCGTGCATAGTTCATTCTATATCATTTATAACTGCTATTAATTCTACCTACTTTTATTAGGGACAATCAGAAGGCACGATAGTTATATTTATTAGGGAAAACGATAAACAACTTATATATCTCTACAGTGAGAAAAGAATAAAAAGCCATATGAGACGACCTCCGGCCCAGAATTTCTTTCCTCCTCTACCCTAGGGTCGTGCCTTTTACTCCACGCACCACACCGCCCATTTCTCTCTCGTTATCCAACACCTAGCCTTCGTCCAGTATGGGTGCCGCTACGCCATGATAATGTGTCCCTCTAATGTCGTCACGATGCTCGCAGTCAACTCCAAATCTGTAGAAGCAAGAAATTACTAAATTTCTCGTGCTTATGAAAGTATGTAACAGTTCTAAGTAATGAACTTGATGCAATTCTGTTGGGCACACAATTGTATCATAAGAGCGAAACTGTTAAAAATACATGTACTATCTATCGGATGCAACTATTCCATTCTTAATCTTGTTTGTTTATTTGTTTATTTCATCTATGTACAGAAATGTTACATGACTCCCTTTTTTTGCCTTCTCCATGAGCAACAAAATGATCCATGTTAGAATGTGTGGGCATAGTTCAAAAAGCAAAATAAAAAAGCTAGGGTCGTAGCAATCGACTTGCTGATCTTCATTTCAAGAACAGTTTTTGGAGCAATCGCATCTATTTGTGGCGAAGAAATGGCTGCAATTTTTAAAGTCAAGCTCCTAGCAGAGACAACCATTTGAGAATTGCAATTTGAGTTCTCTTAGGATTTTCTACTATACTCTAAAAGCATGTTACCTAATCCATTATTAACTACACCCGGTAGAGGCATATACATGTTGAACCTGTTCTAAAAGAAGGTAAGACTGCAGATCAAAATCTTAAGAGATCATGGACATTGTTTAGTGAAACCCTTGGCTTTCAGTGATCTGGTCATAATTTTTGCTAGAACTGAATGTCGGTTTCCTAACAGAGTAATAGTAGTAGAGCGCGAAGAAGGTGAAGCGAACATGTACCGAACTATTCATCTTAACTAAACCTTTTTCAGTTTGTTAATTTCTTCTTCGCACATCTACTTCATTATTTATCAATAAAATAGTCTTCCCATATTTTTTATGCTCCATAGGCAATAACACATAGGAAAGGAAGGAAACGGTTCCGCTCAGGTACAAGAGAAAGCAAGGAAGTAATAGTATATCCACAGATATGAAAGGATGCTATACATAGTCTGACTTTCATAAGAAAACTTCCTAATAAACTCTCAGAATCGGAGGTATAAGAATAAATTTCATCAGAAAACTTTCTAAAATAAACTTTAAAAAAACTCACATGTCAGATAGCAGTGCACCCCACAAGCAAAACGAAGGAAAAAAATCTCAAATACGTACCTTGAATAGGTTATCAAATAATTAGCAATTGAGGATATTCTTCTTGATGCTCGATGTGATCTCTCCTCCTTGCTGACTTCTTTCGGAAATCTGAAAAGTGTGGCACAAGTGACTATATGTTAAGCAAGTGGTGCATGTTCTTCCAAAATATGAGCTAAAATAAATTTACGTCATGGGCTAAATAAAATATGCAGCAAATTTAGCGGTTCCATCCTGCACAAACCTGCTACTCGGAGGCATGCTCAAAATCTATCTTTGACTCTTTTCATGATAAAATTTGTGCAGCCAACTAAGTCTTTTGGCCTCTGCTACACATGAATCGTCCACCGAAAACCCAAGATTACATTCACGAAAGTGTACAAAAGTAGCCTGGATAACATGTCAGGTCAGAACAAGAGATGGTGTTAAATTTCTCTAGGGAAGTGAGTCAGCCAAACCATTCAGATTTAATGAAAATAATTCATTTCGGCCATACAGCTCGGCCAATCAGATTTAACCACTTGAAGAGGAGACATGAATAGCTTACAAAATATGGTAACATGGGTAAATAAAGTCAAGGGAGGTATTACTTGCGTGTAATCCAAACAGTATACATACAAATAGCGTTGAATAACTTAGTCTTGTCAGATAGGATCCGCACCTAAAAAGTATAAGGAGCGTAGAGAATTAGGCAATACAATAACTACAATGCTACAACATATTGGTACCTTTTTTTTACTCCAATAATGACCGGCAGGAACCTGATGAGTGATGATACATTGTGAATAAATGCAATGCAAAAGGTAAAATCAACTGAAGAGACATGTCCCTAGCGTAAGTGCATTTCAGCTGATCTGCATCGCTTGTCACGGCAACGCAGCCTCACGTAAGTGCAGGTGTCGGAAAGCGCACGGAATCCACAATCGTTGCATCCGCGCCTAGGTAGCCTCCATCATCCCACTTTCCTCGACACCAAGAAAACACTGTGATCAGATGATGGAGTGAATATATTGTGGACTGAGCAATCATCAAATTTATTCAAAAGATAATCATGGACTATCATGTGACATCTGTTTCACAACACTTTACATAATTAAGATGCCCAGGAAAATTGAAAGATGAAGAATGCTTATCACAAATTCAAGTAACAAAAATTCAGAGAGTGAAAATGGTGCTATGCCAACATGGTTGTTAATCGACACTGATACTATTCCTAAGATATCAAGCATATTTTTTTGCATCTTACTTCAAACAGAAATAGATATGATCCTTTCTTGACAACCAGCAGAGATATTAATCTATCAGGGGAGGAAACATTCGTGATGTACTTAAACCATGCGTGGAAGTAGAGGTTTAGGATTGGAATGGGTACACTGGACATATTTGAGAGATTTCGTGCACAATAACTCTGATGCTGAAAAGAAACTCAGTCCTCATATGCAATAACCTGATCCCCAATTTGCGTCTATCGTAATGTTCAGAAGCAAAAAATAGCGAAGTTGTCAGTAAGTATTTAATCTAAACAACAATTAGTACTAAAAATTTCTTGGCAAGTTATGCAGTTCCAAATTGTTGAGTTCTCACCATATAACTGAAAATCATTGTATGTTAAATTCTAATACTATAACCTGGTTGTAGAACACAAACTGAAAAGCAATATAAAATATATGGATACTTGTGAAGGGGCATTGCTATATCAATATGCAGCTTAAAGAACATAATGTGAAAGGAGCCCTTTCCAACAATGTTTCAAGTTTCCATGCACCTGTGAGGCCACCCTTATCTCCTAAGATGCGTTCTGAATTTTGTTAGGATGGCTACTGTGATGACCTTGCATGGTCGTACATCACTTGCTCTCATATGCACAGCCCCAAAGTTCTTTTGGTTCACATGAATTAAAAGCAGTCGAGACCATCTCCCTAGCAATTATAAAAGCCTCAATAGACAACACTGCATAATGGTCACGCAGATCAACAAAAACAGCGCAGATGCATTAGATCAAACACTGGAGAGAAATCGACTTCACATCATCAGACTGTCGTGGAGACGATCTGGAGCAGGCTTGGAGGTAGGGTGTGGACAGAGGGTATCCTGCATTTGCGGTATCCCTGATTAGCAGGACTGCAGGAACATGACGCCACCCAGACCTGGATGCTCCCTTACAAACACGGCCATGGCTGGCTACTCGCCCCCATCTGGATTGATTGATTTCGTGGGTTTGATCGATATGTGCTCCTAACGGCGAGGCATACATGCTCGCGATACGTGCGGTGGAGGACAGGGATAGGCGAGTGGGAGGCGGCGATGGCCGGATCCGTGCGGTGCAGGGTGGATCCGCGCTATGGAGGCAGTGACGACCGGATCCGGCGACCAGTGTGAGAAGGGGTTGGAGGAAGTGGTGTCGGCGCTGGATGGTGTGAGGAGGTGCTGGAGGAGGTAGGTCTGAGGGGCACCGGATGCGTCGTCGTGGTGCAGCGAGAAGAGAGAGAGGAGGTGCGGGAGCGGAGGGGATGGACACTCGTTTGGTTAGGGATGGGACCAGATCGAGGGGGCGCGACGATGCGCGACAAAGCCTGGAGCGAAACGCAGTTTGGAAGACGACGGAACACTTCGTATTTTTTAAGTAGTAGAGATAGAGACTACACGCGAAAACAGTATCGTCCCGTTCCGCATACACCGGTGGAAAACGGACTTTTAGTACCGGTTCGCGAGGCCCTCTAGTCCCGGTTGCTGCCGCCGAATCGGGACTAAAGATCCTACCATTCGGTCCCAGTTGGCTTACAAACTATGACAAAAGGCCATCCAGATGGCTCCGCGCAGTACGCTGAGCTAGAGAACATTTAGTTCCAGTTGGTCTCACTAACCGGGTGTGTTCTGCCGCAGCATTGTTTTGGAGCAAATGCCTGCTGCGGCAGGAGATAGGGTTTAGGATTTAGGATTTTGTGTTTTGTGTTTAATTATTTTTTATTTCATGTATTCATTTAGAACAAGTTTGCGACTACATACTATACATTTTGATACATATATAATATAATTTTACTTACAAGAATACATATATATATATATATATGTATATAATTTGGTATATGAGTCTTAACCAGGACTGAAGCCCGTCTATTTGATTACATGATGATCATTAAATTACATGGATGTTGTAGACTCTATCTATACTATATTCTCCAATTGGGGATATGACCCCGTCAAGCAAAAATCCTGCCAATTCCTATTGAATTGCTAGTAGATGGTCCTATTGTACGAATTCATCCCGCATCGCATCCAACTATAAAAAAAGAGATCAATATGAATATATGAAATAATCATAACAAAAATTATGAATAGAACTCAACACAAATCATGGTAATAAAAATAAAATATGAATATATTATTTACATACTCGAATAAATTTTGCGCCCTACTCAATAGTTAACATGTGAATGAACTCGCAAACGTAGTATCTACATAAATTAGTCCCCTATGGCTGGCTCGGGCACTTTACAATAATAGAATTCAATCAAATAATAATTAAGCATGATAGTTGTATTAAAACTAGAATTAAAGAGATGCACAGACCTAACTCGTACTACTTATCGTGACCGAAATAAAACTCAGCTCCTCACGCCATTGACCGGGAACCAAATTCTTGAACTGTTTCCAAACACTGCCCGACAAAAAAATGAATGGATGAGTTAATAATTACTTGATATCTCAAAAAATGAATGAAAGAGACCGATATAGTGTGATAATGATTGAAATTACTTCTGGAGCATATTAAGCATGTTGTGATACTCTTCCATATTTTTCTTTAATGGGTCCATTATTTCAACTCTTACACGGTCAACGTCAATACTTAGCAGAATCCAGTAGAAGCTGCGCAGGGTTTATATATGTTAGTAACTCATCAGTTACACTTAACTTTGGGTAAGCAAAAGTGAATATGTATAAGACAGTAACACTCTCACCTGTAGTTGTAAGGAAATAGTATTTCCTTACAGTAATTTTGCTCCTTTAAAAACTTTAGCAAGTTACGCTCCATGTCCACGGGACTCATCTGTAACGTAACAAAATTAACTCGATTTGGATCAATGAACCTAATGACATAGATTCTCTTTATTTTACATTCCAGATTCTTCATTCTGCATAATAGCGTACAAAAGGATATAGTGAGGATAATTATAGGCAATGAATTGAACGAGCTGAGCTAGAGACTTAATTATATAAATAAATTAATCACTTTCATCAAGAATATGACTAATATTCAGTTTAAATGTGGACGTTAGATATCTATATTTCAGAGCCATCATCTATCGCCTACCCATGGGTAGTGACGATTCGATTCACTATGTGTGAAGGGACATTTGTACCGTGTGCGAAGGCCTGATTTGTACTAGTGTCTCCGTCTCCCCAAAAACAGAGTGGTGTGTCCTATGGGGATCTCAGGAGGACACACCAAAGCATTTAGACGGTGGCCCCTCTTCCTAGGCCTAGTTCCACTGCTCATCGGGTCGTTAGATTCCCTCCCGCGCGGATGCCCCCACGCGTGCTCGTCTTGCCCTACTTTGATGGACGTTGGCTCGTGGCAAACAACATTGTCACGCCCTCAAAGTCATTGCCAAGCAAAATAGTCATGCCCTCAAAGTTGACGTGTGACGACGACTCATCAGAAATATATTCCATAATTCTCGCCACCCAAAATCTAATTTTAATTATTTTTGTCTTCAGTTTGTATAATTCACTATACTCGACGTGAGATACGAAGGTTGCTTATGTTTACTTTTATTCATAAAATCCAAAATTTCACTCAATGAATATTAATATTATTTCAAGGTCTAATAGTTTTTGACTTATATATCAAAATTTCAAAATGTAGTACTACTAATAAATAATAATCTCATGCATACTTATCCACAAATTAATGCACTTAATGGTTGTTAATTCGGAATTTCTTATACAGTTTGTCTGTTATTATAATATGATCTCACTCATATCACATCTGACACCGTTTGTGTGCTCTGTTAGAAGAGTTTGGGGCTACTAGCGGATTGGTGGTATATATTGGTATACATGTATGGTCAATGTGGATGAGTCACCACCCATCACCACCACAGTAAAGTAGAATATATAGTTATAAATGTGTGCATACATATTAATCCACAATTTATTGCATTTAAACGCTAATTAATGCAATTTATTACTATTACTGTGCAACTATTTATTCAGCATGGTATACGGTCACACACGTCACATCACATTAACAAGGCTATTTGAGCTATTTAAGGATTGCCCATTTTTCTTGTTCTCCTTCACAACTCGCAACACAAACAGCCGCCAACCCCACTTCTAATTAGCAGCATCTAGCTATCAAAGATGAGGACCACCCTCACGCTTGTCCTCGCCCTAGCCTTACTCGTGATAGCAGCAGGTACTACTCATTTGCGCATATGATACCTTGTTTTAATAAGGTATCTAGTTATATGATCACAATTTGTGTGGTTTGATTTTCTTACGGTGCTATCGTGTGTCGGCAGAGGGTACATGTTTTGGAAGAACTACTTTCCCAACGCCATCATGTGAAAGTACAAGTTGCCATTCGACATGTGAGACATTTTTCAATGGGACTCAATGTAGTGGGTGCACTTGGACCTCGGCGTGTGTCGAGGATGGCGGGTGTCAGTGCACCATATGCCCCCCCCCCCCCCCCCCCCTCGCACCAGAGTATGGAAAGAAATACTAACTAGCTAAGATACGATGACATGTTTCTCCATATGTCTCCAATAAGAATATCGCCATGATGGTGTCTAGTCGGAGCATATCTCTTTACTGTAATGTGATATGAAATAGTATAAATTTAATATTTCTCTCAAGAAATTATGAGGGGGCGATGCATGCGTTGGTGTTTGTGTAAATTTTGCAAGCATGTTGTGTCCAAGGAAAAATTAATCACTCTATTTCTAGGGGAAATAATGAGCATGTTTTTAAAGCGTCAATCTCAAGTGAAGATCTCTCTAAGAAGGTTGAATGCAGTATAGCCATTTGATTAGGTTGCAAGCACATACGGACGCCATTTCTGCTCTTTTTTAGTACCATAATTCTGCCCTGCATCATTCAAACTTACTTGCATAATGAACCACATTGAAGTTCATACCCACTCTATATCTTAAAATAGCTCCTACAATGTATCACTAACGTCACACTATAACCATTCAATACACATCCTATATATAACCATTCACACGACTACAAACAATAGCTCGAGACGAAGACGTGTCGTCGTCCTTGGCCCCTGTATCACCGAGCCGGGCAAATCTTGTCATAGTATAGCTTGTTATAGTAGACAGACGGGAAGTTATCATGCTAAGACCCAAAGGACCAACGTAATAGAGCGACAACCATCGTCAAAGTTGACAAGCGTAGATCAGAAAGACTTGCCTTAATCCACACCAACGAAGACGAAAAACAGTGAGATCTCGGGAGATCCGTTGGACAGACGGCTCCACGCGACGTTGTGAGTGCCGCAGGAATGCGGACTGGAAGACGGTGAGTGCCGCAGCCACAGGTACCGAGCCAAGTCAGCCGGTTGTCAAGAAGCGTCTTCCCAAGAAAATCAGAAATGTCCCCCAGTGCTACTTTCTGCCTCGACGATCTTTGCCTACCGCGTTGGCGACCTATGGTGCTGTCTGTGCCGTTGGAGTCGGCGCAGGAATGTTGCTTCAGGTCTGGATAAACAAAAAGATCAAAGGTACACCAATATTTTGGTTCATGGCTTGGTTTGAATAAGCCATCAGCACATTATGCGTAGTTTGCCACATATTCTTACTTTTGTTAGTTGCTGCGTGCAGAGGATGGTGGTGTCGTCTGGGAGATGAGCAAATGATGTTTCATGCGCTTTGGGTTGGTACTACTTAATCCGTTTTTTCAAAGAGTCATTTGCACACACTCTGCTTTGATTCTGCTGCTTAAGTTGTTTCCCCGAAATAAGCTTAGCTCTGGTGTTTGTTTTGAACTATCTTTTGACCTCCTGACCAGACTATGTTTCCCAGTAGTTAACTGTATTTGCAATTCATAAACAGTATCTGCAATCTTTTCCTCATCATTTAATCGTCCAGACAAATGACCAAACAGGGAGCATCTGCTTTATTTATTATCATTTGGAAACCATCCGAGCACTTCCAAAATATTCAATATCTGTGGAGAACATTTGGCCCCCTTCATTGTTCATATTTTTGCAGTCTTGTAGAGGTTTGAATCACGCTAATAGAAGTGGAAGGAAAAAAGATCTCACATGAAAGTTATCACTCTGCAAGTGTCTTGTCCTCATTTCTCAACCTTTTTTACAAAGTGCTCTATAACATCTGATGTTCAGTTTCTGCTGGTAGGCTTGGTTTAACTCTTGCCAAACAAAGCCAAAGTTTAGCCTCTTTTTTTTTTGAAAACCAGCCAAAGTTTAGTCTTCATTTTCCATCAGATGCACTTCTGGCATGATGTTCATGGACAGAAATTGTCCCGTCGGCTCATGTTTCACTACTCCCTCATTGCAAAATGCTGTGCGTATTTTGGATTGTTTGAATTCAAGTTTTGAACAGCGCTAGCTTTATGTAAAAGCTTTTGTGGGTAATGGTGTATAAACTTGAGACCATTGGATTCATATCAGGATCAAGATTTTCTTAGGAAATCATTGAATCGACACTATTTTGAGTAATTGGTTTAATGTTACCATCCTTTCGTAGAGACTCAGATACGTGTAGAGTATGCTGTTCTGATGCCTATATAGAGCTGCATTTGATATGTAGAAGTAGTTTACTTTTTTTTGAATAATCAGAAGTATACTTTACGATGCGAGTTTGTAGCCTGGGGGTGGTGTGGCTGTTAGTTGAGTACAAATACTTACTTGAAAGTGGACATGCAGAAATTGTGTAATGTGAGTGCCACCTCAGGTGTGTGGTGATTATTCTCATCATCTCAGGAACCTCGGGCTTTTGCCTTTTGTCATATCAATGTTTCCCGATGACTTTTGTCTTTTTTGTCATATCAATGTATAATTTATCCATGTCTTTTAGGTCATGTACAATTATAACACCGTGGCATCATTATGTTTTTTAGTTCGACCAACCATAATTTTCTTTTTGTCCTCCGCCATTGTCTGCTAGTCTAGTGGGCTACTTTTGACCGTAGACGTGTCGGTGGGAAGCAAATATCATGGCAACACTGGAATGAGATCATCCTGCATTGGAGCAAAATCATCATCGGCGTTGGATCTTTGCTCCTTGCAAAGTAACAAGGAGCGCCAGAGCACCGGACCACGACCTCTTGTTGGCGGAAGGGTTTTCGTTCTTTGTTTAGGGTATATTTCAGTATTATTCCTTGGGATTATGAGGCGGTGACTATATCCTAAAGTTAGAATAAGGTCCTCCTGTCCTATCATCGCTCCGGTGGTGCATCTAGCGCCAATGGCGGGCGCCTGGAGTCGTGTGGCCGAAGGATTTCCTAGATCCGGCCATCTTTTGTGTTCGTTTGTGTGGTTTCAGGCTAGCCTCCTCCAATCTACGGTGTTTACCATTGAAAATTGTTGCTCCTCTGGTGCGTTGGTCTTTTAGAAACTTCTGATGTGTTGGTTTTTTGGAAACTTAGCATGACGACTTCACGTCTGTTATACAACCAGCTTGCCTGGCTCCAATGATGGAGTGGCAAGGACGGCGATATGGGCCTTCGGTGGTCCAAGGTCTATTTGTAATTTTTATTACCTTTTGTGCTTTTTGCACCGCTGTCATGTTTATTAATAGATGGATGGAATTTTCAAAAACACATTATTTTTTTCCCATACATATATATATATGTGTGTGTGTGTGTGTGTGTGTGTAAATTAACCGGTGTCGCAGCAACTACCCTGTTATAAAATATATATAGCTAAGTAAGGGAAAATAATTCTATGGAAACTGGTCTACAGGTTTACGTGTGTGAACCAACTCTAGCAATTGACATGTGTTCAAGAGAGTGAAAATCACATGATTTTATTGTCTATTTTTAGATGTAAACGTCATGCATATCACGTGTCAATTGCAGGAGTTGGTCTACACACATAGATCTGTGGACCAGTCCAGTAGAATTATTTTCCCCCAAGTAACCGTCTCAGCGGTCTGCCGTTGACTATGTAAGACAAAAGGTTGGCCGGAGCTAGATTGATTTGGGCGCGTGCACAACATGGGTAGTCTAGTCTAGCTAAGAAGAAAGACGACGAATTTCGCCGACGACGACCCTGCATGGACGACGGAAGTGCAGCTTAATTGGTAGACCATTCATGCTAGCTCTTGTCGGAGTTTCACACGGCAACAACAGCTCCGTCCAGACTGGAGAAAAGGCTTTGCCTCCGGTGTCCGGCCCATGCTACCACCGTCACTTCGTCTTCGTGCCCGATTGACCACAACACGTACGCGCGGGCATGACCAATTTTTGTATCCCTTCAATCTAAATTAATGCATTTAGATTTGTCCAGATTCAGATGTATGTCGCACTCGAACATGTTCAGATATATTTAAATCTAGATAAATCTGAATTATTAATTTCAGCAAAGTGGGCCGGCCAGTTGGAAGATGGACGGATCGATCCCTCGATCGGTGTCGCAAGCCGCCAGCTGCTGTCGTGCGACCTTGGAATATAGTACTTCCTTCGATTTATAATAAGTGTCAAAGTTTTAATGGATCATCAAGGGAGTATAAGTCATGGACTTTTAGTCCTCCCTCGATCGCAAATGAAAAATATAAATGCATACACACCCTGGTCTTAAAGCCGCAATCGTGACACTTGCAAAAGCATCTTTCGTTGTGCCTAACTAATTAACAACCGTGCGTTTTTTAAGAGCTGAGTCAACTTATGCATAAGAGAAGAGTGTAGTTTCGTTTCGTTTTGCACAACTTTTATGTTGTAAGCAAAGCCTCCTGCTTCAAGCATTCCATGGACACCCACACAATGATGGTTCACTTTCATGTATCTCTCGTTCACCTTGCTCTCTATTCATCATCTTTTCTTTGCACCAACGCTAACCTTCATGTTAGAAGTTTTCGGTAACAGAATCATAGCGGAAGTGGTTTCGAGTGAGGTAATTAAGTTCCCCATGCTAAACAAGAGGCGACCAGAACCATCTTGATGCAGGTCATAAACGAGCTCAGTGAGCCCAATGCAGACAACAAAACAACTGTGCTTCGCTTCCACCCTCATGAAATGTTGCCAACGAAACACTGTCTGTCATAGTGCGTCAACGCCTTCATAGCAAATAATTGATGAAGGCGACACTTGATCAGCGATATGGTAGCAGAGTAATCACCAGTCAATTTGATATCATCAACATACAACAACAGAATAGCACGTCCTCGAGGATAAACTGATACGAACATGGCCGAATCATGATCACTCTGAGCAAACCCTGCCTGGATAGCCATTGTGCTGAACTTCAAGAACCGACGCTATCGGGGCTTGTGTTGAGACCATAGATCGCTTTGTGTAAAGGATAGACAAGAGAAGAAGTAGGTCAAGTATGTCTGGTGGAGGAGTTAATGCCGGCAACCAAATCCACCCCCCTCCTAAACAATCTGCTGCGTGAGTTACTTGGACCGACGTGGGCTAAACACCGGGGGGGATAAGGAGAGAGTTCAATGTCCTGTCAAACCGCACACTGGCCACAAAATAAAAGATCACCAATGTCATGACAGCACACACGCTCTTCTAGCATTACCCGTGTGTGTGTGACTACTCACATCAAGCGCTTTGCGTTCTTTTTCTACCACACTGTTTTTTATAGATGATCGCTTTTCTTTCCCAAATTAAACGAGTAAGCAGTTGATGAAAAACTATGTACAAACAAGAATACACATAAGAGAATGCAAATAAATAAAAATGAGATTTGTTGTTCGCTCAAGAGTGTATTGCTTTGCAAGAGTAATTAAAATAATTCGTTGCTACTGATGTTGGTGCTAAAAACAATATAGTCTTGTAAGAGTAATTAGAATCTTATTCTCGATTGAAGTTGGTGCTAATTAGGTCATTTTTAATCAAACACCATCTACAATTTTGTTACAATGAGATGTAAGAAAGTTTAGTATAAATAGATACACTGCTATCTAAATCGATCCATATAAGATCATTTTCGATGTGGTATGTGATGTACCGAGTGAGTTACTATGCCGCCTTTATCTCTATGCAATGAGCTGGATTCAATATCATTGTATACGTCTTCTTTGGACATTGTTATCCAAACAATGATGATGTCCGAATCAATAACATTGCTTCATATACTACCATTCTTTGAGCGAGAACATTAAGAATACACGCTCTATTGAGTCGCTGTCAGGACACAAATGGTTAATTTTGCTACTAACATGTAACTTGTTGGGCTTAACAACGCAATATTTTCCTATTTTACATTCATGTTACATTTTCTCTAATCATGAATATGAGTTAAGACAACAACGGCAAAGTCGACACACAAGTTAACATTACCGAAAGGGTCCACCGTTGAGTACCACATTGACTCTAGACCATGTCAAAGCAAAGCATACTTACATGCATCTCTCATCAACGGAAGAGGGAGAGGTATTTCCACAACATTTATTTATGCATCACGTGCTAATCATAATAATAAATTTTCTGTTATATTGTTAGCTTGCCACTCCGATCGGTCAAATAAAGTCTGCACTACCATCTCCAAGTGGATGCAATAATCCAGAGCATCATGTGCATCCGTGTGTTCAATTTTTGTGCATCAATTTATGCATATAAGAAAAGAGCAAGTTTCGCACAATTTTTATTAAAGCTTTCTGTTTCAAGCATCCCATGGATACCCATGATGGTTCACTTTCATGTATCTCGTTCACCTTGCTCTCTCTTGATCAACTTTTCTTTGCACCAATGCTAACTTTCATGTTAGAATTTTTCTACTTATAAATCATAGCGAAAGTGGTTTTGAGTGATGTAATTAAGTTCCCCATGCTAAGTAAGAGGCGACCAGAACCATCTTGATGCAGGTCACAAACGAGCTTAGTGTTGCATATCTCGTGAGCCTATGCAGACAATGAAACAACTGTGCTTTGATTCCACCCTCATACAACGTTGGCAACCAAACCTTGCATGTCCACAACGAAGTAGGTTGAGAATGTCTGGTTGAGGAGTTGATGCTGGCAACCAAATGCCCCCAAAAAACTGCCATACAAGTTCCTTGGACGTGGGTTAAACATTGGGAGAGGGGGAGAGAGTTCAATGTCCCGTCACACCGCACACTGGCCACAAAATAATAGATCACCAACGTGATGACATCACACACGCTCTTCTAGCATTACCCACGTGTGTGTGACTTGCGTTCTTTTTCCACCACACTGTTTGTTATGGACGATTGCTTGTGATGAAAGAATCTTACATGGTTTGGCCCTAAGCTTGTGCGATGAGAGGTGTTCAAAGGTTTGTTCTATAGTAGTGTGCGCATATCCAGCTTGTCGCGAGATATTCCTTTATTTTAAAAAGTATATTCTTGGTCCTTCATGAAAGTTCGATATTTCTACACACTCTTGAATGGGCCTAATGTGAACAAGGTTTAAAAGTAATATGCATGTATAACCATTGTCCTCTTTCGGCATAAGATGCTAACACAATAAGTACATCTAGGGAGTTTGTTACTTTTACGGACCTAAATCAATCTTAACAAATAACTTGAAAAAGTGCATAATATATGCTTAACCGTTGTGCCACCGCTCCATTGCTAATTATATGCAAGATAAATCTACATATGAAGTAATTATTTGCAAGATAAGTCTACATAAGAAGTAATTATTTGCATTTCTTTTATTTTCCAAATGAAAGGAGTAAGGTGACGAACAACACACATATATTTAAATGAGATTACACATAAGAAATTGTAAATAAACAAAAAAGTGAGATGTTGCATTCAAGAGACTTGTTTCGAAGAGTAACCAAAATCTTTTGTTTCTACTTAAGTTGGTGATAAAAATAATATAGTTATTCAAAAGTAATTAAAATCTTATTCGTTATTAAAGTTGGTGCTTATTTAAACACTACCTAGAATTAGTGACAACACTATGTAGAAAGGTTTAATATAAATGGTTACACTCTCTGATATACAGAGTAAGGAATGATTTTGACTCCATCATCGTACAACCTAGATTTGTACGTCCTATTTTGCCAAATACTTTTGAACAAATTATTATCCACGAATAAATGAATTAAATACGACACCCGCTTTTTATAATGCAAAATATGTATGTACCATCAACACCATTTTTTCATAAACTACAATTTCTGGAGTAAGAACATTAAGGACACACACTCTCTTGAGTTTCTTATGACACAAATGGTTAACATTGCATTTAACATCTACCATGTTGATCTTAATTGACATTAAAGTAATTTTTAATTTATATGAAATATGTTAGAGTTGCTCTCATGACCTTGAGTTAAGACAACAACGACAAAGACAAAAAAAACAAGTTTATTAACATTACCGAAAGGTTCCACCATGGACTACCCCATTGACTCCAGACAAAAGTCAAATTAAAGTTTAACAACTAACACACATCTCCCATCAATGGAAGATAGAGGAAATTCTACAACATGTACTTAACTATGCATAGAGAGCGCTAATCATAGTAATGTATTTTCTACTGTATTGTTAGCTTACCACCCCAATTGGTTAAACAAAGTTCACGCTACCATCTCCGAATGTATGTATCGAGAATCTAAAGCATCCTAGGCCTGCGCGTGTTGAAGTGTTGACCATGTATGAATCCAATTTGTTGCCATAGGAACAACATGCATGAAATTAAAAACTCTTTTTGTTGTTGAAAACATTCGCAATAATTTTAAATAGTCCAACATAATGCGCAAAGTCCCCTATCCTAACCCTCCTTAGCCAATTTCCAAACATATTCGAAATACTATGATGGAGATGCGTTAGCTGACACAAAAAATGTCTGCCACAGAGAGAGCGAGCAAAGAGGACATCCTTGGCACAGAAGCAATTCTTATTAATGCCCAGACCAATTACACTTGGATAACCCAAATTTCTAGGTATCGCATAAATATTTTAATTTAAAGGTACCTTGATAAAGTTCCTGCATAAGTTGGTATTATCATTTCACAAATCAGCATGCATCGATTTTGACCGAGGAATATCTAGGTGAACCTACATCAATCGTTGAACCAAATGGATGGAGACAACCCATTTCATTTCGGTCAAGGTCCGCCCGGAAACCAATGTACGCTGTGGGGCCTACACCCAATACATCCGCAACTATATAGAAACCGGTATCGTTGAGAGAGAGGATTATCACCTGACAGGGTAGAAGCGCACACTGAAACCAGCATCTCCTACACACTGAAACCAGCATCTCCTACAATACGTCAAACGATTCTTCATTGGCCCTCGTAGTATATATTTTTTCACTTGAGTTGAGTTACAACTGTACTCGAGGAAGTATTTCAATGAATTTACTTGTTTTGTAACAACTCTTGCCACCCACCATAATCAACTTATAAATCAGCTTGCTGAAGAGAGATTTAACTTTGAGCTAGATAAGGATCATCTGCGATGGTGCTGAAAGGTACGAGCCATGGGGCGATTATTCCCGAGCCATGGGGCGATTATTCCCCAAGGTTTAGTGGAAACTAGGTACAGGCCGTCAAGTCGTCATCGGACCACGTACAGATGGTTGATTAACACGGAAGCATTCTTGCTAACACTGTTGTCGTCATCATAGTCGTCGAGGATCGAATATACAAGTCTTGGACTACTGTTTAACCAAGAGCCTTCCGTTTTAAAATATAAGTTATTTTAGATTTGTAAAGGTCGTGTATCTAAGCATTATAGATTCAGAGTGAACATGACGTCTAAATACATGATCTTTACAAAATTAAAATATCTTACATCATGAAACGGATGGGGTACTACAGTGTCCTGTCGCCATCGTGACACGTACGGATGGTTAGTAAGTGACAAAGCATCTCGTTGGTTAATTAATCAATCAGCACTGACAGTGTGGGTTTTTTTTTGAACGATGACAGTGTGGGTGTGCAGATGGTCGGGGAAACGTAGCCTGCCGTTGACCGCACCGTGGACTCCACACCAAAGGTTGGCCCACGTGTCAGCGGCCGAGCCGACGTGCGCCTCTCGTCAGAGGAAGAGAGGAGGAATTCCGCAGAATTTATACAGAGTAAGTAGTATTTTTTTCTCCGTCGTCGTCGTCGTCGTCTCTGTCTGAAATCGAGTGGAGTAACCCGCTCGGCGTCGGTTCTTCTTCGTGGTTTCCCCTTTTGCGAGTTGCGACTACAACTTCCTCCTCCCTTCCTCTCCACCTCCTTCCCAAACTTCTCCTGCGCCCCGCCGCACTCGCAGTCGCAGTCGCAGCCTCGCGGGGTTCTTCTCGCGCCGTTCTCGCACGGCCGCGGCGGCCGGATATGGGGAACTGCGCGAGCGCCATGGACGGGCTCATCCCCTGGGGCTGGGGCGCCAAGAACGCCGCCGCCGCCGCCGCGCCCAACAACCCCGCAGGTACGTGCACACGGATAACCGCTAACCCGCCCACCCAACACCGGTTCATTCCTTCATTCTTATCCCCTCTCTCTGTTTTCGGTTCCCCTCCCTTCCGTGTGAGACGAGAGAAAAGTTTCAGTCTTTGCGCTTCCGACGATTTCTTCAGACGTCTCTGCGACAAACTCCATGGCAGCTTTGATGCTAACAGTTTCTCCAGGCGTCTCTGTGTGCATTCTTGAATCTAACTCTAGAATATATATATGTTTCTGTTTATCTGGCCTAGTACTACTAGTAGCAACCTCTCTCCCCGATGCAACTGCTGGCACAGATACATGCTTCGCCGATACTTACAAATATAAATAAATGGACTTGGAATAATCTAAAAATATATAGATCGACTCGGTCAACCTGCCTGTGTATTTGGTTGCAGAGATGTAAACCTTTGCTCTTGCAATCTAGTTTTTGTTGCTTGCTTTCTGCAGGCCAGGTACTGAAAATCTTGTCCTTACAAGTTAGTTACAATATGTGCCAGCCAAATCAGTTCATGTTTGGCTTCACTTGAGTTTTTTCCTTCTTTCATTCATCGGAACAATCTTCCGGGACGACGATACAATCCGATTCCAAACTCCCTGTTCAGTTTCCTCAACTTTCTAGTTCACTATCTCAGTTCAGAGCATCGAATGCAGAATGGCTTTTGGTGAATCAATAAGCACAAGCACTCACATTTGCTAACACTGTGCAGGGATGTCTGCGTCGAAGAGGACTACGAGCTCCTCCACCACGGCCACCACCACGGGGAAGCTATCCACCGCCAGCACCTTCATGCCGTCCACGGTCAGCGGCGGCAGCACCGATGACTACCCGGAGGGTGGGGAGATCCTCGAGTCCCCCAACCTCAGGATCTTCACCTTCGCCGAGCTCAAGAGCGCCTGCAAGGGCTTCAAGGCCGAGACGGTGCTCGGCGAGGGCGGCTTCGGGAAGGTCTACAAGGGGTGGGTCGACGTCAACCCATCCAAGGGCAGCACCGCCATGGTCGTCGCCGTCAAGAAGCTCAACCCCGAGAGCGTGCAGGGGATGGAGCAGTGGCAGGTGATTACTGATTATTGGTTCTATGTTTATTTTGTTTTACTTCATTGTTTGATTTTACTGGTTAAAATAAAAAAAATATTGGTGCTTTTCAGTTTTTAGGTAGATTTCAGTCTTCCTGCAATCATTTAAAGCCAATCATACTAGTTTGGATTTTCGCAAGTTGCAATCGCCACATTTGCATGTTTGTGGCCAAGTGGAGAATGCTGGCCCTTTGCGCATTATTTGCCACAGTGCTCTAGTTGCTTCATTTTTGTGCATACTCCAATACTGTTGTCTCACTTTATACTCGCATTTATGGTCTTCTTGATATGTACTAGCACTACTTTTTCTTTCCTAAAAAGGTAGTACCAGTACTACTTAATGGCAAATAGAAATTTTATTTGTTGCTAATTTTGAATTCCTACGACTACTTTTCTTAGATTTTCCATTATGCATTTATCTCAAAAGGAATTATGTCTTTTCGATGCAGTCTGAAGTGAATTTCCTTGGGAGAATCTCACACCCCAATCTTGTCAAACTCTTGGGCTACTGCATGGAGGACAACGAGCTGCTACTCGTGTACGAATACATGTCGAAAGGGAGCTTGGAGAACCACCTCTTCAGGAGTGAGTCTTTCACGCCACCTTATTCTAATTATAATATCTGAAACAGTTCTCCTTTTGTCAAACTGTTCTTCTCTTTATGCTGACTTTGGTTCGCAAAGTAGCACGCCTTGCAGATGCTGGTGAAACCGTAACGTCATTTTCATCACATATTATATATACCAAGCACCATAGTACGTAGTGCTATACAACTAACAACACTAGCACTTTTCGTGGGCATGAGCATCGACCAAATTGTCTGAACCTAGAAAATATCTTGCTGCTGCTACCTTCCATTATCATCATTCTTGCCAGGTCAATTTGCAATAGAGGGTCAAAAGTAGCGTTTATACGGGTTTTTTTCTTGGTTACCAAAGGGGATTTGCGGTCAAATTTCTCATATACTCATTATTTGTACTAACTCATCATCATCAGGAGGAGGGGCAATTTACGAGCCACTGCCTTGGAGCCTCAGGCTGAAGATGCTCATCGGTGCAGCTCGTGGCCTCGCTTTCCTCCATTCATCCGAAAGACAGATCATCTACCGGGACTTCAAAGCTTCAAACATCCTACTAGATTCGGTATGTATTTATTATTCTAACAGCTATCAATGACAGTCTCTCTTGTCTGAACTATACTCTAACCAGCCTCCAACTGCGCCATTTTCAGCAATTCAACGCGAAGCTCTCAGACTTTGGATTGGCCAAGCATGGCCCAGATGATGGGGAGTCTCATGTGACAACACGAGTCATGGGCACGTACGGCTATGCAGCTCCGGAGTATGTTTCTACCGGTACGTTCACATTCAGGTTCAGAAACAAATTTTAACAATGTGCATCATCTGTTCGTACCAGTGATTAACACTAATTTTCCATGTCATTCTAGGACACCTGTATGTGAAGAGTGACGTGTATGGCTTCGGCGTAGTGCTGCTAGAGATGCTCTGTGGCCTGAGGGCACTGGACCGCAGCCGCTCCACCGAGAAGCTCAACTTGGTGAACTGGGCAAAGCCACTCCTGTCTGACCGGAGGAGGCTGAGCCAGCTGATGGATAGCCGGCTTGAGGGGCAGTACCATGCCAGAGGCGCCTTCCAGGCTGCTCAGCTCACTCTCAAGTGCCTGTCTGGTGAGCCCAAGAGTCGCCCGTCCATGAAAGAGGTCGTTGAGTCGCTCGAGCAGATCGAGTCGATGAAGAGCAAGTCAAAATCGAGGGAGACTAGACGAGACAGCCCGTCGATGCAGCGTGGCCGGGGAAATTCACCAAGGAGTGACAGTGGTAGGACGAGCTCTAGGGGCAGATGATCACGAGGGTGTATATAGGATATAACCATGTAACTGATATTCATGTGGAGAATGTAATGCTAGACCACCATTGTTTTTATGCTAGACCACCATTGTTTTTAGTTGACACGACGAAGTTTTCGCCAATCATGATAATGATCAATGTAATAGCGTAGCGATATACGAAGATCTAGTTGTTGCCATACCCATACTAAATATGCATGAATTCAAAGATTTTTTTCCCCACACAACGGATTGCATCAAGAACGGCATTCAGTCGCTGTCAGTCATGCCCCTTCTTTTGGGTTTTGCAATGGTCCTGTGCAAGTGCTGAAGTTCTATACATGTTCTTCTCTGAATAAAATCAAATATTTGAATCAATACCAGGAAGATTTTGCCAATCTTGCTTTCATAAAAAAAATTCTTGATATGTATGTTTGTCGTGGTCAAGATTTAGTTTCGTTGCCGAAAATCACGAGACAGAAAGTGATGGTGCACTTTTACTTGATAGCTGCTACAGATTACTCCTGGCTGAAACTAAAGTGATGGACAAATTCAAAGTTCTGCAGGTCAACTTGTGCTCCCTTTTTCATTATTATTTTTGCTCCTAGTGCGAGGCTCACTAACTAAGGCAATCTCATTATCAAAGTAACGAATTTCTTCAGTAGTGGGTATGGGGTTTTTAGAAATGATTTCAAGGCACCTAGAGGATCAAATCAGGCTTTGATGCCTTCGTCGAGAAAATAAAATAAACACGAGAATCAGATTCTGCACTGGTGAGAAGACTGGTCAAAGAAGTTGGAACTTGGTTGGAACTATACCCTACCCATGTGTCATCGCGTAAAAAAAATTTAAAAGCACGGCAAAATTAAGTATGATGTAAAGAGGAACTGTCTTCATTGGTCTATGGTTTTTTTTGTATATAGAAAGCTTTACTGATGTTAGTTTGACATTAAGCAGGTAAACATATAGAGATTCGACAAAATAAAAAATATTTTATTGCCAAATAGGACAGGCTAGGTGCTTAATTTTATGGCATGTGTGCTTGATTAGGCATTGGCACTTAACCAAGTAGAATTAAGAGTCCGCTTTTTACCCGTGCTTGAGTGGTGTAGCAATTATTTGCCCTACTTTTGGTTGCCAGATTTTACCCTTAGTTGTGACCTTGAGATGACTATTGAGTCAATCTTTTTTTTAGAAAACAACAAAAAGCCCATGTTTTATTATAATGTAGCAGACGACTAGGCGGAGAAATCACCTCCTATTTGACCGGAGTGTATCTGATGTGGCGCGGTAGTGGTGCAGTGTAACTACATAACCACATACACAATGCCATCGAAATTGATTGAAACTGATGAAATATGATAAAATTTGACGTAATTTAGTATGTCCAAAATAAGTACAGATCCAAGTTGTATACTCGGTTCTAACAAGTAGATCTAGATCTTCAGTTGAAAAAATCTCGGTAAAGTTATCATCATGTGACAAGTCAGGGATAAATATGGCAAAAATAGTTGATATGGTAAATATTGTCACACTACCATAAATAGAGACACCTTAAAAAAATCATAAATAGAGGATAAGAAGTGAAATTTTGCTCGTAATAAGTACTAAACATTTAAGTGCACGTAAAGTGAGCTTGTCGTTTATGTAGTGAAGCTCACAAGAGTGCGCTGGAGCATGCATATATCAGGTACTCCCTCCGTTTGAAAATATAAGACATTCTAACTTTGTGAAATGAATGTATATAAACACCTTTTAGTCTATAGGTTCACTCCGAACCTCTACAAACCTATACATTAAAAGATGTCTAGATATATTCGATTCACAAAGCTAAAACGTCTTATATTTCCGAACAGAGGGAGTACATCGTTAAGTAAGGACACATAATATACTCCTGTCAAGCAGATCAAAGTGTCTATATTAGTTCTTCTTAAGGAACTCGAAGGAGCATTATCTTTCAATTAAGAAAAAATACAGTTAAGTTTTCATAAAGGTTATGTTTTGGTGGAACAAGCCTCTACCGGCCACTCAGTACATGCATCCAAAATGGTTCCCTACACAAAGTGATCCAATCTACGCCCTTCAAGCAAGAAAGAAACACAATTTGCAAGTTCCTCTCCTTCTTCGCTAAAGAAAACGTATAGAGTCACATTTCACCGGTCACCGATGACTAGGGTCTGAGGGGTGAGTTGAAACTCCATGACATGCCATTGGTCGCATGCGAAAAGTGCGATCTTAGTAGAGGCGAGCCCGAGCCACGGTCTTTACACAACTACAAGTACCCCAAAGTTTCACACATAGGTTATACTATAGCGAGAGAATGCAGTCTGCAGGAGTAAATGGTACTGGGAATCATACAACTTATTCTGTGTGTGCAGATAAGTCACAGTTCTTATAAAATAGATAAATCGGTCACACTACTTATCAAACGCGTGCACCACGGTCACAAACTGGTGAACTGGCTGATTTTTTACCAAAAATCGGCATGTGCCTCTCACATGAACATCTTAGGGACTGTAGTTTTACGAGATAGCCCATGTCCTAAAATTGGGAGGAAAAAAATGTAAAAATGTGGCACTTAAATCATTCTTGTGTATGTATCGACAATTGTCTAGTTAAGTTCTAATTTGAAGTTGCAATTTGTATGTCCGGTACATCAACAATTGGCTACTTGATCATATATATTTTGACAGGAACTAACAGTACATATGACCATTTTGCTACAGATTTTGACAACAATCTCACCAGTATAGATTTTGACAGCAACAATCCCAGCAGTACATAGCAAAATACAGTGTCATGTCCCAGTACATAGAAATACAATGTCAAACTCCATATCTAAAGTACATAGAAATTCATGAAGCTGATCTTGCTCCTCTTGTTCCTGCTGTTCATGCACCTCCTCTTGCTCCTGCACCTCCTCCTGCTCCCCTTACTCCTACACCTGCTCTTGCTCCTCTTCCTGATGCTCTTCCAGATGTACTAGAACATGAGAGCGCGCCTTGCCGCGCCCATCCTAGTGAAGGAAAAATACATAATATTTTATAATATAAAGGAGATTTTCAGATAAACCAAATATATAAGAATTTTCCAAAGCATGTCGGTTACACTTTACATGATATAGAAAGAAACTAGAACAAAATAAATGCTTGATGACACTGGATGGGATAAACGGCCATCTGTCATGTGAGGTAAGAATCACAACATTGCAGAAAAGAATTGATACTAATTAAAGAAATAACACACTGGCTTAAACATAGTTCATTTGGTCTGACATAATCTGTTCGTTCTTACAATACTGATGAATGCCACTACTATAAAATTCTCATGTAAGCATTTTTTTGGTTCACCTCGACATGGAGTTATGTTGAGATGGGAGCACAATATCCCATGAGAATTATTCACAACTGAGGACACATGTGTTTCAAAAGATCTGCTATGTGTTCGTATCATACATGCACCAAAATTAGTAGAAATCTAAATATGCTTTGATAAAAAAAAACTGATGGATAAGGTGTGTTCATAAGGTGTATTCAACAGAGTATCAAAGTTATGCTCCGAAACGATGAACTTTGCGATCCTTGTCCATGAAAAGGAAATTACATTGCATGATCTGAATGGATATGTCAGAAGCTTCCGAAATATACCCTTGTGAATAGTAGTTCTTCCTAGAAACTTCATAGCGAGAAAGAGCACATTAGCAGACTATTGATTCAACCTTGTAACCCGGAGATACGAGTCTCACACAATATAGCTTCTACTTGCAGCTACAATGCTAAAAAGGTTCAGAAAAAAAAATCAAATCTATCAAGACAAATGTTGGAGCCATCCACAAATGACAAAGCACTAATCTGATTATTACTAAACCAATATTTACCGCGAAAACAATGTGCAAAATGTAATACAAGGTGATACTGATTTGCCATAAATAACACAGATTCCATATGTCAATGTTGCACTGCCAGGTTTACATGGTAGCCTTCTTGGGACAACTCCTGTTTTTCTCACTCTGATACCGGATACTCTCCCCTAAGCTATTGTATCATAGACTTGATTCACTTTTAGGAAAAAGACTGAATTCAGCAATGAATCGTCACGAGAGGAACTACTTACAGAGTTATTTTTTGAGAAACACAGTACAATCGTAGACGCTCACAACGTACATGCACCCACCCCTATGAACGCACACACGCACACCCTACCCCTATGAACACCTCCGAGAGCCTGAGCCGGCGGATCGGGTCTTGAGATTGACGAAGTCACCACGGACGCCTCGCTATTGACGGGAACGTCGCCTTCCACTGAAAGAATATCCCGCCTTCTATGCAACACACAGTGTCAAACCTGATATTTGAACTCTATTGGGCTGGGGATACAACCACCCTCCTAGCCACCCAACCACATGTTGGTTTGCTACTTACAGAGTTATAGTTGCATCACGCAATCATCATGCCGAAAAGGGGAATCTAGAGATTGGCAAAGTGGGACGCTCCAAAGGGATTCAACAACGGCAACCTCCCATCAATATTGCCTGCAGCATGTCCATTACCCTCGTCACCACTCGCACTAGCTATTATTTTGCGCGGTCTCAGATGATTGGACGACAGTCGTCCGCCATCTTTGCTAGTGGAGCGGCGATCCCAGGGATACCCAGACCACGTGCAGCAAATGAAGTCGCCACGATATTCGTCCGAGTGAGTTTAGGACGCCGGATCTCACCGGCGGCGGCCGCGCTAGTGGAGGGAGGAGGGAGGCTACCGATGGAAAAGTTGTACGATGCAAAGAGAGAGAAAAAAGGCTGATTACACGCAGACTTTTTTAGCCAGCCGAGGAGGAAGAGGAGAGCCGGGCGTAACACACCTCCACCATGAGCAACAATAATGGAGGAGACGGTCCAGCTCCATCGCCATTATTCCATCGGAGAAGTTGGAGAGACGACGCAAGGATGGACTGGGCCGTTGAATCGTCCGACAAGCACCCAAGGCCCGGTTAATGAGAAAACGCTGAAAACGGTGTGCGGAGCAGCAACCCTGCCACATTGGGCCTAACGGTACAACTGGTTCATGGGGAAAAAAAATGCTTGAACGACTGTTAATGGAACCTCGGGAGATCTGGGACGTCCAATAACGCGATCGGATGGTTGAGAGCGTCTAATTGCTGTGGTGGCTCATAGGTAGCTCAGTTTTACTGTTTCTTAATTCACAAGTATCCCTCTTGGTGCAGGTATGTGGTCTCTATGTTCTGCAACGAAACTACTTTCTTATGGGATTTCCTCTCTATTTGTAGTAAATCTTGTAGCTGCCTCCTATTTATGAACATAAAATATTGGAATACTTTAGGTCATCTAATTACACAAATCATATAAGAAAATATTTACCTCATGTGAAAGGATGTGGACCATGGAATCTTTCTGGTGTTTAGACTCTATATGTATCATCTCTTGTTTATGAATGTGCTCTGAGATAATTGTATCATCTCTTGTTTATATAAGAACTATGTGAGATAATTGTCCAGGCTCTAGTTGGACATGAATATAAATCCTAAAGCAAAGAAGAATACTCACAGTTTTAATTATAGGAAAGTCAATATCACCATTTTCATCTATGCAATGTTTGTATCTTCCTTCTTGCTATCTCCATGAGAGTCTCAACATGCTCCCTCATCTTGCTACTTTATGTTCTGTTCCTTCCCAGGAAAGCACGACACGCATGGGACGGAGCGACCTGTTTCAACCGAACCAGATGCAAAATTGATTTAAACCCGGTCAGAAAATATTTGGCAATATTAGGGGGTTTTCGTAAGATATTAACTGCCCTGACATCCTCACATGAGACGCACACCATTTTTTTGTCAAAAAACGTCCGGTTGACCTATTTGTGACCTGCGGTGCACGCTTTTGATAAGTGGTGTGAGTAGTTTCTCTATTTTACAAGAAGTGTGACTTATCTGCATATGCGGGACAAGTTCTATGACCCGGTGCTATTTACAGCATGACCGGTAAGAAAAGGGTCTATAGTCAGATTCAAGACGCGCCCTCCAAATTCAAATCCAAACCCAAAGCGGCTGAACCAATCCTTGTGCCTAGAAAAAATGATGTGTATTCCTAATGTATTTATAGTTGACTCCTATAATCTTTTCCCCAGCTTACAGTTAACCACCCATAATCTATACTATCCATAAACCTCATGGTCGAAAAACCAAGGAGAAATAAAAAGCTCTCCATCATGGCGATTCCACACACACTAGATCAAATCCCGACTATCGTCCAGTCGTTCCGTCTTCAGACAACTACGCCAAAGTTTCACACAAAGAGTTGTACCGTAACACAATCTAAAGCATAAGAAAGGATCTACACTCGGATTCAAGATGTGCCCTTCGAATCCTCACCAGATATATCGGTCCTTGTTGCTGGCAGGTGCTTCAGATCAACATCTTGGTCTTCTCGCTGTTCTTTAGATCTAGCAAAATCAGTTTTGTATGCATGTCACTGACATTCGTTGCTACCGCAATAACACTAGATTTCTATAGAGAGACGATGTTGGTTCATAGGTGGTAGATTTTTGGTTGTTCTCCAACTTCTTCGATGGGAGTCGAGGGATCTTGACCCAAAACGGATCTTGATCCAAAACAGTAAGCACGTCCATCGGTCGACATGTCACAATGATATGTGTCCCGCTAAGTGTAGCATGCCTATTTATCAACTCGCCGAGCCTAATTGGCTATGGCGATTTTTTAGATCTTGCAATAGTGGAGCATCGGCTTCTCCTCTGGCGTGCATCGACGTGAGTTGGGCAGGCTCCACTTGCTTCGGTGGTTACAGAAAATTTTAAAAATCGTTTTGTATTTCTCAGTCTCTTAAAATTTTATTGGTAAAGTTTTTAGGATAATTATTTTATCCATGTATGTATTTTTGTTTTGCACGTGCCCTAGATAAAAAAACCTAAAAGGTCGAAAAACCATCTAAAAAGAAAAGGTTTTTTCATCATGGCCTTGGGTGCACCACAACATGTGCACGTAACATTTTCCACACACCGGAACTGTAATCCCGACCATCGTTCCCTTGTTCCCGTTACGATCCGGACGAAATAACGGCCGCCCTCCCCCGCGCTAGCGACACCCAGCTCTCGTCCCCCGAAAACCTCCACCATCCCCACCCCGACCACTCCACTCCTCGGCTCCTCCGCCCGTCCATGGCGCCCCCCTCCGTCCCCTCCTCCTCCTCGTCGGCGGGCGCGTCGGCGGCGTGGAGGCGGCGCCCTGTCCTCCTCGCGCTCCTCCTCCTCGTCCTCCTCTTCTTCCTCTCCTTCCAGGTAGGTACCCCCCTCCCGTTCGCATCACTCCCCACCTGCCGCAATGGCGGGAATGCTAGCGGCCTCCGTGATTCTGACCGTTCCTCCCGCTCCGGTCCCCGCAGGTCGTCGTCCACGTCCCCTCGCTCAGATCGGAGGTGTTGCGGCGGCTCTTCTCCGACCACCGCCGCCGACCGTAAGCGCCGCCGCCGCCGCCACGAACGCCTCTTCGTTCCGATTTCCGCTACCACTAACTATCCTAACTCCGATTCTTCCCTGACTCTCCAGCGCGCGCGACGCGGGTTCGCGGAGCTGCCCCGGCTGCGGCGATCTGCAGGTACCTGATACATGCCTCAGGAACTCTGAAACTGAGACAGTGTGTGTTGTTCGACAGACAGTTACAGAGAATGTGTACCTTGTTTCGCTTGCGCAGGACGTGGAGGATTTCAACAGGACTGTCGCGTACACGGACCAGGACGGCCGGATCAAGCTGTTCAGAGTCTCCGCCAGGGAGTTCGCGGCATCCTCTATCTGGGAGAACCCTTTGGTGCTGACAGATAGCCTGCCGGTCGCTGGAACTGTATGTCTGCGAGACGATAATGTTTCCTTGTGAGGACAGTTTGTCCTGCTCTTTTAGTTTCATATAAGTCTTAACTGGTGGTTCTTCTGATGCTATGACAGAAAGAGACCGCGGAGGAGCAGCTACTTGACACTGGATCAGACGGCGCAAATCTTTCAAGTGCTGGGGTTTCGGCGACCCAAAGAACTGATCCAATAAAACTAAAGCGAGAGGTGATCACTAATTGTATTATATTCTTCTCTGGGAAGATGATGGATATTCACCGTTATATTGCAACTGTTTTTGGTTCACTCCTTGAATTTTCAAATCTTGTTCATTACTGTCATTTGTTGTAAACATCGTGGTTCACGCAGGTATTTCGACGCAGAAGAAAGGAGGAGAGGATTCAGGAGTTGCTTGATATGGACAAGGAGGCCGAGCTCCAGATGCGAAACGCTGCCACAAACAGCTCCAGGAACTTTGACAATAAAGTGAAACTCAGTTACAATATATGGAGGCAGGAGTTCCACCACACAAATACAGACTCCACACTGAAGCTCATGAAAGATCAGATGATAATGGCGAAGGTGTATGCCACCATTGCGCGCTCCCAGGACGAGCCCGACTTGTATGCATTGCTCATGAAGTGCATAAAAGAAAGCAAGGCAGCTATTGGGGATGCGCATATGGACAGCGAACTGGATTCAAGGTATTGAACCTCTGAATAATTAAGACTTTTCTTCTGTTCCTCCTTGTTTGCATTGGCATAAAAGGATATATTATTCACTGCAGTGCTTTAGATAGAGCAAAAGCAATGGGGCATGTGTTATCTTCAGCTAGAGATGTCCTGTACAATTCTGATGAAGTATCGAGAAGATTGCGTGTTATGCTGCAGTCCGCGGAACTTAATATTGACACAGTGAAGAAGCAAAACACATTCCTGGTTCAGCATGCTGCAAAGACTGTTCCCATGCCTTTGCACTGCCTGCATATGCAGTTGATAACCGACTATTATTTTCGTGATGGTGTGATCAAGGAGCATTTCCATGATGCTGCTTTGAAAGATGAAGAGGATAAAGAAAAGCTCGAGGATCGGTCACTCTATCACTATGCTATATTCTCTGATAATGTCCTTGCAGCCTCAGTAGTTGTCAGATCAACTGTGACGCATGCCAAGGAACCAGATAAGCATGTGTTCCACATCGTCACTGACAAGCTTAATTTTGCTGCCATGAAGATGTGGTTTATCAGTCATTCTTCTCGCCCGGCAACTGTCCATGTGGAAAACATCGACAATTTCAAGTGGCTCAATTCATCTTATTGTTCAGTTATGCGGCAACTTGAGTCAGCTCGTCTCAAGGAATATTACTTTAAAGCACACGATCCGTCATCGCTCTCTGATGGGACTGAGAATCTGAAGTACAGGAACCCAAAATATTTGTCAATGCTCAACCATCTTAGGTTTTACATGCCAGAGATACATCCCAAGCTTGACAAGATACTGTTCCTCGATGATGATGTTGTTGTGCAGAAGGACTTGACGCCCCTCTGGGATGTTGATCTTAAAGGGATGGTAAATGGTGCAGTTGAAACCTGCAAAGAAAGTTTCCATCGCTTCGACACTTATCTCAATTTCTCACATCCTAAGATCTCTGAGAACTTTGATCCACGTGCCTGTGGTTGGGCTTTTGGAATGAACATGTTTGACCTGAAGGAGTGGAAGAAGCAAAACATCACCGGGATATACCATTATTGGCAGGATTTGGTAAGTAATGGAGCAAAAAAAGTGTTATTATATTGTTGAACTGCATTTGTCCCACCATGTCTATCTACAACAATCACTTATCAGTAGCTTTTACTGCTTTCACTTATTAAGAGAAGTTGTTTTGCAGAATGAGGATCGCAAGCTGTGGAAGTTGGGCACATTGCCTCCAGGGCTAATTACCTTCTACAATCTGACATACCCATTGGATCGTACTTGGCATGTCTTGGGCCTTGGCTATGATCCAGCTGTTGACATTGCTGAAATCGAGAATGCAGCAGTAGTTCATTACAACGGGAATTACAAGCCCTGGCTGGACCTTGCCATTTCCAAGTATAAGGCCTACTGGTCCAAGTATGTCGATGTTGACAGCTCACATATTCGACATTGCTACGCAAGCAAAGAATGACATATGTATCATGCTGTTTTGGTACTTATGGATCACGAGTTTTTTCCCAGGAGGGAGTTAGGTAGACCAGTCTAACATAGTTCAGCATCATAATCTTGTCATTTCTCACGCTCAATAATCTAGCCATTACTCATGTATCAAATTTCGTGCACAGTGATTTATAATTCACAACATAGTAAATATTCTTTTGTTGGCTCGAGAATACAGTAGATATTGTATGGAATATGAACTGAGAGAAGAGTAAATGTTCAGCAAGGTACTAAAGAAATCCTACTGTTTATGCTCTGTTATATGAATTACAGGCCTAATAAGCATGTAGTAATTATGAGTAAGAATGTGGAGAGAAATGGAGCATTCTCAATGTCAGAAGTCAGAACCATGAAGCCTAGAAACAAAAGGCACCCATGAAATATAGATTAAATCACGGGCATTCTCTCACAGTTAGAGGCTGATTGATTCAGGGACGATTGACTGGAATAAACTGATGGAGAACATATGTTATTGTCTTATTTCAACCCTAGGCCGCATGAAACTCTCACAAATGTTAGTGTGTATAAAGTGAAGAATACTGTATAGTTGTTCACACCATAATTTATTACAGATTCAAGAATAAATTTGGAGAACCCATGTTAACTGGCATACTGTAGTGGTTTGTTCATATGATTTGACATCAATTCATCACTGATTACTCAAGTAGGCATCTCTTATAGCATGCATCTCTACAGCATCTCTCTGTGCAATTGCTTTGATCGTAAGACAGCAAGCTGGATGATGGCAGCCAAACATTTTTGGGCTCTGCCTATATATTTTCTACCATTGCTGTCATTTGCTTAATCATGCAGCCATATGTTGGGATCTGCTATCTCCATGGCATTTCCAGGAAGAGCTGCTGCCTCTGCAAAGTAATGCAGGCTTAACCCATCTCTGAACATATCATCTCTCGGGTTCCTTCCTGTAAACATCTCGACCACAGTGCTACCAAGGCTGTACGCATCACCGTAAGTTGATACCGAAAGCCCTTCTCCATATTCTGCAGTAGATTAAAACATTTTGAAGCATAAACAGGTAAGCACAAAAGTTATTTCGTGAACATAGCTAATTAGACGTCATCATGTGCTAATTAGATCATCACATTCAAGTTGCCTAGAGCAACATATCCGATGGACTAGTGCTTGAAGACTAGTGCTCTGAAGTCTTGACCTTGGTGTTTGATGCTTAATAGCATGTGATGATCTTTTACATGCCTTACTCTTCTTAGCATCTCACATTCATCCTGGAAGCTTTTATAGGATCCATATAGCTGCAGATTAAACACCTTCACTGCGGCAGCGTAATTTTCCAGGGTACCTTTGTATACGGTACCACATCGTCCCTTTCTGAGCAGACTGGCTTTTGAAAATGCATAAATTCCTCTGAGTATTTCGTTCTATGGAACCATTGGAAGGTCAATCTCGGTCAATGGAGATGGCAGTAGTTCTATCTTCAACCGTACCTTAAATTTTCTGTACAGACATCCAGCTAAAGCAAGAACTGCGAGCAAGACCAGGATACTTCCTGTTTTAGGCACTGCTATTCTCAGAGACTTGGCAAGCCTTCCTTGGACTTTTGGCATTTTGGCAGTTGAAGCTGTGGTATTCCGCCACATAACTCACTGTTTCTAACAAATTGATAGTCCAGTTAAATTCTGAAAAATTCCTTATTTTGGTAAATCACCTTGTAAATTGTTGAAGGATAGGTCGAGGTGGAACAGCCATGTTGAATAACCTAGGAGTTCTGGGATTGATCCTGATAGGTCATTATGTGCAAGATACAATTCCTCCAAGCTGGCAATATTGCTCAGGTCCCCTGGGATACTGCTGTTCAGTTTGTTGTTTGTCAAATTCAGTACAGTAAGCTCTTTTATGTTCTTCAAACTGAGTGGTATGTTTCCTTGGAATGAATTACCATCCATCAAGAGGGTTTCCAGGACTATGCAACCACCAATGCTTGCAGGTATTTTACCAGACAATTGGTTCCGTGATAGATGAAGCCATCTGAGATTTGCCAAATTACCAACTTCTGAAGGAAGAGATCCCTCCAGCAAGTTACTCCCTCCGTTTCAAAATATAAGATGTTTTAGCTTTATGAAAGGAGTGTATCTAGACCCCTTTTAGTGTGTAGGTTCATCTAGAAACCTACACACTAAAAGGGGTCTAGATACACTCATTTCACAAAGCTAAAACATCTTATATTTTGAAACGGAGGGAGTATGAGCCAAAGACAAAGATCTGGGAAGTGCTGCGTGTGTATCTACATTTCCATTTCTTTGGCAATCTCACTTCACCAATGGAGTTATTAAGCAAAGAAAAGAAGAGATATTGTCCCAATGGTTGCTTGAAGTTGAAGATTTCTCCGAACTGCTAGGCAAAGGAGTTCAAGTTCGATCAACAAGAAAGTTTTGGTCAGTCCGACTAACCTTCTGTAAAATACCTGAAAACAGTATTTTACTTATGCACTGCTAAATGTTTTTGACTAAATTATTAATTGTCTAATACTAGATGTTACTGCAGATTGGAAACTGTGCTTTGATGATTGAAAACAGGGTAAATGTTCACCAAGAATCTGAAAGTTTGGTACGTAGACTTGGAACTGAATGCAGAAACAGGCATTTTGGTGTCATACAAAATTAGTTTTGTGGGGTTGACGGGGATAGCTGGTCCCCTGAAAAGAAAGGGTGTTGTCGTTGTGGAAGGACTGAAAAAGATGGGTATTCACCCAGTGATGCTCACTGGTGATAGCTGGAGAACTGCACAAGTTGTTGTGAAAGAAGTTTGTTTCTTAATCATTCATAGACTCCAGTCTTTACCTTGGGCAACTGCTTTTCTCGAACACACACCTATGTGGTGTCCTTAGGCAATGTTTTGATTGAGTTTCTGTCATTTTGCAGGTCGGCATTGAGGATGTGAGAGTCGAGGTCACGTCCGGCCTCCTTTAAGCTCTGAGTCTGATCCTGCCTCCGGCCCTACTCCCATCTGACCGCACCTTCACAAAATGGTAAATATTTCTCTTACTACCTCCATTCCAGAATATAAAGTGTATTGATTTTTTCAGTTGATGAAAACATATATTTTGTGATGATGCCAATTTGACGCCCTGCAAGAGAGGCGCCCTAGATGCTGGCACCGCTCATGTTGTCATTCTCATGGGGGTGGGAAGGCCTGTACTTAGCAGCTGCTGGTGGGCACTACCGGATTTTCAATGTTTGTTGTGTGCCACGGGCAAGGATTTGTCGAGAGTCACACTAAGGTGAAGCGCATGCTTTGTTGATGGCTTTCTGTCAGGCGCTCGGTGAAGGCTTTGCCCAGGGCTAAAACAAGGTACACTTTTGGATAAGTTGATATTGGTACTCAGCAAAGAGTCCATTGCGCTCTTATTGGTCAATCTGACAAAGTTGGTTAAACTTAAGACAAATATTATACTATTCGTTTTGTGTCGTTGATACTGATACTATTTTGGAAAAAGTTAAACTTAAGAAAAATATTATTAATAGGCAGATGCAGTATAAAATATTTACGCACCATGTTATTTACTATGCATATGTAAATAAAAGATGCATGCATAGACTTTGATGAACCGGTAACATGTTTATAGATAAATTATTGGACCAGCAAATGAGACACTTATGGCTGTTTAGTATGCCAACACAAGAACTGAAGCACAAATAAGCACCCAGATAATCTAACAGGAGGTACAAATCTGGCATGCATAGCGATGCCTTGTAACATGGACAGAAGACGGGAAGCTGCTTAACCCATGGTTACGTGCTTGCTCGACAAAGTGGCGGGAGTCAGGATAAGCATCCGATCTTTGGCACCTTTAGGGCAACCGAGGTCCTTGTCGCAGATAACACAGGGCATGGATTTCATGTTCCAGAATGAAACAGGCAGAGTTGTCACTTTGGTTCCCCGCACGTCCATTATCTGAAGCTTTTTGAGTTTCCTGATGGAGGCAGGCACCGTTATCAAGGTCGGGCACTGGACACCAAGGTACTGCAAGTGCACCATGTTCCTGATTTCTTTGGGCAGCTCCTCGCCGATGTCGACACCTTCCAGGCTGATGACACGAAGGAAGGTGGAGTGCATGAGCAGCTGGGGGAAGATTTCCTTGAATGATTGTGGCCCTGAGCAGTGTCACAAAATTTTCACGTTAGCGCCTTAATTAGCCTAGCCTAATATAGGTACAATGAAATATGCATGGGCTCTACCTTGTGCATCATAGTCCTGACCATCATGGGAGGACAGCAGGGTCCGCAGCTTCTTCAGCACCTTCATTTTGTCCGGCTTGGGCAATTTTCTGCTGTTAAGAGCCAGGCGCCTGGCGCTGTCTGGAACAGCGGCGGACCCACCATAGTAGGTTTCCATGAAGCCGGTACGCTGCGCCTCCCACCTGAAAAATGGATGCACCTGATCACGTATAGCAACTGATTCCACGTCGCCTCCCTTCTTCTCCACCAGCTGCACAAGGCCTCGGAAGATGAGCTCCTTTAGGTAGCGCTGCCCCAGCTCTTCCGGTTCCACCCCAAGCTGCTGTGTCAGGAAGCCCTCCGCAATCCAAAGCCGCACCAGCTGCCCGGCGTCGATCGTGCTGCGACCCAGGAAGCCTGCCATGTAGAGCAAGCAAGATTTGAGATCATCGGGGAGGTCATCGATGCCCATTGACACTATCGTCTTTAGCGGGTCGCCTTGGTGGTTGTATCGGATGTACTCCGACGCCGACTCCCACTTGCTATAGGCCATGGTCCTCAGGAGCTTGGCTAGAAGAATCACTGCCAGTGGTAAACCATTGGTTGGCCCTTCAATTGTTTCACGGAACTTTTTCTTCATCCGTGTCTTGTAATCACTCTCCCTGCGCCCTTCCAGGCCCAGACTCTTGTTGAACAACGTAATGCTTGCTGTTTTGTCCATATAACCAAGCTCAACGATGCCACCATTTTCTTCAGGGGGACTGGACGTCGTTGCCACCACAATCTTGCTTCCTTTGCCGCCCTTGGGGAACTTTTCTACGATGCTATCCCCCAGAGCTGTGCTACTCATTGGGCAGTCTACCACAACCAAGTAAGTGGAGTTGTAGTCTTCAGCTTCCATCTTCTTCCACTCAGCTTCCAGCTTGCCTTCTATTTTATCGGCGATGCTTCTGCTGCTGGTATCTTGTGGGAAGTTCTCCAAGATCGAGACCGCAAACTTTTTCTTGATGGCTTCATCTTCGTATACTTTCTTTACCAGATGCCTTTTCCCAATACCACTCTCTCCAACCACATAAATAACATCACTGGCCGGCTTTTCCATGTCAAGGAGGAGATCTATCAGTTCTTTTCTCTTTTTCTTGTTTGGTTCGGTTGACTCATCCGACTCCATGTCGTCCCTGTTTCCAGATAATATGACCTTCAGTTCATTAAAGATGGTACAACCCAACAAGCCAGCTCATCTACCATTTCTGGGGAGCATAAAAATATACTAGTATACTTGAATGTGGAAAACGTGTAGGAATTAGAAACATCATGGAATGCACAAACAAAGAAAAATGTATTATTTCTCAATGTTCTAAGCACAATCAAATATTGTTTCCTGTAGCCCCTTGCCCTTTGAGTTTTTTTTTGTCAGGGTGGAGGTTGCGACATGAGATGTGAAGATTGCTGGTCCTCTCGCTAAGGTACACTCCCTTCTCTAACTCACCCCAGTCGTCCAATCTCATTGTTATTAAACATGTTGTTTGAAAGGGAGGCGGGAGAACTGAACGCGTCGAGTGCGATGAGTTTCTGCCCCAGATTAATTTACATGGAATATAGAAAAAAGATTAATTCACAGGGACCAGAGTTATCAAGGATAAAAGATAATGATAAACAGAAATTAAGTTGAAAACCCTCATTATCTATTAGACTAAAGCCATATTTCACAATTCATGCACTTTGACATACACTAGCCCAAAATTCTACATGCCACTAGAATTGATTGTTCAAATCAATGAAAAATGTCAGGTTTAACTAATGTGTATTTGTCACATCATCCAACATGGAGCGGTCATGTGTATGCCGATTGAGTAAATGATTAATAAGTTCTGTGCATTTCTTTTGAAATTAGAAGAACATTTACACTACTACTTGTAACAAGCTATAAAAATGATGCCTCATATATATTTACAAGATGATCAGTAGACAACATATTACATGTTAATATCAATCTTGCATATGCGGACATGATCTTTCTCTTCGTTACATCTATACTTTAAGAAGCTGGCATGCTCTCAACTAGATTTAACTTTAGTGTATCCCCAACGCTAGTGTTCCAGCCAAAGCCCAAACAAGTGAGAACTTCCTACAAAATGTCCATATATAAAATGAAGAAGATTGCAGAAAATGTAGTGCGTACTAGTCCGTGCGAAATGCATGGTTTAATGGCTAGTGTTATAGATTGTATTTCTGTGAAACTTTACCGGAACAAACAAGCATGACTCGATATAGCGATTAAATTTCTATGTTTCAGGCTGTACCATTAATGATCCACGTTCAGGCATGAATCCGATATAGCGATTAACCATGGTCAGTTCCTTCTAAATAGTTAGGAGTTAGGACCTACCTTTTCTTCATGAACGTCCTCTAAATAAACAGTGACTTGGTAGGATTCATTTATATTGTTTGACTTCTCTTCTTGTGAATTGCATGTAACCACCATACAGATTGTTCTCTTTAGAAAATGCAATTTTGGCCCATACCAAGCTTGAGATCTTTTTTTTATCTAGTTAACACACAACTGTTTTTTTATTCGGAGAACTTGATAGCTACGTAAAACCGACTCAAATGGAAAAATAGCTATAAAAATATATAATTGGAGTTAGGAAAAACCAGAAGCTGACTCCATGTAAGAATAGGTCCATGGATGAATCTTTTATTTTCATCCGATTAATGTTTTTATTAATAGTAATATAAGATTGTAGGCATATTATTGGAACTCTTTTGAGAATAACCATTTCCACACAAGGTAAAATTTATTAGCATTTGTAGCGCTCATTTTTTTGTTTTTGAGTTAGACAATACATAAAACGATGAGATACATCTAAAATCATATGTGAGTACCATGGAGTCGATGCTTTGATAAATTTTATGTTTCTTCTCCTGTCATGGAAAAACATAAATACTATTTTTTTCATATTGAGTTATTGATGTGGAAAAGCTTCTGGATAACTTTTAGTTGGTACTCCCTCTGTTTCTATTTACTTTGTGTTTTGGGTTTAGTCAAAGTCAAAATTTGTCAAGTTTAAACAATATAGGGAAAAATATCTCAAATATCAACATATAAATAACAAATACATATAATATAAAAAAATACTTTACGCTGATTCTAATAATATAAATTTTACATTGTAGATGTTGATATTTTTACCTAAATATTTGGTCAAGGTTTACAAAGTTTGACTTTGACTAAACCTTAGAATGCGGGCGAAGTAAATAAAAACATAAGGAGTATTTAAAATACCAAATATCAACTTGATGCATGGTAAAACGATCGGAAATCCTAGACTTAAGGACAGATAGTTACGGACTAAAAAATATCTCGTAGCTGTAGCATTACACTCTAAAATGATTGTCTCTAGGTGTTGTCAAGTCTAAGGCTTGGGTCGTCCAGGTTAAAAAATATTCTCATTGTTTACAGAGATTTCAGAAGTCCATGTAATTTGTTATTAACATAGGTGAAGGTATTTTTCTTTTTCGTAGAAAAGACCTCGGCTCTATTGATCAAACTAGCAATACAGACACCCGACATCCCTGAAATAACAAAATATATCGATGCCCCTAAGGGCCGACAGTAATAAAAGATTTCGGCCTCGTTTGGATTGTTGTTTTTTAGTCCGGTCGTTTTTATTTTGTGAAGATGTTAAGCAGGAGAAGTCCGTGTAATCCGGCGGTTTTGGTTAAAAAACGACATTCCAAACGGGGCCTTCTCAGTTCTCACACATGGGCGGGGCCAGATGTAATTAAACTATGTAATTAAACTGGAAAGCCTAAGTTATCCCAAAGCCTAGGCATACATTATGCTAGGATTTGCTAGTTACTAGTTATGGCGGACCGGAGGAATATGTCGTGACGCCCTCCACGTGATTGCGGATATACTTTCATTGTTGCTGCCATACTTGGTGCTGTTGTCATTGATATCCTCAAGATGCGCATTCATGGACTTGATTTTCTGGGAGAGGATGTAGCGGACGTAGATCTGTGTGACGAAGTTAGCAAAAAACAAACGGGCCGCCCGACGCCAGTGTCGGCCGAAGCGAGAGAGGTCGACCTTCAGGACGAAATGGTCGACGGCGTCCTCGGCCTCGAAGGCGATCTCGCGCATCTGGCGTGCGAGCACTCGGATGAGCTGGTTGCCCTCGCTTCGGCTGCGTAGGTCCGTCTCGTACACCAGCGCATGCAACCACATGAGCCTCTCGCGGAGGCGGTCGATCTCATCGCCCACTCCGGCGAGCGCCTTACCCTCCTTCACCGCCACCTCCTGCAGCTTGCTGAGTAGTGGCCCAACAATGGCTTCGGCCATCTCTCTCTCCCCTTTCCTCTGTCTTTCTCTTGCCACTTGAGCTGGGGGTGGAATGGTGCCTCACTGCGGCAAAAACACTAGCAACGTACCCCATTTATATAGACATAGCCAGACATGGTCATGCATTGACTCGTATGGTTGTGAAGTCATCTCACAAGCGATGGGTATTGGAGAATGGTGTTGAAAAGGAGAAGAATCCACACTGTAAATGATATAGGCCATGCTCTCACAAGGCACATTCAAACTCCTGTAGTTGTGGAGCAGGAGTACATCCAGCAGCTGGCGTAAGCAGGTCTGAAGTATATGCATGGTTTCTGCGGATGGTTGAATTAGAATAGTATGCACGTATGATGATGATCAAGGAATTGTGGAACTTGTTTTACCATATGTATGCGCAAAATAGTGCTTTGCCCTGATGGATACACCAGCGCGGGGCTACATTTTGCATCCTATTAATACCACGTACCACACACGGATTTTAGGTATAGTAAAATGTTGTCCACGCATTATTTTCCTAGAAAAATCTTTGGTGATACGTTGTGATCCCTGTCATTTTAGAAAACGACCATATGTCTAGGTCTTGCCTTTTCACACCTATCTGTCCAGTGCCAATCTACGTTGTTGCATATCAAATCAAGAGTTAGTGTTATGTCTTGCATTTTCAGAACTTATTAATTCCAAATTACGGATACATCTACTTACGAGAATCCATTAAAGTGATATTTTGGAACTGTTGGAACATAATAGTGAATCGCGGTTTCACCATCAAGTTCCACAAACGGATTGAAACAAAAAGGAAATTTTATGTGATCTCAACGAATAAGAGAAAAGTCTATCAAACATAAATATATTGAGAGGACTGCTGGCTGCACTTTTTTGTGGAAATCCCATAAATCTGTATCATAAAGTTTTGTTTTGTCAAGGCCTAATTATGGAATTTTCCTTTCCCACCAAAAGATCATGTGTATATTACTTCTTCAGAGCTACCATGTGCAGGAGTCGATACGGCGAATGCTTCATTTTTGAAGGATGGCTGGGAGAAGGGAGGACCACACCATCTAGGCAACACAACCAATTTGCTTGATGCACAAATCATGTACCGATCAGAATGAGCAACTTCCAGTTTTCTAAGGTTCTCAAAACACAAACATTTTTATCAGTGGGCTCAGAGATATCAGTTAGCAAGTTAACAATGTGTCATTTTCTTTGATTCAAGGAGCCACGTGAATTACGGTCATCATCATTCAATTAATATACAACAGCTAGAGATAGAGACGTTTAACAAGTTAACATGTGATGTAGGGCCCAGCAATGATGCTATTTGGCTGTCTGGCACAATGTTTCTCTTTCCATGTGAACAAAGAGGAGGAAGCTGATGAATTTTACTTGCAAAAGGCTGGCGCTATTCATTCGAGCTGCTGTTTGTACGACAGTCAAGTGGCAAGCTCAAGCAGCGCGCTCCATGTATTCCCCCGAGGATTCCAGACCTAAACTTTTCTGTCGAGGTGCTCTCTTTTTCCCGGACTAATGATGTGCTATTTCTCAATTATTCAACAAGACTCCAAGAAATCTCTTCTCATGACTTAACCAGAAGTGAAGACTCACAAGTCTATCTGTTTAATTATTTTTCAACATTTTCAATGTAATATACACTGCTCTACTTTTCATAGACACCGTTTAGTGATGTTTGCTTTTCTATTTTAGTTTTTCTTTCAAAAAAGAAATATTTTTATTTTATGTCCCGGCCTCTACATTGGTGGTGGTTGTTCATGCGGTTGCGAGTCACTGATTGCATCGAAGGGGTCTTTTTTTTATTGTTGCATTCTTGATGTTTAGACTAGTTTTTCACATTATATTGTTGCAAAGGATGTGTTGTTGGTATCATCTTATTATTAATACATCCGCTTTATAAAAAGAACACAAAGATGCCAAATGTTTATATGAGGAAAGCTTTCCCATGGGGAGAAAACGAGGATAAGAGTAGTCCTTTTATAAAAGGAATATATGAATACCAAGATGATACCAGATACACTCAGGCCCTACAACAACATCATATCAAGAGAAAGTTGAGAAATTAAGGATGCAGATAAAAAAAGGGAAAACATTAGCCTGAACATTTTTTGTAGCCACCGAATCATCGAACACAAGAGCATATGACTCTTCTCTAACTGGTAAGTGCATTGTTGTTCAGATTAATTTGATGCATCCATGGAACTCTTCTAAACCACCCTTGGTATATCAGCAGAGCAATACTCCACTGCACGCACGGTTTAGAAGCAGTGGAGCTTTTCACCAGGGAGCTTTAAGCAACTACAAAGCTGCACTAGCCTTTGCGCCAGGCCGCCAGCTAATGTAGCGCGGCTGGTCTAGCCGCGGCTTTTCCATGTTGCAGAACAAGCTGCTGACACGCATTTCGTACTGTCAGCTTTTTTTATACATAGTATCTGAACCTTTTTGCCAATGTGATCTATTGCCTGACAGGAATGCAATGTGACTTGCAGAATCATTTTTGAATGATGTGTTGTTTAATTTCTAGTTATCCTTTGGTGTTTTTTCTTTCATTCTGAATCAAATCAGCGTTATGACTTTGTTGTACAAAAATACTCTTTCCTCAAACCCCTTGAGGACACCATGTGCTCAGTGATTTGTAACTGCTGGAGGGTGAAATAGTATTTACATTTAGGCGGTTTGTAGTCTCACAGTAAAAATCTCTATGGTATACTAGACATATGCCATACTCTGCATTGTAAGCCGTGTCATACTAATTATAGTTTACATAGCATTTTACCAGTAGCTTAACAGTGAGAAGTAAATACCGGGATGAGTCGTCTTGACGGTTGGCGGCTAACGAGGGAGCGACATGGGAGTGTGGCATCCACCGATGTTTCGTTACAAGTGTGTCATTGTGAATATGGACTACTTTCATTTTATCAATACAAAAAAACTAAAATTCATAAACACGTTATCGTTTTACCACCTATTTTATATTACGTTACGCAAAAATAGAAACCTGTGCCAAACCAGCACCAAGGCACGCACCTGGTATCCCAGTCTCAATCAACATCATTGCATGTCAAATAGAAGGCCGGTCGTATGTTTTAGCTTCTTCAGAAATTATTAATTCTGAAAGAGAAATCCCTCTTGCTAGTAGGTCTTACCATTTCACACCTGACGGTCCATCGGGCTGAATTATTAGGTCGAACTCATTTTTTGGTCTCTTAACTCTTTGAAAGAGTTCAAGCTTATGTAGTCCCTCAAGTTTTCTCTCAAAAAGTTTTGTTTGATCTAAACCACTCTCCTTAATCGACTATAAGTACACTTAACTTCCCCATCGCTGTTAGGGGCGTTGAGTATATTTGAAACTTTACTTTATGGTTTAAGGAACTTTCACTTGCTAGACCAGTAAGACAGAGACGGGAATTCAAATTGGTCCATCATCAGCACAGCTGTGTGTAGTCTGTAGAGCGACGGGCATGCTTGACTTCAACTTGAGCCCCAACACCAGCTTCTGCCCAACAACATAGGTAAGAGCATGGGATTCAGTGTGCTTAGACTATCCATGTACATCTAACAGTACAGTGGAGCAACAGAAGAATTCCTCGCGTCCAATATGATATCCAGAGGCAATGGATTTCATGGGTCTCATTCTTGTTTGGTCTGAACTTGGAAGGACTGGGTTTGAAAAGCTTTCGCCTATCCCTCTCTCCGCCACATATAATACAGATGGGAATTAGTTAATGGCTGAAACTGCAAATATGTTTCGAAGAAGGATTGATATGTCGAAAAAATGTGGGCGTCGACTGTGTGGCATGGCTAGGTGTTGTTTAATTTTTTAAGAACTAAAAACCTCAAAAAAAGGAGCTGGCTAAAGAATACAATATTACTGAATATAATAAGTTAGAGGGGTTTGATCCGGGTACTACCCTCCCCTAAACTCGTATAAATATGTCCACGTATATATCCAAAACGAATATTACCCTTGTACAGTCATAACATGTAGAAATACGACATTCCCGCACGCGCACGATCCGGCCTGCCCACCACCATCTAGCACCGACCGCCGCCACAGCCGGACAAGTCGTAGGACAAGTTGCCGGACAAGTCGTCGGATTGTCCGGCCGCCGCCGCCAATCTCTCCCGCGCCGCCAATATCTCCCATGTCGTCGCTACGCTACCGCCGCGCCAGCCCTGCCGACACACATCTACAAGACCAATCCGAGGTGTGCGCCGGCCCAGTCACCAGCTCGCCGGACCCAACCGCCACCATTACCACCGCGCGGACACGGCCGTCACGCGCGATGATCTGGGGTACATCCATTCTTTTTTCCCCTTAGCATAGAGCTCGTTAGATGCTAAACCCTGAACTGCTAATCCCTATAGCTATACCACCCATATCTATACCATAATGACTAGACATAGACCATAATCTCAAAAAAATGTTCGTAGATAGTTATGTGGGAGCATCGAAATTTGTAGGTTACGACGCCGTTGTCCAGAAACACAAGCCCTTATTCGTGTAGCCTAATCTAGGCCAGTGAAACTGACCCTACCTTGTTGTCCTAACCTTCTTCCGTACAGGTGGGGTTGGAGACGGCTGCTTCGATGAATCAATGGCTGGAGCTGTACTTGACGCGCTAGGAAGACCTTTGCAATCAAGTAAACATCAAGTTAAACCATTATAAGCAGCCCTAATTATAAGTAAATCACCAGCGATGAAAACATATATATAAACCATATGTATATATAAGTATACCCCTAGTACAACACAAAGCCCTGGGTAGTAAACTTGCCATATGAATTGATATTCTTTGATTTGTACTTATTGTTAATAAAAACTCTTCAGTATCAAATTTTCCTTTTGACTTATCAAACAAATTTGCCAATTTCGCAATGGTTTTGTAGGGAATGTACAAGAATCGAAATAGTTTGCTACTACCTCTGTTTCAAAGAATAAGACGCACACGCATTCCAAAAAATGGTTTGACCCAATAAATAGAGCAAGTAAAACTTGATTATATTGTGTAAAATTAATATCGTTGGATTCGTATTGAAACACACTTTCCAATGATGCTAATTTTGTACCAACATTCTTTAGCAAAATAATTATTGTGTTATTTGATCAATCAAAGAGGAAAATGATAAGGACTTTTTTTTAGAAACAACTTTTTAAAGATAACAATTTCAGTCTACTGTTAGCAATAACTTATAGCAAAGTATCAGTAGCGGCAAAGTGCGACACATGTCAGGATCGAGACTGCTAGAGCGCAAAGTAACAAATGATATATTACCTGAAGAGTAGAAACTAGTGAAAGGATGATGTCCGTTTGTTCCAATACTTCCACAAAGCAGGTTGTTTGACTGTGTCAACTCAAGATGAACGATGAAAACTTTATTGTTGAAGTTTATAAGAATCGCATCATCATCCTCAACATACCCCACAAACTCAGTCTGGGTAGCGCTCATATTCGTCACCAGCTGAAGATTCATGGTGAGATGAAGATTTATTGTCTTCCGCAGAACCCATGTCACAACTTCACCAGCAAAACCGACTTTCCGATCCCACATCTGGAGGCTGGGGTATGACAATAACGCGACTCCAACGCAACCATCCATTCCCTGGATGATCTGACTGCGATATATGTTAAGTTTTTGAACAGGAGGCCCATCGATGATCACCGACAAGCTCCGTCTAGCAATATCAAACTCAAGTATCTCCATGTTGTCATTCGAGGAACGAAGCCACCAGTAGAGGGAGCCACCAACAAGGGTAGAAGGACGATGGAAATCAACATAAGTGCCTGTACATTGCTCTGGCGCGGAGACGAGGTTGCTCCACGTGCCGGTCTCCGACGAGTACACGCTAGCAAAGGCTCGGCGACCTTTATGTTTTTGGTGTAGGATGTGCACCAAGACCACCTTGAAGGGGCTACCGTGGCAGGCCCCATGCACGTGCCCCTGGATGCGGTCAGCACAGAGCACGGCACCTTCGGCCATGTAAGTGTTACTGTAACCCATGTCGAAGGCCGGCGGAAGAGCAATGTGGCGTTGGTGCCTTGTGATGGGGTCGCACACTAGGAGCTCATGGCGCCTTGGGCTGAGGACGAGGAGGCGCCCGTGGCGGCACCCTAGAAGCTTGCCGTGGAAGGAGAAGGCGTCGGTGTTGTCGATCTGCGTGGAGAGGCGCTGGCGAGGATGGCAGCGGGGGCAGGCGGAGGAAGATCTCCCGGAGGACGTCGCTGCTTTTCGGTGGCGCACCGGCAGGGGAGGCCGCTGTGGCAGCACCTCGCCGGCGACGACGGGATTCGTCGCCGTGGTCGGTCATGCTGGATAGTGGGGGTATTGGAGTCAGAGATAGGCCCGTGCATACTTACTCGACTATAAAATTGAAAGATTCGTCATTGTTTCCGCCCGCTTTGGACGATTGCCGTCTCCTCCTAATATATGCACTACGTGCTAATTAACCAGCTAGATATAGTTGGTCAGGAGTCCCAATCCGGCACGGCCACAGCATGCAGGTGCAACTCCATCCCGTTAGAACGTACTTAAAAACTAATACAGTACATGTACGCACCTGGTTGATCCGTGCGGCACATGCATACACTTGCTTTGACACATGCACGCTAAGTATTACGAAGATTGACAGAGAGAGGAATGAGAAAATTAGTACTGTTGGTTGTCGTGATGTTTGGGAGAACGACGCACTACAGGAAAGATTTGAGGCGCCGACGGCCGGCCGGCTACGCCGACGGCCAAATATCGGGGCTATCGGCGTAGCGGCCTCCCCTGGCCAGCCGCCCAGCCCGGCCGTCGGCGTAGGGACGGTAGATGAAGGTGCCAAGGGTATCCCTCGGCGTAACGTGGCCCTCGGCGTAGCAGAGAGGGTTGTGCCGACGGTGGCCCTCGGCGTGGTACCACCCTCGGCGTAGCCCCATTTTAGACACGTCGACGGAAACGACGTTAGGTAGCCAGGCTATGCCGACGTCTGACCGCCGGTGTAGCTCTTTGAGAGAAATTGGTTGGTCTGTGCCGACGGCTAGGCGTAGGGCTCCAGATTTTTTTCCATTTAATTTTATCCATAGCTATTTTTTCTTTTACCTTATTAACTTTAAAAAAATCATAACTAAATCATTCTAATTCAGAAAAATACAAATAATATATCAAAATTTGCAGAAAAATAAGATCGATCTATCTACACTCAATATTATACATTTGTAAATAAAAAGTAAGTGAAACATAAAACAATATATATAGTTTAAAACAGGCATAAGAAATTCAAACAACGATCCAAACAATGCGAAACCTTCGCGTGGTGTCATATTATGTGGCATAGTTAGAAGGAAACATATCAAACTTGGTATATTAATTATGTCTCAAAAAAACTTACCAAAATGACCTATCTCATTCGAGGTTTTCTGGCTTTCGGGTCAAATGATCAATGTTGGTTAGAATGAAGACATAGTTTGTGATAATGTGTCTATATTGTGCATACATGTGCATCATGGGATGTCAAACAATGTTTCAGGAGGGAGGTTTCCTTTTCGTCGCACCAAAAAGTCATTTTCCATTTTCCGAGTGAAAAAACTGGTGGTTTTGTGAAGCAACCACCAAATGGATAATTTAAAATGCTATCACCATATTTTTCAAAAATACTAGACCACCTTACATAGACAATGTCCTAACAGGGGGTCTCAAACCTTTCCGTCTATCCCTGGTAAAAAAGACAAATTCCTGCTAAATCGGTAGGAAGTGGGTCAGATATGAACTAGAGGTACATGATCGGATGTTTATGATTTTTTATAAAAATTATTTTTAGGTTCACAATATGATATTTCATCAGAGATCCACTTCAAGTTTAGCGAGTCTCAGTCCCGAGCTAAGAATCTTCATGCCCACTGTTCGACAAAGTTTGACGATAGTTTAAAACGGGCATAAGAAATTCAAAAACGATCCAAACAATGCGAAACCTTCACGTAGTGTCATATTATGTGACATAGTTAGAAGAAAAAATTTCAAACTTGGTATATTGATTATGTCTCAAAAAACCTTCACAAAATGACCTTTCTCGTTCGAGGTTTCCTGGCTTTCGGATCAAATGACCAATGTTATGGCTAGAATAAAGGTATAGTTTGTGATAATGTATTCATATTGTGCATACATGTGCATCATGGGATGGTGAATAATATTTTAGGAGGAAGTTTTCCTTTTCGTCGCACCGAAAAGCCATTTTTCATTTTTCGAGTGACAAAAACGGGCAGTTTTGTGAAGCAACCACCAAATGGTTAATTCAAAATGCTACTACCATATTTTTAAAAAAAATACTAGACCACCTTACATGGACAATGTCCTAAAAGGGAAATCTCAAACCTTTTCGTCTATCCCTGATGAAAAAGACAAATTCCAGCCGAATCGATAGAAAGTGGGTTAAATATGAACTACAGGTACATGATCGTATGCTCATGATTTTTTACAAAAATCAGTTTTAGGTTCAAAATATGCTGTTTCATCAAAGATTCACTTCAAGTTTAGCGTGTCTTAGCCCCAAGTTAAGAATCTTCATGCCCGTCGTTTGACAAAGTTTGACGAGTTTAAAACGAGCATAAGAAATTAAAAAGGGTCCAAACATTACGAAACCTTTGTGTGGTGTCATATTATGTGACATAGTTAGAAGTAAAAATATCAAACTTGGTATATTGATTATGTTTTAAAAAAACCTTCACAAAATGACCTATCTCGTTCGAGGTTTCCTGACTTTCGGGTCAAATGACCAATATGATGGCTTTCGGGTCAAATGGATAATTTAAAATACTACCACCACATTTAAAAAAATACTAGACCACCTTATATGGACAATGTCCTAACAGAGGGATCTCAAATCTTTCCGTCTATCCCTAGTGAAAAATACAAATTCCTGCCGAATCGGTAGTAAGTGGGTAAGATATGAACTACAGGTACATGATCGGATGCTCATGATTGTTTACAAAAATCATTTTTAGGTTCATAATATGCTATTTCACCAGAGATCCACTTCAAGTTTAGCAAGTCTCAGCCCTGAGCTAAGAATCTTCATGCCCGCCGTTCGACAAAGTTTGACGATAGTTTAAAACGGGCATAAGAAATTCAAAAACGATCCAAACAATGCGAAACCTTCGCATGGTATCATATTATCTGACATAGTTAGAAGGAAAAATATCAAACTTGGTATATTGATTATGTCTCTAAAAAATCTTCACAAAATGACCTATCTCGTTCGAGGTTTCCTGGCTTTCAGGTTAAATGACCAATGTTATGGCTAGAATGAAGGCATAGTTTGTGGTAATGTGTCCATATTGTGCATACATGTGCATCATGGGATGGCGAACAATGTTTCGGGAGAAAGTTTTCCTTTTCCTCACACGAAAAAGCCATTTTCTATTTTCCGAGTGCAAGAGCGACTTTGTGAAGCAACCACCAAATGGCTAATTCAAAATGCTACCACCATATTTTTTAAAATACATACCACCTTATATGGACAATGTTCTAACAAGAGGATCTCAAACCTTTCTGTCTATTCCTGGTGAAAAAGAGAAATTTCTGCCGAATCGATAGGAAGTGGGTCAGATATGAACTACAGGTACATGATCGGATGCTCATGATTTTTTACCAAAATTATTTTTAGAATCATAATATGTTGTTTTATCAGAGATCCACTTCAAATTTATTGAGTCTCAGCCCCGAGGTAAGAATCTTTGTGCGTGCCGTTTTAAATGGGCAAATGAAATTATGGTAAGAATCATGGCATAGTTTGTGATAAGTTGATATTGATATCATATTTGGATTCCTCTCATTTTATAATCAATTTAGACATATTATTTGTCGAATTCCAATTTACAGATTTAAAGATATTAATTATTCCATATTAAATAGAAAAATACAAAAAAATAAAATTATTATATTTTTATTTGAATTCAATAATATTTTTACTTATTCATTGTTGTTTACTGAAATAATTGCTTCTAATTTAAAAAAATACAAACATGTGACATGATGATATAAGAGATAATAGGATTGATATCATATATTGACAACAATGTATAAATTGCTTTGCGAAAACAGATTCTAAAGGAACGAGGAAGTTAAGCGTGCTGGGGGTGAAGTAGTGAGGATGTGTGACCGACTGGTAAGTTTGACTAAGGCTGTAATTTAATCAATGATTAAATGTAATTAGTATTAAAAATGTTCAAAGCGAGAGATTAACGATCAAACAATTCAAAGATTAAAAAATTGAATATTTTAATTTTATTTTATTTTAGGCTATGCCGACGGCCTGGCTCTCGTCGTATCAGGACGACATGGCGGGCTCATGCTGCTCCTGGGCTGGGCATGTGCCGATGGCCGTCGGCGTAGCTCCAGGGCTGGGCCGTTACCAAACGGCCGTCGCCTGACATCATAGGCCCGCTGCGAGCGCTATGCCGAGGGGGGTACTCTATGCCGACGGCCGAGGGGCTACGTCGACCAATAGCTACGCCGACGGCCACCGTCGACACGGCCTGTGCCGACGGCAATATGGCGCTGTGCCGACGACAGCCGGTCGGCGGCGCCTCGAATCTTTCCTGTAGTGATGCATACCCTCCCGAGTGCATCGGTTGCGTGTTATATATAGTCAAGGAAAAAGCCCCTGTGTGACATATACAAGGAGATATATGTATAGGCTGGAGTACTGAAAAAGAGATTACATCTAACACCCCTGTAATCCTTTTAACTAGTACTTGTAGGCAGAACAATATTGCCATGACCTTGAGGTAATGAACATGTCTGACCCACAAGTACCTAGACAGAAAAAAAAGGTTGGTGACGACCAAGCACTGCAATGCTTCTATCTGATCCTCTTGTTCATGTTGCTGGTGAGGTGCCGCATCTGAAACCTCTAGAACATGAAGATGGCTATCGCGGCGCCAACCAAGACGAACCCGACAACCATCTCCCCCTCCCCTTTCTTCTTCCACAGAACATCTGCTCTACCAGTGTGTACAGTGGCGAAGGACGAAAAAAAAATTGAGGTCGGGCGAACTCTAAAGTATATAAAAAAGATTGACATAAAAATCCAAAATTATCTAGACACATTAATACTTTATATGATCATAATAACTTAGTACAATGGTAAATGCAACTTATTTAAATAAAAGTATAACCTACGAACGTACCAACAATGAAGCATTAATATCGTCTAGAAGTCCCAGGCAATGGCAAAACTCTACCTTCTTTTTGAAATCTTTCTTAATTTCACCAAGATCAAGACTTTTGAATATTCCTCGCTCGATGTAGCACACCATCGAATCATTAAGCCAACCATCCGACATCTTGTTGCGTAACTCGGTCTTGATGATCTTCATAGCTGAGAATGCACTTTCAACTGTTGCCGTCGCCACCGGTAAAAGCAATGCCAACTCAATGAGGCGTTAAACTGTAGGAAACATGATATGTCTTTCAAGTTCAACCATCTTTTTATCTAGGCCTTCAATATCAAGACAAACTCTGAAATCTTTAGTTCTCTTCATAGGAATAATGAATAGTTCAAGAGCATCTTGTATATGTTCACGCTCATAATCAGAGAAATCCTCTTCGTAAATCTATGTAAGGCGAGCAAGCTTTTCACATTGAACCTAGCAAATGAATCTCTTGGATCAAGACAAGAGAAGTTTTGAACAACCTCCGAATATATCTCATTAAAGCGATGATCAAACTCAGTGATAATAGAGTCTATGGTAACATAGAAGGTGTCAACACGATAAAAATGATCAGTGGTGACTTGGAATTTTCCCCCTTTTCTTGTTTTACTCAATTTTGTTACCTTTAGATCCATAGTTGGGATTGTGATCTCATTTTCAGTGCAAAGTGATTTGACATTTTCCAAGAGTTGTTCCCAACCATCATTCCTCCAATTCATCAATCGTGTTTAGTAACCAAAGACACTGCCTAAAATGATACAATTACAAAGTGTAGACCAATAAAATAAGCATAAGGAGTAAAACCATAAAATACTACTCATCACATACCTGAACAATATGTTGGTCCTTCTTTTGTAATAGAAGATATACATCATTTGTCATACAAAGTAGTTTTAACATCATCTTCATGATGAAGACAAAGCCAAAAGTCTCCATTTTATGAACATAACCTCCTGCCTTAGCTGGATTACGAGAGTCATCCTCAACAATGCCCAAAACTTCTATCACTGCATCCCACATTGATTCAATACGAGATAATGTTGTGTAGTGAGAACCCCATCTTGTATCTCCAGGTCGGCACAATGATGTTTCTTGATTTTTCCCTCGTCCCGTGGGCATCTCACCACCCTTAATCTTAGCTAAAAAATCTCTTTGTGCTTATCAAGCAATATATCCATCCTCCTGCAAGATGAACTACAGAGATCGGCAATCTCTTTCGCATCGTCAAAGAAATCCTCAAGACCTTTGCAACATCTTGATAAAGCAACAACTACCAACTGCATCTGGTGGACAAAGCAATGAATGTAGAAAGCATGCGAGTTCTCATTACGGATTAACTTCTGAAGGCCATTAAATTCTCATCTCATATTAGATGCTCCATCATACCCTTGCCCTCATAATCTTGCAATAAGTAGACCATGTTTGACAAAAACCTCCAAAAGTGTCTTCTTTAAAGTCGTAGATGTTGTGTTTGGGACATGCTTAATACATAAAAATCTTTCAATAATCGCTCCACTTTTATTCACGTACCTACGATAATATGATACAGTTAGTTGGACTATACTATATTGAACAAAAGAAAACACATGATTAGTTAACATACTTGAAGACTTACCTCACAACCACAACCATTTGTTCTTTGATCGAGATATCACGAGATTCATCAATAAGAATAGTGAAAAGACAACCATCCATCTCCTCTTTGATATATTTCGTGACTGCCTCCGTGCAATGTTTAGAAAGTATTTTCTGAATATCAGAGGAAGTTGTCTTTGCATTTTTAGGACATAACTCATCAAATACAAGTTTCACTTCCGTAGGGCTTTCTTTATACCAATGAAGTATTTCCAAAAAATTGCGTTTGTTCAAAGAAGTAGAGGACTCATCGTGTCCACGAAATGGTTCACCTTGCAATGCTAGGTCACTTACAATTCCCAAAGAAGTATCAACGCGAGTTTCATACTTGACTAGGGAGTCTTTGCTGTAAGTTATAACTTTGCTTTTTACACTTGCCCTTTGAATCTTAAAATCACCACAAGCTGTCCTTGAATTATTATGGATGCTACATGCCCCACCAACATGCTTACGGAATGCTGCCGCCACATTTTTCCAATGATCATACCCCAATTTGGTGAAAACATCATAACCAAATTTGTCATCCATTTGATCATGCTTACGGAGTATGCCCTATCCTTATCCACACTATATGCCAACCAATTAAATTGCGTGTCCCATTGTGGTCGAAAGCTTCTAGCATCTCTATCTTTAGGGAAATTATGACAAGTGGGTTTAGTTGGACCCTTCTCTAGATAAGCAAATATAACATCATCTGAAATTGATCAATCAGAATGCGAAGTCCTAGATCAAACTTGATGTCATCTAGACCAAAATGATTTATACCTTTGTTTTCTTGAACATCAACACTCCCTTCAACAACGGCTTCGACCGTATCTCCAATATCTTCTTCCACTTGTTCGGCAGCCCTGGAATTTTCCGTCTCTTTTTCCACTTCTTGCTCTTGCTCTTGATGTACTGTAATATTACCACTCTCATGTCTGCTTGGTTTAGAGTTAGTACCACTTGAAATTGGCACAAAATACCTTGTCAGACATGCAATTCATAGTTCACAAATTACAAATTCATTAAATAAGACACTAGTGTTCTACCTGATTGCAATTTTTTTAAAGTACCTTTTTCTCCCTTTGGCCCCTTCCCCTTTTTGTCCATCTTCAATCTTGCTTGAATTCTCAGAAAAAACCCAAATGCCCAAGTGTGGCTTCACTAAAATTTTGAGAGATTAGAGTTCAGAAGTCCACTGCCGGTTGCCGATTGTAGTTCAGAATATAAGATGCTAGGGGGAGTGGCCTACCTGCGTTGTTGGTCAGTCCCCTACCCGGTCAGGTTCAACGCTCCCTTCAATCTGGCGATCCGGCGTCTTGAAAACGATCACGCCGCCGCGAGCGATCGCCAGGTTTTGTTCCTATCGATGGCAGAAGCACGATGTGGTGCGACCTGGAAACTCTACGCCGCTACGCGTCAGTTGTAGGCTGCAACCTCGATGGGACACCAGACACGGCAGGTCCAAAACCATAGGCCCATGCGGAAGCATATATATATGTATATACAGTGCACATCCAGCTGATTCTTTTCATCATCCAAGGATATCGTAGATATCGTATACAGTACAGCACCGCTGCAATGCCTAGGTATAAAAAAAATTTGGTCGAGAGCCAAGGTAGGGCGGGCGCCATACCTTGTCCTATCGAGAGCCTCGCCGCTGAGTGTGTATACCGCTTCTGCTCGCTCACCGCCACAGCCACCAACACTACTGCGGCCCTCGGGCTCCATGCCTCCACCACGTCATGTGGTCTGCACAACACACCCGTTCGATGTTCATGTCCACGCCTTTATTGGCAGTGGCAGAAGCAACAAAAATGAGATTTCCTCATCTCACGACCATGTCTGCAATCTATAATCGGTCCGTCTGTTACTGTTGCAAGTCTCTTATTAGTGGCTGAATCAAACGAGCTCGCCCTATCAGCCCATGCCTCCCATGGCAAGATCTGGATCAAAGGGGTGCATACGGATGGCGGATGGCTGCACCTGGAGGCACACGACACAGCAGAGGGGCTGGATCCATAGGAAATCAAGTGAGAGCAAGAAAGTGAGAGCTGGATCCATAGGAAACCAAGTGAGGGCTCCAAAGGTCCAACAACACCAACTTTAGTAAAGAAACTCCGGCAGAAGAAATCCAGGATTATGTCATGGCCTGTTCACGCGCGGGTGCAAGTACATGGCATAATTTTCTTCTATTTCCTCCTGTAATCCACAAGTAAAGAGTTAATAATTGAGGAAACGTTAGTCAAAAGGCATGAGATATATTAACTAAAGTTCTTCATAGAACAAAAAAAACACAGTTAATTGCACCAAGGCTCTTTCAAGTGTACTTACTTGGTCAGCCAACAACGCCACTACAAGCTTATCTTACTTCCCTGGGAGGCTGGGATCCCTGAATAATGTGGTCAACTCGACCTTATCCCGAAGAAAGTTTATTAAACAAGAGGGCAGCATAGGCCTTAGTTAATTAGATTAATTAATCGGGGAGGAGGATCTTGTGAAGGTCTAAATGCCCTTGTCGTTGCAAGTTGTTTAGGTGAGTCTACTCCATGGTGCCAGATACCCAAATGAAGTGAACTGCGTCTGCTTGGAGGCTAATGGCAGAGTTTTTATGCTGCATCCTGTCCTACTAACTTAAGTTTCTTCTAGGATCCGCTCAGTGGCAAGTTGGCCACGCAATCTTATTGTGAAAATAAATAAATATCAGCTCTAAAACCAACCATCCCACTTAGTACTTACTACTTAGCATCTCATACTTAGTACTACTTTATCACAAATAATATTGAGCGGAACACAACAAGAACCCACTCTAAAACCAACCACCCCAAAATGCAATGCCCAGTTTTATATGACAAAAAAGGAGAACATAAACCATACAAAGCCAATGAGCTAGTAGCATAAACACAAAGTTACATGCTCCATATATAATATTCCGTGATCACGTACTTACGCAAAGAGAAGGAATTAGAAGTCCAGTATGATTGCGCACGTAAGAATTGACATGGCAAAAAGGAACTATTTCTTATATATCGGTCTTGAGGGTCAAAACGGATGACACCATCCGGAAGGATGCTGCTGCATTGTCAGTTACAACTGCCCATGGACTTTTGGCAGGTCAGCCTAGGATGTATCTGCTCTACACCATGGTCCAGCCTAAGTTAGGGTTTTTTGACTTGAGAAGGGGGTTCCACCATGGAGGACTTGGACTAGTCTAGAGTCACATGCTTTGTTATCTCTATACGCGGCATGAAGATTCTAGAGTACACTTGGTGTCCTTGTCTATGTACTTGGTAGTTACATTATTGGTGACGCTATTTACTTCCCATGTTACTTTTGAGTGTAGGAACGTTGGTGCCTTTTGTGGCATATGGAGATTCTGAAGTAGTAATTGACATGGAACTTGATATGTAGTTTCCTTTTTTTTTCTCCGAACTGGATATGTCGTTTCCTGCGAGGAAAAGAGTGTTTTGTCCAAAGAGAACACACTACACATCAAAAACCTTAGCTGACAGAAATGCTTCGAATTTTAGCTTGTCTATATTAGATGGGCCAAACTGAGAGAGATTGAGGCTCCATTTGGCACTGCCATGACCTAGTCTGATCTTGACATATTTGTAGCCTTGAAAGGATATTCTATGGTGTAACAATAATAAATTTATTACCGACCCGCGGAAAACACAATAAATTTACTGTCATTAGTAAAGATCCTCTGGTGAATAATTTGATTTAAAGCACAAACCAACCCTTACACTTAGGTTCTGGATCCTTGTCGCATGATATCACATCACATTTTAAGAGAATCATGGTTGATTTCAAATTCCATTGAGTGTCGCACCAGGGATTATATTGGTCATATAGGTTGATTCGCAGTCATGCATATCTCCTTGACACGTGATTCTAATGGATGTCTGAAGACAAGAAGCTCAGATGAGGAGATTTCGTTCCATCCTTATCCTTGGGCTTGTTTCGTTGATCCAGAAAAAGTAGTCACTCTAGCACTCTTATTTTAACTGTATATTCAAGGGAGTTGGTTTTCAACGTTACAGGTGGTGGTACGGTAGCTTCGTGTTCCGAATGACTCAATACCCTAGTTTCCGCATAAAGTTGATGCTCATGCACGGGCTATGCACCTACAGAGTACTAACTGTTCCTCGTGTTATGTGCATCCCTAACCTCTCCGTAATTCCCAATTTGAGATCTGTTTGATAATAACGTACTACTAGTCATGTGCAAGTGGCAGAAGGAGCCTAGGAAGCTTTTTTTTAGTGAATTCCACATTGTGCCCTCTTAGTCTTGCATTTATAATGCATACTACCCCATTTAGTGAAAATTACCCCAATCTAACAAACTTTGAATCAGATTTTATCCCATTTTGGAATTTTGTCCATTCTATTAGGCCGATATGGTGTGACAACAATGTGTAAAGCTTCTCTCCATTTGTTTCATATCTGGTCGTCCTCCTGAATCCTGATATTCTCGAATGAGAGAAAGAGGTCGAAAGTTTATAGAATGGGATAATCTGGACAAATTTCCACTAGATGGGATAAAATATATAGTGTCCCAAATGCACAACCAGTAGGTAAAGTGTACAGATGACGCCGAAGTTGAGCGATTAACAGAGTCATAAGCACGCACTTTTCTCCATGGTACAGCATAGGCGGAGAGCTTCCAAAGTAACACAGAGCCAGTCCGGTGTGATGTGATCAGCCCACATCACCATCAAGTCAAACCATATCCCCTTCCCACTATCTGCTCCTATATAAATACCCCTCCCGCTCACATACCATACCCAAACCCAAACCAACTCAACTCACTTATCCATCAACACACAAGGCAAGGCAAGGCAACACAAGACACACCAGAGGTTGCAAACGCTGAGATCGAGAAATAAAGAGAGAATGGGGAGGGCGCCGTGCTGCGACAAGGCAACGGTGAAGAGGGGGCCATGGTCACCGGAGGAGGACGCGATGCTCAAGACCTACATTGAGGAGCATGGCACCGGGAACAACTGGATTGCGTTGCCGCACAAGATTGGTAAGCAACCCCCCATCTTGTGCATACATACGAATTTCCAGGAGATAGATTGTCATGTCATCTCATCAGTGGTTCATGCATGGTTTTTAACCAAGTTTGTATATATGTATGTGTAATCATGGGAGCAGGGCTGAAGAGATGTGGCAAGAGCTGCAGGCTGAGGTGGCTCAACTACCTGAGGCCCAACATAAAGCACGGGGACTTCACCCCAGAGGAGGACAGCACCATCTGCAAACTCTACATTAGCATAGGAAGCAGGTATATAGAGATCTTTTTTGTTTATTAATTATTAGTAGTATATATGAGAGCAAACTAATTAACCAACTCCAATGCTTCACATGATTAACCCAGCAGGTGGTCCATCATAGCCGCACAGCTGCCAGGAAGGACTGACAACGACGTCAAGAACTACTGGAACACCAAGCTCAAGAAGAGGCTCCTTGGCGGCCGGCGCAAGGACCGCCGCCAGGGCGCCCCCGCCTCGAACGAGCTGGACAGCGCCAACGACGGCGATCGGCCGCTCAGCACGTCGGCCATGGAGAGGATCCAGCTCTGCATGCAGCTGCAGGAAATGCAGAACCCATCACTCGGTGTCAGCCCCTTGCAGCTATGGCATCAGCCTAACCGCCAGGTTGCCGCCGCTCACAGCGACAACAACAGCAACAGCAACAGCAGCGGCAGCTACAATGTAACAGTGGCTGAGCAGGGTCAGTCCAGCCCTCTGAACGATCAGCACCTCAGCGGGCACCCGCAGCAGCTGGCCTCGCCACCATCCAGCGCCGACAACCCCAACGTCGTCACCATCGAGGCCGAGCTTCAGGAGCTACTCTACAGCGCAACGACAAGCACCACCACAGACACGCAGCAAGGGGACGTGGACTGGTGGAGCTATGATGATCAGAAGGGCAAGGCCCCCGAGAATTGCTGGGACTTCACCCCTCGAACCACCTCGGTGTTCCAGGACTACACATCTGTGGTGTATGACATGTGAGGTGTGAAGCAGGGGACTAGGGAATAGGGATTGTGTAGGCTTGCTTCTTGTACTTACAAGAATCTAAAAACATAAGGTGTAAGAAATCTGTAGTAAACTGCTGTAAGGCATAAATAAAGGTACTCCAGACAAATCAATGTAACCCCATCGGCACTAATCTGTCCAGAGAACATGCAGCAGGAACACACTACAGGAAAGGCGAAAAGCGCAGACGGCCAGACCCCGTCGGCGTATCCCCGGAACCCTGTCGGCGTACTAGCCCGTAGGCGTAGCCAAGAATCCTGTCGGCGTAAAAATTGCCATACGTAGACAAGAATCCTGTCCAGCGACGGGTAGCCTCGCTGGGCCGCGTAGAGCCATACGCCGACGGCAATGCCGTCGGCCCAGGTGGGCTCGCTGGGCCGCGTAGAGTTATACGCCGACGGCAATGCCGTCGGCCCAAATCTGCCCAGTGCCATATGGTCATCTCATTGCCGTCGGCATAGAGGCTGCCCGCTATTATCTATTTGGGTCTGTTTTGCTTCATTTCCTGCACATTTAAAACTCTCGCAATCCAGATCCGAGGCAGAGCATTCAACACATACACCTAAAGCATTCAACACATACACATAAAGGCAAACAGAAGGTCATGATCATCATCATCAAAATATCATATAGGTACATGATAGGTAGATCATCGACATAGGTAGTATCGATACCCCTACACATCCGGAGAGCTAGAGAGACCCATGTCTCCCCGCGTGAAGTCAGTCGTAGGATGACGTGGAGCAGCCGCCGTCAAACCAGCACCGGAAGAAGGGGGAGTAGCACCGTCACGACCGGTAGAAGGAGAAGCATCACCATCAGGAGTAGAAGCACCACCACCCGAAGCAGCAGCGGAAGCACCAGGAGAACCATGGCCGGTATGAACCGGTATCATCGTGCGCGAGAAAGTCGGCGAGGCGGCTGCTCGACCAAAGGGTACCATGGTGGAACATCCCGCTCCCTACACGTTTGAGCCAGAGTTAGCAACCACCAAGACACAGTTGCGCGGTAACGATGTATGTTAGCAAATAATTTACCGGAGTCCCTAACTAGAAGCCCAAAGCAAATTCGTCCTTCGACGGGAAGATTGGCTGCACTCCCGGCCTAGCTGGCCGTGGCGGTAGCATATCCCACTCTCCAGTGGCATAGAACTTCTCGTCAGCCTGCAAGAAAGTTTAGGTGTCAAGCGTTGCAGAATTAAATGTTTAAACTAGGGAAAGCGGGACTTGTCATCTTTTGCAAAAAAAAGGTTAAAGCTTACAGCATCTCGACACTCTGCCCACTCCTCGTAGGCAGTTGAGGCCTGCTTCCATGCCTCAAACGCCACCACATGTTCCATATGTGTGGCCTTATAGGCCGTGTCCAAAGCAGGCTAAAATTTCAAAAATAATGAATCTCGTCAACTTAGCCACTCGGAAATAAATGTCAGAAAGAGGATGGAAATAAGAAAAACTTACATCGGTGTTCGCTTGGGAAGGCCGTCGACGAGGCGGAATAGCAGGGTCGCTAGCGGTGAGGGTAGCCTTGACACGCATGAGGCTCAAATCAGGAGTTCACGGGGTCATCCTATCGAGAACCTTCAAACGGCCGTGCTCCCGGCCACGCCCCGCCACGACCAACGCTCTCACATCGGTCTCCTCATACCTAGGGTCTTCCACCTCCGGGTGAAAAGCACGGAACGCCTCGAGGTAGGCTGGACCATCCACCTCGGCAGTGCCGTAGAAGCCGGGAAGCGAGGGCTGGGGCTCAGACAGATCGGGCTTCTTCATCTTCATCCTTTTCCAGACTTCATAGTAGGCAACAGGCCTCCCTAGCTTGGCCTCCTGCATCACGGAAGAAATGTTTTGCATATCAAGTAGGAACATGAAAGGAAATAAATGAAGGTTGTTGCATGTATATGTATACCATTTTGGCCTTGAAGCGATCATGGTTGAGGTTTCCCGCACAATGTGTCCCCCGGAGCCGCGGTTTGCCTTGTTCCGCTCGCTCAAGGCGTTGAACTCGGGGTCTTCCCCGCGCCACCTCGCTGTCAACGCCTACCATGCGTCATTCTTACCATCGTCCCACTCGGGCATAACCTGAAAAATCAATACTCATTTGAAGAAAGGATAATGCAATTGCAACTTAGCAACGACGTAGAATCTCATTGACAATTTACTTACCCCGGCGTAATCTTCCTGGGACAAGCTTGGTTGTACCTTCACATTCTCATGCTTCGGCGCCTTCTTGCCCAACTTCTGGGAGCTGTATAGATTGGTGGTGGTATGCTTCTGATTGTAGAACTGTTGCCGTGTCAACCTCGTACAAGCCCCCCGCAAAGTCTTGTCTGCCTTGTCCTGCTCCTCTGGAAGTACCCTATAGAATCTCTTCAATCATGCATAAAAAATTGTGAACATAACTTGAAAAGTTAGCATGGTGGGGTCATCAACTATGAAGAAAACTCGAAAATTTTGCCTTACCCAAAACTTGGTGATCATGGCATCAGAAGCTTTCCCATAGCCCGGGTACTCTCCGGAGCAGGTGTCGGGGTTATATTGGTATCACCTCAACGCGATAGAATGCGCTACGTACTTCGAATGAGCTTTGCAAATGCGTCAAACAACGAAGCTGAATATGAAGCCCCATTGCACGGCATGCGTATGGCTAAATCTTGCGGCACAACTCGCCTAAAGATATTTGGTGATTCAAATATTGTGGCACAACATGCAATGAATAAGTGCAACACCGTCAGCAACAACATGATTGCTTACAGTAACCTATAAAGCATCATCGAAGCTCAATTCGATGGATGAAAAGTATCACACATAGGAAGGGCAAGCAACGAGGAAGCCGGCAGTTTGGCAAACATCAGATCACTCTGCCTACCAGTACCACCCGGAGTATTTTGGGAAGAAATAACGGAACGCTCTATCAAAGCCAAAAGGATCTCCGGAGTCATGACGCCAAACACATGTAAGAAGGTCAAATAACAAAAAGACTCAGGGCCTGGACCCACATCCATGCGGAAAAGGTCCTTGATGAAGAGCTAGAACACGACGAAGTCATGATAGTAGAAACCACCTGGATGTAGCCATATGTAGCACATATGTAAGAGGAGAGCTACCCGAGGATGTAATTGGAGCTCGGTGGATCACACGACGATCAAAAGCTTTCAGGAACGTTAAGGGGGAACTGTACAAAAGAAGCATTTCGGGTGTGTTACAGCGATGTGTTACACCCGAAGAAGGGAAACTCATTCTCAAAGATATATATGAAGGGGTGTGTGGCCATCATGCTAGCAGCCATGTAATTGTGGCCAAAGATTTTCGAGACGGATGTTATTGGCTCACACCACTACCGGACACAAAGGATATTGTACGGATGTGTCAGGCATGCCAACGATTTGCAACAAAACCTAATGCACCTGCTGCAGAATTAAACCCAATACCTCTTGCCTGGCCGTTCGCTCACTGGGGCCTTGACATGGTGGGAAAACTTCACAAATCTTCACTAGCAGGACACGTCTTTCTGCTAGTAGCAGTCGACAAATTTACAAAATGGGTTGAGGCAATGCCCGTCACAAGCCCAGACGGAACTTCAGCAGTGAATTTCATCAAATCAATAGTATTCCCATTTGGGGTACCAAACAACATCATCACCGATAATGGAACTAATTTCACCTCCAACGAGGTTAAAGAGTATTGCAAGGAGATAGGTATAAAAGTAAACTATGCTTTAGTTGCCTACCCGCAAACTAATGGGCCAGGTGGAAAAGGCCAATGGTCTCGTCACCAATGGTATCAAGAAAATATTGTTGGCGCCACTCGACAGAGCAAAATGAGCTTGGGTAGATGAGTTGCCCTCCATCCTATGGAGCCTACGCACCATCCCAAACAATGCAATGCAAGAAACACCTTTCTTTCTGGTCCACGGAGCGGAAGCTGTCCTCCTAGTCAAGGTAACTCATGAGTCTCCTCGAGTCATCTAATATGATGAAGAAACATCCTAAGAAGCACTCGAAGATGACGTAGAAGCACTCTACGAAGCTCGCGACATATCTTTACAAAGAGAAACTATCTATCAACAGAATCTACGCAATTACCACAGTCGATGACTCTGTCCCAGGTCCTTCGTCGTAGGGGACCTGGTTCTTCTCCTCAAGCAAGATGGTCACCGTAAGCTAGAATCACCACGGGAAGGGCCTTATATCATCATAGAAGTAATCCATGGCGGGGCATATCGGCTACAAGATAAGAAAACAGGGGTCGAGTACTCCAATCCATGGAACATTGTGCAACTGCGATGTTTTTATGCTTAGAACCTTATTTTTTGCAATTTACATTAAACAAAGGCCAGCGGCCAGACGACTATGCCAAAACATGTATCTTCATCTTCGGCTTTAAATAAGAGATAAGTTCTTCAAAACTCAGCTCTAGTTTTTTCTTATCCCCATATTCGAGGGCTTCATCAATAGAATACTTTGATGCTTGTGTAAGTTACTGCAATTTCAGGTTAACAGACAAAAAAGGGGGTCACATAAAACGACCTAAAAGCAATGAGCCTATGTTTCGATACAAGCATCCGAACATAGCCTCGGGAGCGCTGTCGCGCACCCGATAGAGAAGAATCACTCTAGATACAAGGTCAAAAGCATGATCCGAAGAAATATTATCCTCGTGTGTTGAAAGCACACCCGATAAAAAGAAACTCCAATGGAGCAGAAATAAATGAACCTTTGAGTGCTACAACCTTGTATCCTCAAAACGGTTCTCTCCCATTGGGAGCGTTTACATATATCACTTGAAAAACTTCAAAAAGCTGACAACTTCAGTAATTCCAAACAAGACAGTCGATAAAATCTCAAAAAATCTGGGACCGCACCTGACGCGGTAAAAGTCGGAATGCCTTGTCCATGACATAATGTAAGACCCTAGAATTCGTCCTGTGTAGCTTAGTAACAGTACATGAATGCGCTCTACTAGAAAATTATCCGTATCAATGATACGATAAAAAATCCCGATGGACACGTTGGATATCCAAAATAATATAACTGGAATTCAGGATTCGACAAGACCTCAAACGGACCGAACTGAATTACGCCAGTAAAACTCCGAGTTCAAGTCTGGGACTTGAATTTGATATAGGTTCACAGTGTTTTTGCCCAAGAGCAATTAACTGATTCCCTATTCGTCGAATGCATTAGGCTTGTTGTACCCTATCCCTACAATGATTCAGTTATAGAAAAGAAAGTAAAATACTTCATAAAAAACTTCCGCTTACGACACAATATGTCTTTGAGACTCAACTAGAATCTACGATTCAGATAGAGTCTCGGGGGCTATTGACATGGGTATGACAACTCGAGTTCTTGTTATTAGTTATCCTAGTTACATAAAGGCTCACAACCCACAAAGCCTAATAAGAAGGCCCAGGAAGCATCCGACAGAAGATATAGTTTACTAGATAAGGAAATAGAAACCGACATTGTGTTACTATTGTAATTGTAATTTGTAACCTAACTGTATACGTTCTCGGGACCCAACCTATTATATATAGGCTGGGAGGAGCCAACGGAGAGGTGCATAAAAAAAGCTTTGAGTAAACATGTAATCGACTTGTCCATAATCAATCAGACAACCTTGACTCCCTTGTTTGTCTGATCAGCCGACGAAATCACCAGTGTTATTTTTTCCACAAAACCCTAAGTCCATAACTATGAGCATTGCCGAGGTTACCCCTCGTTACTGCCACATCAATTTTTCTATCTCGCCACAGCTGTGTTGTCGACAAAGCGACCCTAGTGATCTAGTTAGGGGGTGCTTGTTGCAGTTGAGCCAGAAACAATTTCGCCACCTGCTGATTTTTTGTTGTTGAATCACCACCAGTAAGGGCCACCCGCTGTTTCCGGGTCTGTGTTGAGTGCCCCTGAAACGAGGGCCCCTCAACACAAGGCGTGCTTTTAGTGGGTTTGATAGCTTTTGTTATGTCTTGCTTACACTTTTATCCCTGTGCCGTATGGACTCAACACGATCTGTTTTTATCAATTAGAGCATTTGCACCATCCGGCCAACCTTATGCATGTCACGTTCTAGTTAAGAAGTTCTAGTAAGTGGTAAATATGGCATGAAAGACAAGAATGATAAAAACCGAATTACACACGCGGCATCATGTTAGAGTGATAATATAACCCGCTGAAACTTTCCATCACACCCCATATATACCTATGTAATGCATATATATTTCCAAACACATTTGTTGCTAAGCTCGTAGTGATAATATAACCGAATTACACACGCGGCATCATGTCAGAGTGATAATATAACCCGCTGAAACTTTCCTTCACATCCCATATTTTTTTTCGAAATGGGGAAATGACCCCGGCCTCTGCATTGAAAAAATACATACAACCTTTATTAATTATTGATAACCAAAGTATCTCAGCCGTAGCTGTCTCAAGATTATTACAGCAAGCCAATCACTAATTAGAAAGAGTCTCAACATGGACTAGCCACCTAAAAACAGCAAAAAAGTGGGATTGACAAGGTCCTATCATGTGATCCTATTAATAGGCTGCCAGCCACACCGGCTAAATAATTCTCGCGCAACCATATCCAGGCGGCTGCACCCAAATTCCATGGCTCGTCGGTGTGCCTCTGGCTGTAGGCATAACCACGAACGGGTCTAATGAAAAGCTAGAGGAATAATCTGCATAAAAGAAGCACGGTTTGATTTGTTAAAAATAAGATCATTTTGGACATGCCAAATAGCCCATAAAAGAGCACATATGCCAATTCTAATCTGGCCTTTAATCCTCTTTTCTATGCCATACAACCAATTCCCAAAATGATTAGAAATATTTGTTGGAGCTGCCAAGCCGAAAGCAATATGTACTATGCGCCACACCACCTGCGCAAGGGAGCAATGAACAAATAAATGATCGATAGTCTCTGCCTTATCACAAAAACAACAAGACTTATCCCCTTGCCAATTTCTTTTTAACAGATTGTCTTTAGTGAGAATAACTTTTTTATGCAGGAACCACATGAAAATCTTTATTTTCAGTGGTACCTTTATTTTCCACAAATATTTTCGTAGGTAGGTTGTATGCCCATTCATAAAATCGAGATACATTGACTTCACCGAAAAGTCACCAGATGAGGTAAGACTCCAAATAAACTTATCATTTTCAGTAATCCAGTTAAGGTCTATTAATCGACTAAGAAGATGTAGCCATCTCGTCCATTTGTCTCCGGTCAAGTTTCTTCTAAACGCTATATTTATTGGAAACCCCAAAAGAACTGTTGCCACTTTAACGTTCTTGTGAAGGACAATATTATAAATCGATGGGTACTGCTCAAGGGGCGACTCCCTCATCCAGGAATCTTCCCAGAATCTTGTATCTAGGCCATTCCCAATTTTAAAATAGCCCCTGTAAAAAAACTCTCCTTTTACCTTCATCAAACCTTTCCAAAAAGGTGAATCGTTAGGTTTAGCACTAACTTGAGATAGGGTATGTGAGTGAAGATATTTATTCTGGAGTAGCTACTGCTAGACACCTTCCTTATTTAAGAGTTTAAACAGCCACTTGCTAACTAAACACTTATTTTTAATTTGTAGAACCTCTATCCCAAGTCCCCCTTGATTTTTGGGGCGGCAAATAATATTCCACTTAGAAAGTCTATACTTTATTTTATGGCCATCACTCTGCTAAAAAAATCTCGATCGAAAGAAATCCAATCTCTTACTCACCCCTATGGGTATTTCGAGAAAAGAAAGCATAAATATGGGCAAACTAGTGAGCACGGAGTTGATGAGTATTAGACGATCTCCATAGGACAACAACTTGCCAATCCAGTTACTAAGTTTCACTTCGAAACAGTCTTCTACTAGCTTCCATTCCCCATTGTTTAACTTTTTAAAATGAATTGGGATTCCCAAATATCTAAAGGGGAAAGCTCCCACTTCACAACCAAAAATATCTCTATATTGGTCATGCACTTCTTTTCCTTTACCGAAACAGAATATTTCACTTTTATGAAAGTTAATCTTAAGTCCTGAGAGCTGCTCAAATATACATAAGATCAATTTCATATTCAAAGCCTTTTCCATGTTATGTTCCAAGAACCTATGCAATGCATATATATTTCAAACTCATTTGTTGCTAAGCCTGTAGTCCTTGCATTTCACGCGGAGCACATATCATGTGAATCTTTATAAGATAGCAAACTAGGACGTACAACTATCTAGCAAAGGAAATATTTTCATAGCTCGTAACCGAGATGGAAGATCGACCTCTAGGAGTACGGACCAAGAAGTTGAGTAATCTTGAATGCACATCTCTTTTGTCTCCAAGTCAAGGGTTATGAGCAAAGTTCGAAGACCTGTCTGCAATTTATGAGGATATATCTCCATATACAGCAACATAGCGTTGCTCCCCACACCGGAGTACCTCAACCTAGTATGCACATAAAAAGCTGCAGGGATGTCTGGGTCCAGGGACCGAAGCTTCTCCTCCATGTCGATCATCACCACCTCCAAGGCCCAATCTCCTCCCGAGAGTTGATGCCACACCGATACCTTGAACCCGTAAATAACCAGCAGTCTGAGTAGCTCATGCCCGTCGTGTGAGTAGTATGATCCGAAGCGGCACTCTCCTATGGATTCGGTGAGATGGTCAGGGAGCTTTATGGTTCTATGCTCCCTTGTGCAGATATTGTAGGAAACAATCTTGCCACAGAGGTGCACCAGCCAGTGGATGACACCGCCTTGGAGGATAACGGTGTCACGGCATACTGCATAACAGTGCTGAGAAAAGAAGTCACGTTTTGCGTTGCTTGTGTCAACTGGTGCCCATGAGCCACACGCCCATGTGGTGGCCTGAAATTTAAGGGTGCGTCTATTGTTGTTGTCGTCCATGGTAACAAGATGAGGGGTGAATAGCATGAATGAGCAGCCGATGCCATCAGCGGAAGTGAGCAAGACACACCAATCAAAGAACCCTGATTGCTTCAGGGAGATGCCCGGCGGGTTAGGGAGCACAGTGCGGCGCCCTGTGATGATGTCGACATTGCTGCCCGGACTAGTCCTAGGGTTTCCCTTGGTACGCCACGGGAGGTGGGGAAGAGCTACACCCGACGCCCTTCAGGAAGGATGGTGATACCCGCAGACGTTGCCGCGTCAGTGTCAAGGTGACAAGGATTTCTCCCGACCTCTCACCCACGCTCCCAGACCGTTTGTAATGCTCTACCAAGCTCACCGCCCGCGTGCACGCGCCACCACGGTCTGGAGATCGCCACGGAGGCCGGTAGGACCGAGGAAGTGGAAACTTCAGCGAGAGTCAGCATGACATTAGCACACGGGAGGGAAATACCTCCACCACCAGATGGCGGTAGCCGACCGGATGCAGTAGCAAGATAGACAAGGCCCTCTGGCCCAGCCGAGCCCAAATAGGCCCGTGAAGTCCCGTCGCCGCACTGCAGCAAGGGTGCCACCATACCTGCCAACTCCAACACCAGATCCCATTCCTCCGTCCACCAGGGAATCTACCTCTCGGCAAATCCCTGCCGCCAAGCAGCGGCACCATCGCCACCGAGCTCACCTGGGTCTGCCGGACCGTCGTCGGTCTAAGGAACTCCAACGCGAGACGCCTCTGTTGGAGGAACGCCCGTGCAGTCCACCTTCCGAGGCCGCCGCCCCGGCATCCTCGACCTCGAGACTGTGGCGTGATAGACAGACCAATGTAAGGGCATCGATCGAATGCAGTAGGGCAACCTGGGGGCAGTTGGTCGGCACAACAGCCATCTAGGGGGTCTGCCCGCCACCGCCGGGGCGGTCGCCGACCAGACAGAACCGACAGGGCCCATCAAGTGCAGATCAGGCCCGGATCAGGCCCATGCTAGCCCAGATCTAGGCCCGAGGAGCCCCATAGTTCCGGTGCAGCGCCATGGCCATGGAGCCGTCCAGCTGCATACCCCTGCCACCCCAACCCGCGCCATCCCGCACCCCGCCGCCAGGTCCGACCGTCACTCCCAGGCAGAGGCCGCCGCGCCACCTGAGTTCGTCGCCACGCCGCCCCGCGACAGCGGCCGCCGCTGCCCTCCAGATGCGCCCGAACCGCGCGAGGCCACCACGCCGCCGCCGCCCGAGGCGCGCCTCCATGCAGCCCTCCGCGCCGAAGCCGAGCAGCCACGACCTCCGCCGCTGACGCCCGCCTCCGCGCCACCGCGCCCCGCACCAGCGCGCCACCCCGCTCAGCTCAGCCAGCCCACGCAGACCGCCGAGGGGAGGGAGAAGAGGCCCCGCCGACGCTGGCCAGGCTTCGCCCGCCAGCGCTCCCCGGCGGCGGCGAGGAGGGAGGAGGGAAGCTGCGTCTAGGGTTTTCCCCCAGTCTAACCAAGAAGTAAAACTGAATTGGATACTGATTCTTTCACGAAGCAGGAGTAACTGTCACCAAATAAAGCATGCATGTCTCAGTGTAGTACTCGTACGTGAGAGTGTGTGACCACACAATTCCCAATCGAAAAAATATATATATGCGTGTCTAATTTTCCGATTGCCATTGTTGTTGCCTAATTAATCTAAGTCGGTAAATCCCATTTCGAATGATCTAGCGTTTTGCTATTCAGCCCTTTTAGAAGAAAAAATGTTCTGTGGTAACTTTTGTGATGACGTTTTAGGGATTTGCTACAGTACAACCCCTCCTCCCAGGCAAGCAGAAGTCGATCGAGTGTTCAGTAATAATTAGGGAACCGTGATTTCAACAAATCATAGACACATATATTAGAGTCAACATGCTTTAAGATCACGATGGCATTTAGTTAACCATTTATCTTTTGAACTCGAAACGTATTTCACTATTTTTAGAAATGGTTAACCATTGGTTATAAGGTTTTGAACCGCTTTTAAATTATGCAATGGTAAGTTAGCTAATTACATGTACGGTATCTTGCTTTCCGGACCGGAGATTATAGAAGAGCTAATTACATGCGCCGTCCTACAACTATCACGTGCAAACTAGTCCTACATCTATCAATGCGTGAGACCGTGGTCCTACAACTATATCGATGCGGGTTGATGCATGGTCCTAGCAAATGGGGAGGCGACTTGTGGAGGGTAGGGGCCCGTTGTAGACACGGTTTGTCGTTGCAATCTATGCAAAAAACCCCTTAGATTTATGTAGTCTTACATAAATTGCCTATTTTTTATATTCTTAAGCCCCAAAATTTATATTCTTATGTGCTCATTCCAACAAACATCTTGTATGCATTTGAAATTAACAATATTTGACAATGTTACAGAAGTACTCCGCGCACTTCTGCGCCTCTGCCGCCATATCACATGGATTGAGCCATCGCAAGTCCGCCATGTGCGCCTCGCCGACGGCCTCGGTCTCGAGGCGCTCCGGAGCCTCGCAGTCCTCCCGTGCAAGGCGTGCCACGCAGTCGCGACTGGGTGAGGAGAATAGCTCTGATACCTCGTCGTCGAAGCCTAAGGGGAAGTTGAGGTCGCCGCAGGCACTACCGTGGAACCCGAAGTTCTTGACATCATGTGCCCACGTCGCCTGCCACGCCGACTGGAACGTTTCAAGCTAAGTCCAGCGGCCGGTGTTCCGATCGATGATCTCCGACACCCACGTCCCCCATGACAGCTGCCACACACTATGGTAATGTTCGTGCGGTGGTGGTAGCGGCCGGATGTCTGCAGGCGCCGTAGATCGGCCCTACACACGCCGCCGCCCCGAGTAGCTCCACGGATGGGACGAGCCGGCGGCCGGCCATCTTCGGCGGGTGGCGAGGAGGGCGGCGGGATGAACCGGACATCTGAGTGTGCGTGTCCTCCCTCATGTCTGTGCACGGGCCCGCCCGGCAGTGACCGGGTGTTTCGCCTGCTGCCATGTTCAGCACCATTGATTTCCAAGGCCAGGAAAGTTCAGATGGGCGGTCAGCGCTGTTGAACTAAAGAGACGGCTTCCTGACCATTGCATCGGTATTAATGGCCGAGGCAGAGTGGTGGATTTTTAGGATGAGGACGCGTGTGGCCTAACCTCCCCACGCCCTTGTCGTTGTCATTTTGAACCCATCTAGTCCCATCCCCCACTGACACCAAGCCCAAATGGTGGAAGAAGACGATGAGGAATGACCACGAGGTCGGTGGTTCCTCATCAGGCCGTCGCCAACATCGGGATGCGCCTCCTTCTCCGACGCCATCTCCGCCTCCACAAACAATACGGACTCCTCACGCATCCCTGCATAAAGAAACTTCCCAGTCCAGGGCGACGTTAACCTCCCCGACATCGACTTCTCTGCCACCAACGACAAAGACGAAGGCTGGGGGGAGGAACTGGCAGACGTCAAGGAGGAGGAGTAGCCCATGCCACCCGCCGTAGTCCTGCCACCGGGCTACGACGAAGAAGAAGCCATCCACGCTGCCATGGAAGCATCCAAGGTGCAGGAGGATGCCAAGTGGCAGTGGGTAGGGCTGCAAGACGTTGTCGAGCTCTCTTCCCACCTGGTGGAGTATGACAACCAGCTGCCCCCGCCACCGCCACTGTCGGAGGCATGGCCTGACCAGTTCAATTAGGCGTCTCCTTAGGAATGGGTGCACGCTATGTGGGAATCGCCACCGTGCCCGGGCCACTGCGCCCTAGCCAGCCTGCCACCCACGGCGGCCCTCCAGAGCCGCCAAGACACCGACGGAGCTGGGTGCCGCCTCCATGAGACTACCGCGTCGAGGCACCCCAAGCCCCGCCGTCCACCACTCCACCGCTGCGTCGAGGAAAAATATGACCGCCGACCATCCAATCGCCACCGCGTCCTAAGGGCCACCTGATGGGTTCGTAGCATGGAAAACAAAAAATTTCTACCGCAAGAACGAACAAAACCCAGATCTAATCTAGATAAAAGCCAAGATCTAATCTATTAGACATGAGCAACGAGATAGATAGGAACTAACCCTCGTAGATCCGAAAGCGTTAACGAGATTAGATCTCGTGGTTGATGTAGTCGATCACTTGCCGATCTCAAGATCGTGTGGACGATCCTTCCGGCGTATAATGTTTCTTTTTCAAAACCTTTTGGAGGATTAGGACGACTAGCGTCTCCAACCTTCACAAATTCTCATCAAATATGAGGACGTATACTCTATCATGTTGTAATCAACACATAGTTTTAGATATCGCAATACCTTTCACATATGATGGTTTCTGAAACATTGCTTTCAGCTCTTAGATAAACTTGATATTAAAAACAAATCTTTTGAGTATCAAGAATCATGGAGGCAAACATGATACATTAGGTACTAACACTGGAATTGTTACTCTTGATTTAATACTATTTATTAAACTTCACAGAGTAAACGGAGTTTGCCGAAAGTTTGCAACAGGACTTTTAAACTTTAGATTGACACTCAAAACAATATGATACCAGTTCGTAAAGCAAATATCCAGAATTTCTATAGTTCTACTATCTCCACTATAACTAAGCGTAAGGTGGTGAACGGATGCCAATGACTACAACAAACTATGCAAATTTACTTTGATTGTGTTTATGATAAATTGAGTTCGACTAATCCAAATTACAAATGAACTCCCACTCAAAACAACATCCCTCGAGTTGTTTTAGTGATTACACGAACCAAATCCACTACACCAAGTCCGATCATCACGTGAGATGATGTAGCTTTAAAGGCGAACAATCAACATGTTCATCATATCATCCATATGACTCATGCTTTACCTTTCGGTATTCCGTGTTCCGAGACCATGTCTGTACATGCTAGGCTCGTCAAGGTTAACCTTAGTTTCCGCATGTGCAAATCTGGCTTGCACCCGTTGTATGCACACGTAGAGTCTATCACACTCGATCATCACGAGATGCTTCAAAACGACGAGTCTTAGCAACGGTGCCAACTAAGGACGAACACTTTATTACTTGATATTTAGTGAGAGGGATCATCTTATAATGCTATCGTCGCGATCTAAGCAATACAAGATGCATAAAGGATTAACATCACAGGCAGTTCATAATATGTGATATGATATGGCCTTTCTTCTTGTGCCTTTGATCTCCATCTCCAAAGCACGGACATGATCTCCATCATCACCAGCATGGCGTCAAGGTCCGTGGCACCGCTTCATGGTTGTCCATCCCCAACAACAACTATTACAACTACTTGGAACAAAGCTATTACAAGATGAATAAACACGCAGGTCTTAACAGAATTAAAGACAACCATTAGGCTCCTGCCGGTTGCCATATTACAACAAGGATCATTGCATACATCAAATATAATCACAATCACATAATGGCCATATCACATCACAAAACCCCTGCAAAAACAAGTTAGATGCCTCTAATTTTCTTTGCATGTTTTATGTGGTTTGGGGCTTTCGCATAAGACCGATCTTACCTACGAACAAGAACCACAACGTTGATACAAGTGTTGTCAGATGCTCATTGTAAATTGAATCTTAACTATGGTGGGAGAGACAGACACCCGCAAAGCCACTTGTGCAAAGCAAGTTGCACGTCAAGCGTGGAGCAAGTCTCATGTGCGATGACATGTAATGTTATCCCGAGCCGCTTCATCCCACCATGCCGCAAGATGCAAAGTACACGCTAAGACACCGATAACAAAAGCATCAACGCCCACAAAAACATTGTGTTCTACTCGTGCAACAGATCTACGCATAGATACGGCTCTGATACCACTGATGGGTTCGTAGCATGGAAAACAAAAAATTCTACCGCAAGAACGAACAAAAACCAGATCTAATCTAGATAAAAGCCAAGATCTAATCTATTAGACATGAGAAACGAGATAGATAGGAACTAACCCTCGTAGATCCGAAAGCGTTGACGAGATTAGATCTCGTGTGGACGATCCTTCCGGCGTCGCGTTCTAGCAGCGCTTCCGCAGTCGGTCAAGTGGACGATCCTTCCGGCGCCGCGTTTCGGCAGCGCTTCCGCAGTCGGTCACACGTGCGGAGTCGAAGCAGACCTTCCTCTCCCCGTTCCAGCGAGCAGCGGAGGTAGTAGATCTTCTCCACGGAATCCCAGCAGCACGACAGCGTGGTGGTGGTGGTGGAGTAGAGAATTCTGCAGGGCTTCGCCTATGCCTGTGCAGAAGAAAGGTGGAGGAGAGAGGCGGCAGAGATTGGGAGTTGTAAGAGAGAGCTAGGAGGGGGCGCCCCTGCCCTTCTATTTAAGGGGGGAGGGCGTGCTTGGGGAGGAGGAGTCCTTGTAGGACTCCCCTCCTATGGCCGGTGGTGGGAAGGGGGGAGGAGTCCTCCTCCCACACGAATCCGTGTCTTGCCCCACCAGGACTCCTTTGATCCTTTCTTGGTTTTCAAGCAAACTCCAAGAAATCCTCTAGAACCTTCCAGAACTTTCCGAAACCTTCTAGAATCTCCATACAAATACTCCGGAACATTTCCTAACTTAGAAAATTGATCCCCAATATATGAATCTTATTCTCCGGACCATTCCGGATCTCCTCGTGATGTCCCGGATCCATTCCGAGACTCCGAACAACATTCGGTCTCCAACGCATATTCCATATCTACTTAAAACAACTTCGAACCTTAAGTGTGTCACCCTATAGTTCGTGAATATGTAGACATGACAGAGACACATCTCCTATCAATAACCATCAGCGGGACCTGGAGGTCCATAATGGCTCCCACATACTCAACGATGACTTCGTGATCGATTGAACCTTTTACATACTAAACCAATTCCCTTTGTCTCGCGATACTATACTTATCCGAGGTTTGATCATCGGTATCTCCATACCTAGTTCTACCTCGTTACTGATAAGTGCTCTTTACTCGTTCCGTGATATGTCATCCCTTGTGACCTAGTCACATGCTTGCAAGCTAACTAGATGACATTCCACCGAGAGGGCCCAGAGCATATCTATCCGTCATATGGATGGACAAATCCCAATCTTGGTTCATGCGCTTCAACACATACTTTCAGAATACCCAATGACACCTTTATAACCACCCAGTTACGAAGCGGTGTTTGATGTCATCAAAGTACCCATCCGGTGATGGTGATTAACACAACCTCATGGTCGAAGGATTAGGTTACTATGCATTTAAAAGCTTACAGCAATACGAACTTAATGACTTGATCTTATGTTACGCTTACTATGGGTGTGTGTCCATTACATCACTCTCCTAATGATATAACCTTGTTATTAATCACATCCTTATGTCCATGATCAGAAAACCATGATCATCAATCAATCAACAAGCTAGTTTAACAAGAGGCTTACTAGGGACTTTTTTATGTTTACAAAACACACAAGTATTAGTGTTTCCTAATAATAAAATTATAGCATGGGATGTAAACATTTATCATAAACATAAAGATATAATAATAACCACTTTATTATTGCCTCTTGGGCATATCTCCAACACCACCACCCCGACATCCTCAACTCCGGCGAACGGACGACAGCGACGCCGGAGCAACGACATGGCCTCCCCTACCGCCCGCCCATGGTCGAGGGCCACCGCCCCGACCACATCGATGCTCGAGCCCACCGACTCGTTACCCCCGACGTCCGCCATGGCCGCGGCCCGCCCCCATCAGATCCCGACGCAAGGGCTCAGGATCCGCTGCCCCTCACCTGGAGCCGCAGCTCCGGCACCCCTCACGTGACACCGCGCCGCACGTCGTCGGGTACTTGCGGCATGCTGTCCACGAACCACCAACCGCCGCACCACGGCATGTCGTGCATGTGGGCGTGCAGCCCGCACCACACCCCGCCCAGCAAGCAACCTCCACCGCTCGGGGTCGCCGCCCCGGCGTCCTGTGCCGCCAGAGCCCACGGAGACAGTTGTCGACGCCCCGAAGCAGCCCACCACGTCCACCGCGAGACCTCCCTGCACCGCCTTTGGAGGCTGGGGCCGCCGCCACCGCGGCGAGGCCAGCGGCAGCAGCGGAGGAGGGGCCAGGAGCGAGATCTCCCCGGTGGCGCTGCTAGGGTTCCCCCGTGTCGCTCGGGAGGAGTGACGCGGGGTTGAGATTTTTGCGGGGACGTACATGAGCATAGCTTCGACGGATGGAATAAGCGTAGATAGCTTACATGATGGTTCAATTATCAATGGATCATGATACGTTTATTTGGAATTTGACATCTTCTAGGTTATTCTCAGTTAAATCCATGTACGACGACCTAATGAATGATCATATGGTCTTTCTGTGGAAATATCTTTGGAAATTAAAGATTTCACTAAAGATAAAGATTTTTATATGGTTCCTCAATAATGGGGTTCTTCTCACAAAAGACAACCTGGTAAAGCGTAAATGGAAAGGATATAATAACTGTTGTTTTTGTGGGTCGCAGGAAACCATAGAGCATTTATTTATATCCTCCATTTGCCCACCTTTTGTGGCGTATTATTCACTTTGCTTATGACTTACCCACTCCGACTACTGTAACAAATATGTTTGGAAACTGGTTGAATGATTTTGATAAATCATCTAAGGCTAGAGTTCGCATTGGTGTCTCAGCTTTATGCTGGTCTATCTGGAGATGTAGAAATGATATTATTTTTAACAGATCACAAACTTTCAATCTTTTGCAGGTTATACATATGGTGGCTCATTGGGTGCAGCTCTAGGCGCTCCTACCGCCGCAACACTAGCGGGATATCATGGCTACCAGGTGCAGTCATCGCTTGATGGTTGCTGGACACATCTTCAGCCAGTCTGGTTGGCTGCGTTTTAATATACTGAAGAATGATGTTTAGTTCTTTGTTTCATATTTTCCGCTGGTTGATCTTTGTTGCGACCTTATGTGATCATTGAATTGTAACAAACTTTGATTATGTTTCTTAATAAAAGACTGTGTGCATCGATCGATGCAGAGGCCGGTTTTTTTTTTCCATTTTCGAAAAAAAAAGCTCGCGGGCACTAACCGTGGTGAGCCGAGGCACCAGATAGAAGCTGGTACGGGCCCCATCACCGATGTATGGGACGGAGATCGCGCGGTAGCCCGGTTTCCCGCAGGTGAGCGGCATGCCTAGGTGCATCTCAGCAACGAGGTCGGAGTCCACATGCATCGGCACCATTGTCCTCTTACTGGAGTTGATCACCAGGCCCGTCGCAAGAGCGTAGTGGTCCAGCGGATGTTTGAGGAGACGTGCCACGGCGGCACTGGCCCTGCAGAGATTATCAGAATGTCGTCTGTGTACTGCCGCAATGGGCGCCAAAGTTTAAAATAGCGGGCTATTTCATTTTGCGGCAACATTTTATCTCATTTAGCAAGATTTCATTTAGCGGCAACATTTTAAAGTAGGCCCCGTTTGCACTTGATGCAACGCCAACGAATCCCATTCAGCAAGATCAAAGACATGTATGAGTTGAAAATGGCATCCATCCAGTCGCACCAAAGTTTCGGAAAACCACACGCGCGCTTCCATGACAGTTCTCAGGCTCATCCAGTCAATAGTGTCTAATTCTTTGGCAAAATCGAGCTTGAGCACAATCGTCCGAAACTTGCTCTTGTGACAGCATTGCACGATCTCAGTGGCACAAACAAAGTTCTCTGAGATTAGCTCACCGGTCTGCATCTGAATCCTGGAGGTTAGGGCCTTGCAAATTGACTTCATCGAGCAATTTTGCAGCGAGATGGGCCGAAAGGGGCTGGGGGCCATGATTCCATCTGTCTGGGGAAGGAGGGCGCATTGGCTCGATTGATGCAGCCCAGATTAGCCTCCCCCGCGTGAAATGCCCGGAACAGGCCCTCCAGGTCATGCAGCAGCCTTTCTCTCTCTCAAAAAAAAGATGGCAGCAGCCTTGGCTTCGTGCTCGACGATGTGTCGGACATGGTTCCGCCGGAACCGCTTCATACATTTGTACATAGTTTGTCACGTGTACCAGTTGTATCCCCGTAAACTCCATATATATAACGATACCAGGCCGGTCCTAGTTGGTACGAGCCTTTTACCGTGCCATACACGTTTGTTAAAATGGTATCTGAGCAAACCTAAGTTTTTGCTTCCGCCTACCCTACCGCTGCCGCCACCCTACAGCCGCCACCGCCTTGCGCCGACGCTCGCCAATCTAGCCATGACTACCTCTGGCTTCTCCTCCAACCTCTCTAGCCCATCCACCGCCTCGTCCGCAAGGACGGTCCTCTCCGTCATCTCGATGAGCTCCGGAGCGCTGCTCGGGTGGTGATGGCGTCGCGGATCCCCGGCGCCCCCATCGACCTGACGAACAAGTTCACCATCCGCCTTACAGCGGACAACTACCTCTACTGGCGCACTCAAGTTGATCCAATCTTGAGGAGCAACCTGCTCTTCGGCTTCGTCGACGGATCCCTACCCTGTCCGGCCGAACAGCTCCAAGTCCCGGCGTCTGAGGGCGCCACCGCCCCCACCGTGCCCAACCCTAAGTACTCGGCATGGCATCAACAGGATTAGTCCATCCTCTCTGCCATTGTCTCCTCTCTCAACGAGGGGGTCCTCGGCATGGTCATGATGATCCCAACATCGTGGGAGGCATGGGAGGCTCTAGAGGCCAGCTTTGCCTCGCAATCCACGGCTCGGGTCATGGTGATCCGTACCCAACTGTCCAAAGTCAAGAAGCACGACTACCCCAACACCACCGCCTTCTTCAACAAGGTCAAGTCCCTAGCGGATGTGCTCTCGTCGATCAGACAGCTGCTCCGTCCCAAGGAGTTCAATGCCTTCCTTCTCGCTGGCCTCGACAGTGACTATGATCCCATCACTGATTGTGTCTCTGCTCAGTCGTTGTTCGACCCTATGCCTATATGGGACGTATACGCGTAGCTCCTCAATACCGAGCAGCGTGTCGAGGCATGTCGCGCTGAGCTCGGCACCGACATCCACTCCGCCAACTACACGTCTCGCCAAGGAGGGTGACGCGCGACTACGTACCAGCCCCTTCCACCGATGCCGCCTACATAGTGGACCGGCCAGGGCGTCCCTGCCCCTGATGGTCGCCCTTAGGGACCTACCGCGCCTCCTCCTCCCGCGCGTCAGCAGGGCCAGGGCGGTGGTCACAACGCGGGTGGACAGGACGGCAGTGGTGGAGCTCGCCCGATATGCCAAATTTGCTCCAAGGTTAGCCATGTTGCATCCTACTGCTTCAAGCGGTTCTAGAAACAATTTCTGGGGGCCGGGAACGATGGTCGTAACATGGACCGTCAGCTCACTGCTCTCAATGACGATGCCGCTGCTTACCACGTCAGCACCTCTACTCCCTTGTATCCAGTTGATTCACACTGTTATGCAGACACCGCAGCGATGCACCACTTCTCCACCGACCTCGACAACCTGAACATCAAGGAGCAGTACCATGGCAAGGACACTGTCCAAACTGCTAATGGTACAGGTATGCGCATTACGCATATTGGTCAATCTATAATTCCTACACCTACACAACCACTACATCTCAAAAATATTTATCATGTACCATCCATTACTCGCAATCTCCTTTCCGTCAAAAGATTCACATAAGATAATAACATTTTCTTTGAATTCCATCCTTGGTATTTTGTTGTTAAGGATCGGGGCACCAGGGCAGTTCTGCTTAGAGGGGGATGTCGCCGAGGTCTCTATAATCTTGATGTGTCTTATGTTAAGCAAGCCTTCAGCGGCGTCAAGGTGTCCTGTGATCAGTGGCACTCACGGCTATGACATCCAGCCTCTCCGATCGTCCAACATATTTTACATCATCATGAGCTTTCCTTTGTGTTAGTTAATAAAGCTGTAACTTTAGTGTGTAATGCCTGTCAGCAAGGCGAGAGTCATCAGTTACCTTTTCAGTGTCTACTCGTGTTGCTATCGCACCCCTTGAGATTATTCATTCAGATGTTTGGGGTCCTGCCCAGACGTCAGTTAGTGGTCATCAGTTTTATGTGAGCTTTGTCGATGAATACAATCATTTTACATGGCTTTATCTTTTGAAACATAAATCTGATTTCTTTGCTATTTTTTTTCAGTTTCAGCAACATGTTGAACGTTTACTCAATAAGAAAATTATCAATGTTCCAAGTGACTGGAGTGGCGAGTATCTAAAGTTAAATAAATTCTTTGATGATATTGGTATCTCACATCGTGTCTTATGCCCACATACACATGAACAAAATGGTATAGCTAAACACAAACACCGTCATATTGTCGACACCGTCATATCTCCTAGCTCATGCGAGTGTCCCCTTTCGGTTTTGGAGTAATGCTTTCTCCACCGCTTGCATCCTCATCAATAGATTACCTAGTCGCCTTATATACATGCAAACACCCCTCGAGCGTCTCCCAGGTGAAACACTTGATTACTCCTTTAAAATTTCCGGTTGTGCGTGTTGGCCACTTCTTCTCCCATACAATAACCATAAGCTTCAGTTTCGCTCCAAACAATGTGTTTTTCTTGGGTATACTTCTCTTCATAAAGGCTATAAGTGTTTGCATGTTCCTACTAATCGCGTCTATATTTTCTGGGATGTTGTGTTCGATGAGACGGTGTTTCCCTTTTCTCACACCGTTGTACCTTCCACCACACCATCCTCCCATGATACACTTCTACACCCCGACAAATTTGTTGATGTTGCATATACTCCCTTGCTTTTGGCTAATCATGGTGCAGATTCGAGACGTGGAGCACATCTTGAATTACTTGACAAGGAGCCGCCAACTACTCCACACGCTGATCGCGACGCTCACCTCGACGCCGACGTTGATCTGCATGGGCATGCAGGTTCGGCGGGAGGGCGTCTCCCGCGACGTCGTGAGCTCGCCTGGGATGGCCTCGCCCCTTGCGCCTGGCTCCACGGCCCGCTCGTCGGCCTCTTCGCCTGCCGAGGTGGCCCACTCGCCTGGCTCCCCCTCATCGACTAGTGCGGCGGATAGTTCTCTATCGCCGTCTATGCCGACCCCTAATGATGGGATACCATCGCCAGCGCCTCCTCGTATGACCACGTGTATCCATCGTGGTATTCGCCAGGAGAAAGTTCGGACTGATGGTACTATTGCTTGGAATACCACCAAGTCGTCTGATCCTACCATGTTGACTACCGAGCCGCATGATTTTCGTGCCGCTCTCTCGTCTCCTCACTGGCGCAATGCTATGGAGATCGAGTACTCTGCTCTTTAGAAAAATCAGACATGGCGCCTAGTTCCACCTCGATCGGGAGTGAACATCATTGATAAATGGGTGTTTAAAATCAAGAGGCCAGCTGACGGGTCCATCGACAGATACAAGGCTCGTCTCGCTGCAAAGGGATTCAAGCAGCGCTATGGCCTTGGCTATGAGGACACCTTCAGTCCTGTGGTGAATCCCATTATCATTCATCTCCTACTGTTGACGGCTCTTTCTCATGGATGGTCTCTTTGTCAGCTTGATATTCAGAATGCGTTCTTACATGGGGTTCTCGAGGAGGAGGTCTTTTATGCGACAACCACCTGGTTTTGAGGATCCTAGCTACCCTAGATATTTGTGTCAGCTTGATAAGGCTCTCTACGGTCTCAAACAAGCTCCTCACGCATGGCATGCCAGACTCAGTTCTGCACTTTTTGATCTTGGTTTCACACCCTCTACAACTGATACATCTTTGTTTATTCTATGATGGCCGGAAGTCACCCTCTACCTCCTGGTTTATGTTGATAATATTATTGTGGTGAGCTCATCGTCTGCAGCTACTGATCGTCTTATTCAGCAACTTGGCTCTTCGTCTGCTCTCATGGATCTTGGTCCACTCCATTATTTCCTTGGAATTGAGGTACATACTCCCCATCGTGGTGGCCTTCTTTTAAGTCAGCATAAGTATGCCTCTGAGTTGTTGACTAAAGCTGGACTTCATAAGTGTGCTCCTATAACTACTCCTATGGTTGCTTCTGAGATACTTTCAGCTACTGATGGCACTCTTCTTTCGTCTGAGTAATCTACTCGCTACCGCATTATTGTTGGTGGTCTATAGTACCTCACTATGACACACCCAAATTTGCCCTTTGCGGTCAACAAAGTGTGTCAGTTTCTTCATGCTCCTCTGTGTTCTCATTGGTCAGCGGTCAAGCGCATCCTCCGCTATGTGCAGGGCACTATGTCACATGGGCTGATGTTGCATCCCTTCTCTATTGCGCCGCTCTTGTCAGCTTTCTCTGATGCTGACTGGACGGGTGATCCTAATGACCGCCAATCAACGGGGGATTTGCTATCTTTTATGGAGGAAATCTAGTGTCATGGAGTGCCAGAAAACAAGCTAATGTTTCTCGTTCCATTATAGACTCTGAGTACAAGGCACTTTCTAATGCTACTGTTGAGTTAATTTGGGTACAAGCCCTCCTTGGTGAACTTGGAGTGATTCAGAGAAGTCCATCTATTCTATGGTGCGATAATATTGGAGCTATATATCTTTCTGCCAAACCGGTGTTTCATGCTCGAACTAAACATATCAAGATTGATTTTCACTTTGTTCGGGAACGGGTTGCTTAGAAGCTACTGGACATCAGGTTCATCTCCTCCACGGATCAGTTAGCTGATATCTTCACCAAGCCGCTGCCACTGCCACTGTTTACTGCATGTAGGTGCAATCTCAACCTCTCCGAAGTTGAGATCGTGGAAGGGTGATAAACATTATATTTGTACATAGTTTGTCACGTACCCATGTTGTACCTGTATAGTAGTTGTACCCCTATAAACTCCATATATATAATGATACCAGGCCGGCCCTAGTCGGTACGAGCCTTTTACCCTACCATACACATTTGTTAACATCGCTGAGAACCGCACGCGTGGAAGAACTTTGAATTATGGTCTCGTTCCACGATGAATAAGCTTTCAAATATGCGGGTTCTAGATTTTGGTTTAAATGGGAATTTCATTTTTTTCTTCTTGTGAAGCTATGGCTGGGCTCATCGACTTGCGGCATATAATATGCAATGAACTTTTTAAAATTCCAAGCATTGCAAGGCTGACGTCACTCTTTTTTTAGAAAATAGGCCAATGGCCCGACGTTAAATTAATAAGGCCCTGAACGGCGATAAAGATACATACATGATGCTGCACCCAGCTTACAAAAAGAGACACACACCCACACAAGAACAAGTCTACCAAAGAACCTAGAGCCGGAAAACGCAAACAGCCGGCACAACTATTACAGTAGCTACACAAAAGAGGAGCACAAAGCCAGACAGGTTGCAGAGTCGGGCCGGAGTTCACCAGAGCAAACAAGACACGCTGCGCCATCGAGGCAACTCCACCCGTGCACGCAACGCCACCGGAAGCCAACCAGCACCGGGAATCGACCATCACTACTCACCACCAACATGAAGCACCAGGGCAGGATCCAACAAAAATACCAAGGGTGAACAGCCCGAAGCAAGCATTGCCGAAGATAGCAAACCCAAAGAAGCCCTGTACCACCGCCGCACCACGTCGGAGAGCCTCATGCCGAGAACTCCAAGGCGGTGTATTCAAGAAGAGCAAGATGCAGCAGTGCCGCCACCGCCCGATCCAAAGATCTAGGGTTTTCACCCGGAGCACGTGCTGGATCGAGAAAGGCCCCAACGACGCCTTCAGGAAGGGGGTGGCATCCACGGAAGTCCCTGTCGTGGCCCAAACGGGCGAGGGTTTCCCCCTCGGCAAAATCTCTGTCACCAACACAGGGTACCACCCCCCCCCCCCCCCACCCCACCCCCCAAACGACACCCGGACCGCCTCCATAGCACACAGCTCACCGGGCCACCACACCGTCGTCACGATCGTGGTCTCCAGCCAGCACCTGACTCCCTACCTCGCCCGACAACCAGGAGGACTCCCGCCACCTAGGGCCGCCGCCCCGACGTACCCAACTCTGCACCCCGCAACCTAAAAGGATGGGAGCATAGTTGGCCACAGGGGCGGATTTACCGTCCGGACACCCTGGGCACGTGCCCGGGCTCGCCGCCATCCTGTGCAGGCACTCCGGCGAAGTCCCAGATCGTCCTATGTAGTTGGAATTGCTAAAATCTAGTGAAAAATACGTGCACTAAGGACTATCGAACGATTTCTTTACACCTAGGCCAGCTTGGGCTTGTTGCCTAGCAGAACTAGTTGGCCCATTTCGTTCCATAGTACACGTTGGGCCCTTTCTCACAGGTTCACGAAGCTAGACACAACGGGAATTGATCGATCCTATGAGCTGGTCTGTTAGTCTACTCGCGATAGATCAGTTTGACTGCACGCGAGGCGTGCCCTAGCTTGGGGAGACCTAGCTTGGGGAGACGAGGAAAGATGGTACCAGACTGCCGCTCCCATCAGGCTCCGAACGCGAGACAGGGAAGCGCAGGCGGCAAGGCGGCGATAGGAGCGACCGGAGTTCCAATCCGGCGCAAGGTGGCTCATCGGCGCCGCGGTTAGGAGCAGCCGAGCGGCTATCACCGACGATTTCCAACCTATGCACAGAGAGGAAGAAAGCAACAGCATACATGCGACGGGGCGGATAGGGATGGCGACTGGCACCAGCAGCACATCACAATTGGGTGAGTTTTTCTCTGTTATTTGTAGGGGAATTTTCTATATTAATAAACATCCTAATGTCTGGTTTATAGTCTAAATTATTTAAATTTGAGAATTGTTTATATTTTTTACTCGATGAAACATGATTGATTATATTCATATAATGTTTATCTAACTATGTGAAATTTATGGTTTTTGGAAAACCAACGTGAAGTATTTTAGTTTACAGTGTGCCCGGGCTTTTAAAATTTGCTAGGTCCGCCACTGGTTGGCCATACCCAAAAGGATGGGAGCATAGTTGGCATTTTCAGTGTGTGTTTTTTCTCTACATGTCGTTCTCATTCTGGTCGTTTCGGTCGTTTTTCCCTTTCCTGTTTCTTGTTACACAGGTCGGATGGTCGTCCTCTGTAAACTCCAGGTAATCTTTTGGCTTTCTGTTTTCTTTCTAATATATAATACACGCAGTTTTGCTGCATGGTTCGAAAAAATAATACTCCCTCCGATCTGGTTTATTAGGCACGCACGTAGTTTAAAAACAACTTTGACTAATAGTTTTGGTCAACAAATTTTACATAATATGTTACAAAAATTATATCATTGGATTCATCTTCAAAAGTAGTTTCTAATGGTATATTTTTTGGGACATATATTACATATTGTATTAGTTAAAATTGATGGTCAAAGATTTTCTTAAACTACATGCGTGCCTAATAAACCGGACCGGAGGGAGTAGTCAGGGATGGCATTAATGACTCCTTGGTGGCTCGGCAGCCCTAGAAGCAGCGATGTCGGGGTGGCCTCGGAGGCCGGCATCGTCATTGCAAGCTGGTGAGGAACAACTAGGATGATGTTCTCACGGAGATGAATCGCTGTAGGAAGACGTTCAACTATATCTGCTTGAATTACTTGTTCATGATGGCGTACAACGCCATCGCCATGCCGGGGCACTGACCTGGCCCCAGATGTTGCCATGGCTGTCCAGCGAATGCCTGAAAGGCCTTTCTCGTCTTTAAGACATATTTATTTACACATATTTCTATGATGTTTATTGAACTTAAATTTTTTAACTTAAAACAAAAATATATATATGTGCTAATATGCGGATGGAGGGGTACATAAGAATATAATTAAGATGGTCTTTATTATCCATGCCTAAGGAGCTCTACACGGCAACGTACACTAGGCAAAATTGACCCTGGCTATAATAAAGTATTTTAGCATAACGGAACACAATGACTGTATATGGATAGTACAGTTACCTCACAAGATTCTTATTGGACACGGTATCCAGACTAGATGCATCCAAAGTGCGATGGAGAAGCAAATTAAGAGCAAGTCCTCCGAGAAGGAAAATTACTAGAGGTGAATGAGAATCCATCACATAATTTAATAGTATACATGTCTGCACTTCTCTTAGATACATACACTGCGTCATTGTCCGGACACACATGTTGTTTGTATGCAAATCTATACAAAAATGCAAAATATTTTGTTTATAAATACAATGCTTTGAAAGTGCTCGCCTGCTCGAAATCTATCTACGTCGTTTATATGGCCAAGAGAGCGCTCAACCATGACGGTGAGCTCGTGTGCTAACTTCTATGAAGAGCGGTGGTAGGTCGGTGACTATGTCAATGTAGGATTGGACCGCCGCAGTCTCTTTTTACAATCATATAGAACTAGTTAGCCAATAGTGGAGAAATCTCGCGCGTCGTTTAAAGAAATTAGTGAGTTTATTCCATCTGGATACTGTGGATTGTCGCATATTTTTTAACAACTAGTAAAATGCCCGTGCGTTGCACCGGCAAGAACAAAAACTCAAGCGTTCCGACAAACCGTGCCACCATCGTCAATGCTGTTATGTATTTTTCCTATTGTTGATGAACATTATCATTCCTTAGGAGACGAGCTTGTGATTCCCTTGCTTCACCAAATTATACTATCACCGACTTATAATCATGGTGGTCGCTACACCTATTTAATTTTATTGGTGCATTCTCCATCCCCACATTGTACTTTCCGTCAACATCTTTGTCTGATTTACGTGTTTAAATTCATTGTCAGTACTTAAATTCTGTCTTATAATCTATCGTCCAGCATAACCCTATTGTCTTATTTAATCTACTCTTTTATGTTTTTTGTTTTTTTTTCAATCAACTATTTCATATTATCTTTTAAATGTAATATATCTCTATTAATTTTAGTGAGTACATGAAGGATCTATTTCTTTCTCCTTCCTCTTATGCCTTATCATCATCTCTTCTTTTCAATCCCACATGACTATGTCCCCGCCTCCTCTCTCGGTCAAGCTTCCACTACCTAAGGAGCACTCCTCCTTGCTCCCCCACCACAATAGCCATGACCCCCTCAATGATGGTTGTCCCTCTCTACTCTCTATCCCCCTCCGCTGCTTTGAGCTGTCCATAGGCACACATCCTGGATTGAAATGCGAAGTGGCTGGAGCGTAGGCGGAGCACAAAGTCAACCAGCAGGCTATGTAGCGGGTACATCCCGGTCTGTTGTTGCCGCTATTGGATTTGGTTGATGCTAATGATCCCGGCCCCTCATGGTTTCTGGTTTGTTGATGTATCACTTGCAATTTTTAATCACCAAATGAAGCCAAGATATAAGTCCAATAGGAAGCAGTGATATTTGAAAGAATCATATGAGCAAAGAACATAGTGGCAGAAACTGCCATATCGCCATTGCCACCAGAAGCATGCTGAAAATATTTATTGTTTTGACTCGGAGCTCACAAGAGAGCCATATGTCTGAATACAATATTGTTAGCTATTCACGGTGCAACTTTGACTATCTTTGGATGATGGAGCAATAGTTGCCATAGTTCCATCTTTTACAACTCGAGAATAATATACTTAGAAACCTTACATTGAACGCTGAAAAATATTTTCGGCAATCCAGGAAAAGAAATGCGACCAACAACTCTAATTTTAAGCACAATCTGGCAAAACTTAAAACATTATATTTTGCTAGCTTGGCTACATGTGGAAAACAACTTCACGCTACAAAACTTGTATCAGAATGGAACTAAGCCAATACAGGGCACAACTTAAAACATTATGTTATGCTAGCTTGGCTAAAAGTAAGATGGAAAACAACTTCACGCTGGAAAACTCATATCAGAATGGAACTGAACCAATACAGCAAGAACAACTGGCCATTATGCACATACGCTCGTCGATGAGCCGACAATCTTTCACTGCCACGGACAGCCTCCCACCTCAAGAGCTCCTGGCGATGGCTAATCGGCTTCAGACTTCTTGGATCCGGAAAGAATAGGAGAGGCGGGGAAAGGCAGTCCTGCACAACTTCTATAATAGAAAGTAAGCTATATATGTTACTCAGTTATGGATATCTGATGTGTTACCCTGACTACAAATATCCTTATCCACATTCCAAGATTTTTTTTTCCTGACTTCAGAGGAATCACAAGTATACATTCAGAAAAACTACATAGAAAACACCAGCAAATTAATCATCGGGTTTTCACAACTTAAGACCATATCATTCATAACACATACCTGAGTAGCAATGACAATAGTGAACTGTGAAATGAAGGAAGGATTTGTATCTATCATTGTCGCTGGAGAGTCCTCAATATACATGGTTTCCAGATAATCATTAAGCCATGGGCAGCAGCACAACCACAAAAATATATTGCAGAAGATTGGCTCAGGGGAACCACATAGACCAACAAAATAAGGACAGGGGATCAGAGAACTCACGTTGTGAGCTGTTATTTTACATCTTACTCCGTGAACCTGCACATTTATAGGTTCCCCAAAACTCTCAAGCTAGCTTCAGGTTTACCTGAATACCCCATAGACAAAAAATTGCATCCAAATGCAAGTATGGTGAGATGGACCGAACAGAACAGGAGAGATTCTATACCAGAGGGTTGGAATGGAGTTGATATCACTGCCGCTTCTAATTCGCCATGACCTTAATGTTCAATGTGGTTTGCAGCAACTGCCCCTGGGGCTCCTCTCTGCACCTCCAACTGCCCCCACTTCCACGCGCGCTGCATCTGCTGTCGGAACCGTTAAAAGGTGCTGGTACACACATACTATTTTGTTGGGCGCCTTGTATACGTACATATAAAAATGGACGTATGGATAATAGTATATCAAGCCTGAATATTGATTGCGGACTAAGACTGTTGGTCCAAACGACATAGACACATAATTTGAGATCTAACAAATTCATCAAAAATAGATGGTCTACCAAAAAAATCATCAAAACTAAATGGCAAGTAGAATCGTGATCTCTAGGAAAATAGCCCGTTCCCATGTATCCTGAATACCTCATCAAAAAGTCCGTGCTGCCACCCAAGCCTAAAAGCTCCCAGGCATAGCGCTAATTGGAGTATCCTCTTCCCCTGGAAATGTCTATCAAATCTCAAATTTACCACCATTCAAGCCAGTAGATTTCAAGACAAACCTTCATGGATAAATAATGGGGGCTCCAAATTAGCTGGTGATATGGTTGTCGCCTAGAACACAGCCTTGAGAGCCGGCAATCTGCAGTTGCGACAAGGCCACTTTGGCATGTACTGAACACACACTCATCAAACATGTTGACAATTCAGTCTTTTGCAATTGCACTGTACTAAAACACAAAATTGCATAGTAGTTTCTTGCGATTGGACCGTAAAACAGAAGCTTTTTTGTAAAGTCCAATTGCAGCTTACAAGAGGCCTGATCCTGGGAATTCGCTCAGGAGTATTCGATCTAACAAAGGGTGCGGGGTCCGGGAATTTCCTGGCGACGGTGTCGGCCTCACACTCTCCGAATCAACGAACACCTGCCCACATGACACTACGTCCTAGCCTAGCGAGCTCATGTGTCATATGGTTGCTTGCTAATCTATTAACCTTAATGAACACTAAATCTAGAAATTAGTTGCACAAAAGTTTCATCTCCTTAAAAGTACCAGGCTACCAGCAATAGCTGACTTTGAGGAATGTTTGCACTTCAGTTCGGAAACAAAATTAGCGGTCACTTTCACACTGCACCAGACCTACATAAACACTCGCAATAGATTCCCGCCCCACTATCGGCTTGGTCTAGGAACGTATCCATACTACCACACAGATCTGAGTCTTTAGATACCATTATAGGTAGGGTGACTACTGTCTTGAGGAAAGACTGAGATTTTTGTGGTTAGTAATGCATAATTGTCTGCTTCTGCAAAAGTTCAACTCTCTTCACAAACTTCTGCACATTGCTACTCCGATTGTTGCCACACAATCCAGACATAGTCGCTGTAGTATGAAGCACAACACACATTCTTGCTCTCGCTGGCCAACTCGAGTCACTGATTTCTTAATCATGCCAAGTGTGTTGGTTATAGTAGCCATGTGCAAGAAACATGAATTTGTTATGCTCCTAATCTCAAAAGTTTAGGCATCTCCTTTGTTACATCGATCTAACAAGTGGAGTACTAATTTAGCTGCTGCATGCTTTTATTGATCCGACTTGCTCTCCCACTTACCTTCAGTATGGCACGGCGGTGAGAACTTGATCGCCATGCCCTGCTGCTAGCGGGGAGGACAGTGCGGGCGGTCGGGGCGGTGGTGGTGCGCGCGTCAGGCTTGGCCTAGACTTGTCAAAAAATATGAGGTAGCCACAGCAAGCGAGGTCGTCGTCGCGGGTGCCGGGAAGCCCTTCCGGCTTGTATCCCTCCTCCTTCCATAGGCGGACAAAAAATTGCCCGAATAACCCATAGACAAAAGATTGCATCCAAATGCAAGTATGGTGAGACGGACCGAACAGAACAGGAGAGCTTCTATACCAGAGGGTTGGAATGGAGTTGATATCACTGCCACTTCTAATTCGCCATGACTATAATGTTCAATGTGGTTTGCAGCAACTGCCCCCCAGGCTCCTCTCTACACCTCCAACTGCCCCCACTTCCACGCGCGCTGCATCTGCTGTCGGAATAGTTGAAAGGTGCCGGTATGCACATACCATTTTGTTGGGCGCCTTGTACACCTGCATATAAGAATGATTGTATGGATAATAGTACATCAAGTCTGAATATTGATTGCGGACTAAGACCCTTGGTCCAAACGACATAGACACATAATTTGAGATCCAACAAATTCATCAAAAATACATGGTGTACCAAAAAAGTCGGACAGCTCGTCGACCTCCGGGACGGCCACAGCCGCCGCAGCTGGCGCCGCCAATACCTGCCTTTGTTGATGTTGCCGGGGCCAGACATCCCCTCCCGCCCGTAGACCTCCTCCTCCTAGTAGATGGCCTCCTGCAGCCGACCTCCCCTACCTATCTCGTCCTCCTGGCCTCTAACTCTCCCTTCTCCTTAGACGCGTGGATTGGGGGAGGCGGAGATACAGGGATGAGGGAAGGGAGCGATTCGGGGTGCCTCTCTCGATTAGTGGAGATAGCGGAGAAATCGGATGGGGGCGTAATGAAGGAGTGCGGGATGACCAGACGATGGACGAAACAAATGACGGAGTGGACGGTGGCAGAAAACAGAACACCTAAATTCTTTTTAGATAGTAGAGATATACATTTGTGTAGATAAGTTTCATTATTTACAATTTTAATAAATACACAAATGATCAATGCTATTAAAATAATTTTATTTTACTTTTGCTGAATATTTATTAACTAGTTTCATTTTAATATAGGGATTGTTGAATGTAGGTGTTTATACTAATTTTTTTTGCTTATATATTTCTCCGTCACCAAATTGTCCTATTATCTTGTATACTAGTAGTCGTGGAGAATTCTGCCATGATTGTTAAGCATATTTTATGCACTTTTATTAAGTTATTTATCTTAAAATATTTAAAATTATAATATTTTTTAAAAATCTCTACATGAAAGTCTATGTTAGCATTGATATGGCAATTAACATGCCAATGATATTTATAAAGTGTGGCTCTTAAATCTTGTACCCATTAGGCTAGTCTTTCACGAGTTTGTAGAATATATTATATTTGTCTCTCTAGAAGAAGTTTATGCTAGAATGTCTCGTTCTCTTTCAGGAAAGAATATCTCACTTAGAAAAAAGGATTAATTAACTGAACAACTGAAACACGTGAGGATCAATAGTAGGCAAAAGCTTATAGGCAATCTATATTAATGGCGCGTCACCATGGTTACACCTCACCGGTATTTGCCCAAAATATTAGTGGCGTGTAATAATGGCCCCGTGTTACCAATATGTAACTACTGGTGCAACACATCACCATTTTGTCTATAAGCCTAACGTGTTCCTCGTTCTTGTGAGAAGATAGAGGAAACCGAGGCTTGCACATCAAATTGTAGAGTGCTTTTTGTGAATACTATAAGTTTCATTCACCTTTTTCTACTGGAATTAGATGATATGAAATGAAAAATGTCTTGCGTAAAAATGTTGAGAAGATTCATTATTGTTCCGAGTGCAAAAGAACTCCTTATACTGCATTCTTGGTAGATGTTTATTTAGTCTAGGTCTGAACTTGGAAGGACCTGGTTTGAAAAGCTTTCTCCGTAATAAAGTTGAAGCAAAGAGAAAATATAGTACAGTATGGTTTATGATGTACAACACCAATTTTCCTTAAGTCCACCCCCTTTTTTTGTAATTTCCTTTTCTATTGGATCCTGTTTAATCTCTGGGATGTGCTGCATAGTTACATTTGTAATGGCCGGGCGTAGTTTAATCTAAGTATGGAGTAGTAAGAACTAAGGGAGGGATAAAAGTACTAGAAAAATAATTTAGCTTTTCCTTTTCTCAGTTATTATGAACGGAAATGGAAAAGTTGATACATCAAAACAAAGAACACAACCAAAAAAATTGAGCATCGAAGAACAAAACAAATGAAGATCATTACCAGACGAATATTGCTCGGATGGGCCGGGCTGCCTTTACATTGACCAACGAGCGCTTGACAGAGGACGCGCTGCATGCAAAATAATAATCCCACCTCGCTAATTTGGTAGCAGCCGGACCAGCTTATAAGTCAACGCCTCGCCGATAATAGCACGACCTGGCTTAACAGGATCTATTCTATAGTAGTCGTACCACCGCATCCTTTACCAAAAAGGAGGCAAGCACAAAAGTCTGGTTGTGATTAATGTCCTGGATCTCCTGATGGGAGTCGCACATCTGAAATAACATATGATTTTAGTTCATGATAAAGTAGTAGTAGCTGCAGATCCGAACCAAAAATTCAGCAAGTTTTCAAGACTCAGGGTAGTCGTTGCCCTTGCCCCAGAACAACAAAACACAGCAGGATTAACCATCACATCGTCTTTATTCATCTCTTTACAAAGCAGTCAAGTTCTCAAGACTCCAGCAAGCTGGTTTACAAAACCCACTGCCATCATCAGTATTACATATCACTGTTTTACATTTTATTTGGGTCTATCCATCATCGTTTTTCTCTGACAACTCTGATCACATATGTGACTGGCAACACCACAATCACATTGTCACTTTGCCCATAGTTAGGAAAAAGAAACTATCGTTCACATACATACTAGTCTAAGAGGCAAGACTAGGGATATCTTTGTTTGGTGTTTATCATCCCACACATGTATTAGGGTTCTCCTCTAAATACACATTATTCAGAACTAATACAATTATCGCATAGAATGATAAACTTAATTATGAAACAGAAATATGAATAATAACACATTTATTATTGGCTCTAGGGCATATTTCCATCACTAATAATGCAGATCACACTAATGAGCATGAGACTGAGGAAATACATATGACTGCTGATATGGCAGATAAATACCCAAGCCTCGTCACCATGCGAGTACTTAGTGCTCAGGAGGAGCACGCTAAATTGCATCAACGCCATAATTTGTTCCAAACCAAGTTTACTGTCAAAGGATATTCAGTTCGTGTGATCATTGACGGGGGAGCTCCAATAATTTAGCAAGTATAGAGATGGTCGAGAAGCTTTGTCTCACCACTACAAGACACTCCCATCCAAATTACATCCAATGGCTCAATGAATGTGGTAAGTTGAAGGTAACACGTCGCGTGAGAGTGCATTTTACACTCGGTTCCTATCATGATTATGTTGACTGCGATGTCGTACTTATGCAAGCATGTTCTTTACTGTTGGGTCGACCTTGGAAATATGATAATAGTATTATCCATCATGGTAGAACGAATTCATATACTCTCATGTTTGAAGGAAAAATGGTTAATCTACTACCTATGACACCAAATGAAATGTAGTCAATGATGAGAAAGCGAGAGCAGCTGGCAATATTAAAGCTGATGATGTGCATGCGTTGCTTACTTTTAATTCTCCAATTCATGATTTTGATTTGCCAAGTGATGCACAAGTACCTTCACCCTAGCGCTGCAATATAAATATAGCTCTCTATATAATATCGTGCAACAGAAACAAGTAACCATTGCAAAAGTGTGGCTGTCGATGATCGTTCCTGCCTGTGCAGGGTGGCCCAGAGGTTGTCTGACAGACACAAAACAAACTTTTTTTGGCTACTGGAGCATTATTTTTAGCTACATTAACCTCGTTCAAAAATCTGAAAATTTTGAACATCTTCAACCACTGAATCTATTTTCAGCCACACATCTGAAATAACATATGGCTTAGTTCATGATAAAGTAGTAGTAGTTGCAGATCCGAACAAAAAAATTCACCAATGCATTGACTGTACTGAAGGAGATAGTCCGTAGGCGCAGAACAACAAAACACAGCAAGATTAACCATCACAACGTCTTTATTTCTCTCTTTGCAAAGACACAGGTAACACATCACAAGTTCTCAAGACTCCAGCGGCGAGCTGGTTTGCAAAACCCACCGCCATCGGTATTACATATCAGTGTTTTACAGTTTATTATGAACTACACCCAGACAGACTGCACCACGCTTCAGTTCATGCTGCACCCTCCTTGGCTTGACTGGGGCGTGTCTGCGTATGTCTCTCCCTTCTTGTCCATCTACATGTTGGGCTTCATCTTGAGGCGCGACGCCAGCTTCTGTCCGAGGGAAGCATCGCACTGCAACAAAATAGATAAGAGCATGGGTTTCAGTGGCCTTAGGCGATCCAGATACGGGTAACAGTTGAGGAGTGTTTGGCACTCGAAGTACAACAGAAGAATGCATGTACCTGCGACCAGTATGAGACCCAGATGCCCTGGATTTCGTGGGTGACGCGAGCATCCGTGAGGGCATCAACCCACCGCTGGATGAAACGGTCTTGCCTGTGTTTTCATAGAAGACCAGTTTAATTAGTGAAGTTGCTTAATTCCCTCCATGTGTCCGAAGAATCTAAACCAATGAAAATTGAGTTAGGACTTAGGACGAACCTGGCAGGGTCAAAGGACCGGAATCTCCCGCCAGCCTGCTTGAAGTTGTTCTCCTTTTCGATAATACACTGTGGTACAATCAGTAAAAAGTTAGCAAAACTTTTGTCAAATACATGACAAGGGGGTTCTAATTCGGTTAGTATTTTAGCTAACATTCTTAATAAATATTTGGGAACACTTCTAACAAAGACCCAAAATAACCATAACAGGTAGTAGTAACATTAGAATTCGAATGTTCCAAACGACATACCTTTTCCCGGCATCCGTTTAGAACACGAGAAGGAATAGGGTACTTCTCAGCATGACGAACAGGATCAAACCTCGAAGGGAAGTAGTTCACCTAGAAAATAAGACAAATAGATGTAAATGACTGGGAGATTACTACATATTATTTCTGCCAATTGCATCATCCAGAGAGAAGGGGGTGAAAGCTCTGAAGAACAAAGTACCTCCTCATCCCTGTGCATGAAGTTCATGAAGCCTTCGTGATGGTTGTTGTGGTGAGCACATTTTGGCGCGTTCACTGGAAGCATCAAGTAGTTTGGACCAAGACGGTGCCTTTGGGTATCAGCATAGGAGAAAATTCTGGTCTGGAGCAGCTTATCATCAGAGTAGTGGATTCCAGGGACAGTGATTGCTGGGCAGAAAGCAAGTTGTTCATTTTCCGCAAAGAAATTGTCAATGTTCTTGTTCAGTACCATCCGTCCAACTGGTTGCAGCGGGATGATATCCTCTGGCCATGTCTTGGTAACATCAAGCGGGTCAAAGTCAAACCTATCCTCATGATCAGCGTCAATTGTCTGAATGAAAAGCTTCCATTCCGGGTAATTCCCAGCTGCAATAGAATCAGTCAAGTCCTTTGTGGCATGGGTGTGGCAGGTGCCTCCAACAGTAACAGCTTCATCATCCAAGAGGCACTTCACACCACATGTAGGCTTCCAGTGGAACTTAACAAGGTGAGCCTTTCCATCCCTGCCGATTAAGGTGTAAGTGTTGACACCGAAACCGTCCATGTGTCTATAGTTGAGTGGGATGCCAACATCGTCAAAGAGGAAGGTGAACATGTGCAGGCTCTCCGGATGGTGCGAAAAGAAGTCAACTATTCTCCAGTTCTCCTGCATGTTGGTCTTTGGGCTTGGCTTGAAAGCATGGACCATGTCAGGGAATTTCATCCCATCTCGGATAAAGAACACAGGCATATTGTTCCCAACAAGGTCAAAGTTACCCTGAAATTGCATTGATGCCAGATATCAGAATACTTATCTATTGGCTGAAAAGGTCGGCCATAATCATTAAGTGCAGATGATGAACAATTGATTTACATATGGGAAAGCAAGGTCGCACTACTCAATCCTTATAAAGAGAGGTAACTTCAGAACACAAAAGTTAATGCTATGGTTTCAATTTCCATATGTATACTAGCATACACACTGGACACTATTCATGGAGCTACAGACAATCAAAGAAGCAACAATTTTACTGTTCCAGCTGAAATAAGCTAGCCAGAGTCTATTAATGCTTTTGGATGGCTTGCACAATAAAGTATTATGGCAAGTGACATGCTGAAGGAAAGTAACAGCTGACATGTGGTTGTACACATCATAAAGTAGTTTCATCAGAAATCTCATCCTCAAAGCATAAATGACAGAGAATACACCAAGTAAGAATGACCATTTTGTACCTCTCTGGTGTAGAACTTGACGGCAAAACCACGTGGATCCCTCAAGGTCTCAGGGCTTCCGCGCTCATGCACAACAGTCGAGAACCGAACAATGACCGGGGTCTGAACCCCAGGAGCCCGGAGAAAGTCAGCACAGGTGAGCTGAGAAACATCGTGGGTGACCTCAAAGAACCCCTTTGCACTGGCTCCACGTGCGTGGACAACACGTTCAGGGATACGTTCCCGGTCAAACTGCGCAAGCTTCTCAATCAGATGGTAGTCCTCAAGGAGGATAGGTCCTGCGAAATGAGGAATTAAACCATGTCAAGAAAACAGCACAACCACGAGAGAAGATCCAAAACACAGAAGCTTATGGGCATAGCTTGCAAAATACAACACCATAAGAGATACTTCATGTACTTGAACAAAGAAATATAGATTTTAATCACTGGCAGAAGTAGTATCATTTTGTGACCACGTTAGCCAGACTAATGGAACTTCGATTCTAAATCGCTTTGTCAGTCTGGGCTACGCTGAACATAGTTGAAATAAGTTTATTTTTTGTGTGGATATGGATGTAAACTGTATTGGGTTTAGGCCTGGGCAAAACCCACACCGCGTAAACCGTGCAAACCGGTCCGGCAATAGCTAGTTCATTTGTGTTCACAATCTCAAACGGGAAGTCCAATCTAGTTATAAAATTTGAACTAACCCAAACCGGCTAAACCAGTCAAACCAGGTTTGCCCACTCCTAATTGGGTTATACGGTTTCAGGTAAATCTTAGGAAAGGGCAACAGTTGAGCAGAGGAGTCACGCCACTAAATAATATCTTGGACCTTCCCACTTGAACACATCACATAAACCGGATAACCACTATGAGCAGACGGTGACTTGCCGTGTGCAAAAAGGTCGCCCTTGTTATCTTCCCACACACCTTAAGCAACCAACGTTATGGCACGATAGTGACAGACAGACGAGAATATCAAGCTAAACTACATGGACATAGCAACATTCCAGGCTTACGGTGACCATGAACATAGAGGTGTGTAACTGAAGGCGACTTAATCGATCAACAGACCGTGAACATGAGATACACACAGGGGGTGGAAACCGAGTAGCTGCAAGCATCGGTGGACTACATGGTCCTTGAATCGCGAAAAACTAGGGGCAGTAGGTTTTGAAGGCAGAAGGGCCCTAGTTAGTTGGATCAAATCTAAGAGTCACAGGTAGCTAGCTAGATAATCACTGCACGCACGCACGCCTGAAGATATCTAGAGCCTTAGATGGGCAGGTAGCAGGGAGAAATCAGTGAGGCGATGCCGAGGTGGTGAGATGCTCCTGACCTCTGTTCCCGACGGTGAGCGCGCTGTTGTTGTTCCAGACGGGCGCGCCGTAGTTGGTTGTCCAGTGGCCCGAGTTGGCCCCGCTGGTCGGCCGGTGCTGCAGGAAGAAACAAAAAAGGTCAGATCGAGGCGGATCAAGGGGGCGACGTTGACAGGCGGAACAGGGGATCTGCACGGGCGGAGCCGAATCGGTCGGGGGCGGGGTACCTTGTACGGATCCATGGCCGGGGCGGACGGCCTAGGCGAGGGGGATCGGTTGCGTGCTGTGGAGGGTGAGTGGCGGGTGGGGGCGATGAGGACGAGAGGGGAACAGACAGAGTTGGGGAAGAAGAAGGAAGGCAGGTGGAGGAAGCGGCGGGTCGGGTCGGCCCTTTTTCTAATGGAGGAGGAGGAGTTTGGGCTTTCTTCCCGTTCTGTTTCGTGCTGACGCTGGCTTCCTTCGCGCGTAGTACCTAAAAATTTCAGAGGCCGGCGGGCGGGGCCCACGCGCAGAGAAAAGCTGCCGGCGCGATTGGTGGTCACGTACTCCACCACTGCTCGCCTTCGTCGGGTTCGCTCACGTCACGGTTGAGATAGAGAGGATAGGGTTTGTTGCATAGAGAAACCAAAAAACAAATGAAATACTAAAGACTCTACTACTACTAGCTCAGCTGCAGATGAGATGATGATCGGCCCGAAACGAGGCCACCACGCCACGGCGGCGCCGATGCGTGATCGGCTAGTACAGTAGTAGAGCCGTTCCAAAAAAAGCAAAAAAAACGAGTAGAGTCGGACTACTCCTACCTTTTTTTTAATCAGATGCGATCGATCAATCTGCGTTCACACTCGGTGTCATTTCCAACGTACGTTATTAGCTTCCTTGATCGTCGCGACCGCCTTATGCTACTCTGCCTACCCACCGATCGGATCAATATCACTACGAGCATGTCTAACACACCCCTTATTTTTCTGCCCCTTAAATGTATTCACTTTTCACCAGCCGAAAATTCGTCCAAGCTAGCAGACCCTGTATCCCCACCCCGTAAAACAGAATAGCTCGGACGAGTTTCCAACCCCTCAAAACAGGGTTTTAGACAACAATTTCACAACAAACATAGCACATCCAAAATATGTGATGCATAATTCATAGTTTTTACACCACATCGCGATCAACGCGATCATAGCCAATGTTCAAGCCACGGAAGTTCCCAAATGTGATCAACCATCAACGAGTCCATCGCCAGCGGCGCCACCACTCGCCGGAGACTCACCTCGAGGAGTCGACGGACCAAGAGCACTTGCAGCACGAGCTTCACGCGCAACCTTCTTCCTCGCCATGATGTCCGCCTTGGTCTTCTTCCACCACGCCAGCTGATCCTCGTCCATGTCGTCCGTGCGCATCATCATGATTTCCCTCTCCTCGGCCAAGAGCTCCTTCATGGCCTTGGCTTCTTTGAGTGCGATCATCCTCAAGTCCAGCTCGGCCTTCACCTTGGCATCTTCCCGCCTTGCTTCCACCTTGGCAAGCTTCACCTCCTTCTTCTTCTCGGTGACGAGGAGCTTGGTCTCCAATGTCTTCATCGTCAATGCCTCCTTGGACTTCATGAGTTGATCCAACTTCTCCCGGAAGCTAGATGCTTCACCTTCTACCTTCACCCTCTCCTTGGCTTTCTTGTTGCCCTCGGGCTTGCTGGCGTTTCTCGCACTCATGTCTTCCGCTTCATCATCCATGGTGAGCAGTGCTTCCTTCTTGCACTTTGGTTCGCTGTCCCTCAACTTCCACTTAGGAAGATGTTTTAGAATGGAAAAGCAATGTTGGAACTGAAATTCCTTGTTCTTGGAGCCAGCCATGTCTTTGTACCTCTGTTGAGCATACTTGGGCTGCACAACAACAATATTAATGTGATGTTTGCACATCATCAACACATACTATGGATAGCAACAACCTCGGAAAACTTACATAGTCCTCCGGCACGCATCCACTAGGGGGGTGTTGGAGATATGCCCAAGAGGCAATAATAAAAGTGGTTATTATTATATCTTTGTGTTTATGATGAATGTTTACATCCCATGCTATAATTGTATTATTAGGAAACACTAATACATGTGTGTTTTGTAAACATAAAAGAGTCCCTAGTAAGCATCTTGTTGAACTAGCTTGTTGATTAATTGATGATCATGGTTTCCTGATCATGGACATTGGATGTAATTAATAACAAGGTTATATCATTAGGAGAATGATGTGATGGACACACACCCATAGTAAGCGTAGCATAAGATCAAGTCATTAAATTCGTATTGCTATAAGCTTTTAAATGCATAGTAAACCTAATCCTTCGACCATGAGGTTGTGTTAATCACCATCACCGGATGGGTACTTTGATGACATCAAACACCGCTTCGTAACTGGGTGGTTATAAAGGTGTCATTGGGTATTCTGAAAGTATGTGTTGAAGCGCATGGACCAAGATTGGGATTTATCCATCCATATGACGGATAGATATGCTCTGGGCTCTCTCGGTGGAATGTCATCTAGTTAGCTTGCAAGCATGTGACTGGGTCACGAGGGATGACATAACATGGAACGAGTAAAGAGTACTTATCAGTAACGAGGTAGAACTAGGTATGGAGATACCGACGATCAAACCTCGGATAAGTATAGTATCGCGAGACAAAGGGAATTGGTTTCGTATGTAAATGGTTCTATCGATCACGAAGTCATCGTTGAGTATGTAGGAACCATTATGGATCTCCAGGTCCCGCTGATGGTTATTGATAGGAGATGTGTCTCTGTCATGTCTATATATTCACGAACCGTAGGGTGACACACTTAAGGTTCGAAGTTGTTTTAAGTAGATATGGAATGTGCGTTGGAGACCGAATGTTGTTCGGAGTCTCGGATTGGATCCGGGACATCACGAGGAGATCCGGAATTGTTCGGAGAATAAGATTCATATATTGGGGATCATTTTCTGAGTTAGGAAATGTTCCGGAGTATTTGTATGAGGATTCTAAAAGGTTTCGAAATGTTCCAGAAGGTTCTGGAAGATTTCTTGGAGTTTGCTTGAAAACCAAGAAAGGGATCAAGGAGTCCTTGTGGGGCAAGACAAGGAGTCGTGGGGGAGGAGGACTCCTCCCCCCTCCCCAATCCGCCGGCCAAGGAGGGAGGGGAGTCCTACTAGGACTCCCCCTCCCATGGCGCCCTCCCTCCTTTAAATAGAGGGGTGGAGGCGCCACCCCCTGGCTCCCCCCACCACTCCAAACCCTAGCCGCCTCTCTCCTCCTCCTCTCTTTTGCTCAGGCTTAGGCGAAGCCCTGGAGAATTCTCTACTCCACCACCACCACCACGCCGTCGTGCTGCTGGGATTCCGTGGAGAAGATCTACTACCTCCGCTGCTCGCTGGAACGAGGAGAGGAAGGTCTGCTTCGACTCCGCACGTGTGACCGACTGCGGAAGCGCTGCCGGAACGCGGCGCCGGAAGGATCGTCCACTCGATCTTGAGATCGGCAAGTGATCGACTACATCAACCACGAGATCCAATCTCGTAACGCTTTCGGATCTACAAGGGTTAGTACATATCTATCTCGTTGCACATGTCTAATAGATTAGATCTTGGCTTTTATCTAGATTAGATCTGGGTTTTGTTCGTTCTTGCGGTAGAATTTTTTTGTTTTCCATGCTACGAACCCATCAGTGGTATCAGAGCCGTATCTATGCGTAGATCTGTTGCACGAGTAGAACACAATGGTTTTGTGGGCGTTGGTGCTCCTGCCGTCTTTTGCTTTGTGTACTTTGCATCTTGCGGTATGGTGGGATGAAGCGGCTCGGGCTAACCTTACATGTCATCGCACATGAGACTTGCTCCACGCTTGACATGTAACTTGCTTTGCACAAGTGGCTTTGCGGGTGTCTGTCTCTCCCACCATAGTATAGATCTAATTTATACTTTGCACTTGATAGCACTTGTATCAACGTTGTGGTTCAGTTTTATAGGTAAGATCCGTTCTTGTTCGAAAGCTCCAAACCACGTAAAACATGCAAAGAAAATTAGAGGCGTCTAACTTGTTTTTGCAGGGGTTTTGTGATGTGATATGGCCATCAAGTGATTATGATTCTATTTGATGTATGCAATGATCCTTGTTGTAATATGGCAACCGGCAGGAGCCTAATGGTTGTCTTTAATTCTGTTAAGACCTACGTGTCTATTCATCTTGTAATAGCTTTATTGTAAGCAGTTGTAATAGTTGCTAGTGATGATGGACAACCATGGAGCGGCGCCACTGACCTTGACGCAATGCTGGTGATGATGGAGATCATGTTCGTGCTTTGGAGATGGAGATCAAAGGCGCAAGAAGAAAGGGTCATATCATATCACACTAATTATGAATTGCCTGTGATGTTAATCCTTTATGCATCTTGTATTGCTTAGATCGCGACGGTAGCATTATAAGATGATCCCTCTCACTAAATATCAAGTAATAAAGTGTTCATCCTTAGTTGGCATCGTTGCTAAGACTCGTCGTTTCGAAGCATCTCGTGATGATCGGATGTGATAGATTCTACGTGTGCATACAACGGGTGCAAGCCAGATTTGCACATGCGGAAGCTAAGGTTATCTTGACGAGCCTAGCATGTACATACATGGTCTCGGAACATGGAATACCGAAAGGTAGAGCATGAGTCATATAAATGATATGATGAACATGAAGATTGTTCGCCGATGAAACTACATCTTCTCTCGTGAAGATCGGACTTGGTGTAGTGGACTTGGTTCGTGTAATCACTAAGACAATGTGAGGGATGTTGTTTTGAGTGGGAGTTCACCTAGTTAATTTAAGAATTAAATTTGAACTTAATTTATCATAAACTTAGTCTAAACTACTTGCAAATTTGTTGTAGATTATGGCGACCCCCTCCATCAATTTCAATGCGTTCCTAGAAAAAGAAAAGCTTAAGAACAATGGAAGCAATTTCACGGACTGGTTCCGTGGACTGAAGATCGTCCTCAGGGCTGGTCAGTTGACCTATGTGCTCGAAGCACCGCTAGGTGACCCACCTGCAGAAGATGCCACTGATGACGTAAAGTGTTTACGCCACTCGGAAAAATCATTACTCCAAAGTTCAGTGTGCCATCCTGTACGGTTTAGAAGCGGAGCTCCAGAAGCGTTTTGAGCACCACGACCCCGTTCGAGATCATTAAGGAGCTCAGGCTAATTTTTGAGACTCGCGCGGCCATGGAGAGCTATGAGGCCTCCGAAAAGTTCTTTAACTGTAAGATGGAAGAGGGTAGCTCCGTTAGCGAGCACGTGCTCACCATGTCTGGGTACGCAAACAAGCTCCAAGAGTTGGGGATATCGATTCCTAATGAGTTGGGGATTCACCGTCTCCTCCAATCACTGCCACCGAGTTATAAGAACTTTGTGATGAACTACAATATGCACTGCATGAACAAGACGTTGCCTGAACTATCGTCCATGCTGAAAACTGCTGAGGTGGAGATCAAGAGGGAGCACCAAGTGTTGATGGTCAATAAGACCACCAATTTCAAGAGACAGGGCAAGCCTAAGAACAAGGGAAACTTCAAGAAGGACGGCAAGAAAGCTACCGCACCTGCAAAGAAGCCCAAGGCTGGTCCCAAGCCTGAAACTGAGTGCTTCTACTGCAAGGGTGCTGGTCACTGGAAGCGTAACTGCCCCAAGTACCTAGCGGATCTGAAGAATGGCAACATCAAGAAGAAAGGTATATTTCATATATATGTTATTGATGTGTATCTTACTAGTAATCGTAGTAGTGCCTGGGTATTTGATACTGGTTCGGTTGCTCATATTTGTAACTCGAAACAGGAGCTGCGGAATAAACAAAGACTGGCGAGAGACGAGGTGACGATGCGTGTTGGAAATGGCTCCAAGGTTGATGTGATCGCCGTCGGCACGCTCCCTCTACATCTACCTTCGGGATTAGTTTTAAATTTGAATAATTGTTATTTGGTGCCTGTGTTAAGCATGACGGTGGAGGCGCGAGGCCGATGCGGCTGACTGGCTTTGTCTTCACCTTGGACTACGGGGCACCCCTCGGCCCGGCCGCCTTCGTCTTCATCCTGCCCCCCTTCTTGGCAGCCGGCGGAGCTGTGGCCGCCGCAGGGGCTTCGAAGAATTGCTCCGGGAACCTCTTCCTCTTCGACAGGATGGTGGCGGAGATCATGGCCGACACGTCGCCGACGTTTGGTGGACCTCTGACGGGGACATCAACCACCACGGCCGAAGGTGATGCACCGATGGCGGTCGGCGGGCCTTGCGGAGGATCCATGGCAGCGGGATCCGGCCGCGTCGTTGCCAGGAAGGGCGGGGCGGAGGAGATCGGGCGGCGGCGGCGGTATGGTTTCGCTGAAACCCTTCGCGCGCAGTGGATGGGAGGATACTGGTTTGGCCCTCTATTCCCTCTCCCACCCCGCACAAGTAGGGGGCGAAGAGCCGCCCCGTAACCAAAACTGGGAAAAATCGACGCGGGGGGCCGTTTTTACGGGGCCTGCTAGACGGCCGGGTAGAGCCCAACCCCGTATTTCGGCGGTTATTATACGGGTTTGGCCGTTTTAAGGGGTCTGTTAGACATGCTCTAACACTGCAGCTTTAGGGGTGACTCAAGATAGGAACGGGCCGGCCCGGACATGGACCCAGGGCCAATTTCAGGGGCCACGGGTTGATCCAATCTAAAAAAAATACTATGGCCCTGCTGGAACTCAATTTTTCGTTATCACTGTCTGGATATATACAAGGAATACTATCTTCAATGAGCTAAAATCTCTTTTGGAAATATTAGCTTTTGAGGATACAAACAGGAATTGCACTGATCGAGGCATCCAGCGCAAACAACAGGATAGTCTCACATCAGAGAGAGCAAGGACTATGACCCGACAAAATGCATTGGTAGGAAGGCTAGCAAGGCTCAAAAGTTTTCAAGTATTATGAGAATGCAAACTGAGCTATAGGAGATGCATATGTGTACGAACAGTCTACAAGTGAAATACTCCTCACTGTAATTACACAAGACATGCAAAGATCACACATTCTCTGACATGACACTAGTAGAAACAAGGGCTTCAGTTTGGAGCCGATTCTGGGTCTAGTACCGGGTGGGCTTTGGGGCAGGACTAGTGCTCACGCTAGTCCTGGTTCGTTCCGGCTCCAACGACTAGGAGGCCGGGGCATCTCTAGTCCCGGCTCGTTTCGGACCTCTAGCCCCGGTTCGTGATACGACCCGGGACTAGAAGGCTCGCACCAGCCAGCTCCATGCGGGAGCCTGTAGTCCCGGTTTGTATTACGAATCGGGACTAGAGGTCAATCACTAGTCTCGGCTTTTAATACAAACCGAGACTATTGGTTTCTCTATATAATTCGGTTTTGTCCGTTCCCGAGCCCCCATGGCAATTTTTCCTCCAAGCAAGCTGAGTATGAGGCCCTATAGTACTTGATCTTTATAGTTTGGGACTTTCGAGTGCCCAAGTAATGATTATGAATCTGCGCAAATGAAGTCAGTTCCTTATGCTTCAATTATTGGAAGTATGATGTATGCACAAGTGTGCACTCGCCCTGACTTAGCTTTTATAACCGGGATGCTTGGCAGATATCAGTCTAATCCAGGGTTGGATCACTAGAAGGCTGCTAAGAAAGCTTTGCGCTATTTGCAAGGCACTAAAGGCCTCATGCTCACATATAAGAGAACTGATAACCTCAAGGTGGTGGGTTATTCAGATGCTGATTTTGCGGGGTGTGCTGACACTAAGAAATCCACACCGGGTTATATTTTCACCCTAGCAAAAGGAGCTATTTCTTGGAAAAGCACCAATCAAAGTGTTACTGCATCGTCAACAATGCATGCAGAGTTTGTGGCATGTTATGAGGCAACCGGGAAGGCAGTATGGCTGAAGAATTTCATTCCGGGTTTAAGGGTGATTGACAGTATATCTGAGCCACTCACTCTTTTTTGCGATAATCAACCCGCAGTGATCTATTCGAGTAACAACAAGTCAAGTGGTGCTGCCAAACACATTGACATCAAGTATCATGTTGTGAAAGATAGAATCCAGGATCAGACAAGAAGTATTAAGCATATAAGGACTAACGCAATGTTAGCGGATCCACTTACGAAAGGCCTGCTACCTAGTGTGTTCAAAGAACATGTTGCTAGCATGGGATTGGCAAAAGGATTTTGATCCTGGAATTGGGACCGTTATGACACCATCTCCCCATAAGTCTAAGAAGGGTTCTTCTCTTCGATGGAACGATGTACTGTAGTCAATTAGTTCAATGGTACTTAACTGACCATTGCAATTTATTGTCTCCGTATAGGTTTCAACAAAGTGTTGAGCTCATAAGTTTCAATAAGTATAAGTCTATGGAGCTCTTAAGTTAAAAGAGTTCTGTTTTGAAATAAAGTGGTGTATTGTAGTAACTGGGTTCTGCGACACTTTGTGACCGTTGTAATTCTGTTGTCTCATATGTTGTTTTGTTGAAAAATTGGCTTATAAAGTTTATCCTTACGATCAAGGGGGAGAGTGTTGGATTATAAGTAATCTACAGTGATCTACATGTTGCTGTAATTAATCTAAGACAAATTAAGGTTTTTTAAGGGGCTTTTAATCACAACCCTTGGATGCCCTGATCAGGGGCATCCTGACCATCCATCTCTCAGGTGTGGTTCCCCTGGTGCAGGTCCTATATAAAGGGGCCCTAGGGTTTGAGAAGCATACACATACTCATAGGGTTTGCTCTCTCACTCTCTCCCCTGCTCACCGATCAAGCAAGGACTAAAAGCACCAGGAAGAACCACTCACAGCTGAAGATCAAGAACACAAGCAGAAGCAGAAGGAAGAGGAGGCCATGGCAGGACCTCTAGATCAAGGTACACAACATCTGATCCTCCTTATGTGACTTATCTCTTGAGCTAGGTGATCCTAAGGGATCTAACAATGTAATCTTATCCACTTCAATTTTTGCAGAATACACTTATACGACCATTGATTCATTGTGCATGGACCGTAAATTGCAACGTGTATCTTTTCAAAACGAAATTGTTGGAATTTTGCTAATGTGGCTCATCCCAATTAATATTTTGCAATAATTTCTAAAATGCATAGTCGCATTTGGTCCATTCATGCATGGTGTTGATTATGCTCTCCTTGTGGCGATCTTGAAGTGGTGGTTTAGTTTGACCAATGCTATCTCTGACCATCTCCAGTCGCGTCCCTCAAATTGTCCAGCCGCGTGCTCCCAAACCGGCACGCTCCAAGACAGGGTAGAAAACGTGCCCAGCCGTGTGCTCCAAAACCTTTTTCAGTTTGACGCAACCCAATACACTGTCTCGCACGCCGAGGACACCTCAGCTACACAGGGGACGTTTCGGGCGCGCCGAACGCAACGCGCGGGCGATGTTGCGTAGGAAAAAGGCAACCGGTGCCACTTGCCAAAGTTGTTCTCTCCCACCGCCGCCAAAATTGCCTCTTCGCTGACGCGCTTCCCACCCACCGCCCCCAAGTCGCCGTGGACGCTTACCGTTTTGATGTCGATATTTTCATGCACCTCCATACCAGCACTTCTCTCTTGTCTCCCGGCAATCTCGCTGCCAATTGCGAAGTCTCGAAGGCACCGTCCACTCCACGCCTGCCTTGCACGCAAGGTGTTCGGCCGTTTGCTTGGGTAGACCATGGGCATCGAGGACGAGATGTTGATCTATCGGTTGATGGCGGAGAACGATGCCACTGACGCCAACATCCAGGTGTACATGTCGATCCTTGCTTGTCTTCGATGAATGCAAATCGCTGAGCAGGAGAAGCCAGGTCCAAAGCGCGTCGGTTCCAGGTTTGGGAGAAGGAAATGCAAGCCACGACAGAGGATGGAGGGACATACCATGCTTCACACCGACTACTTTGCGGATGATGCAGCATATACCCCAAACGATTTTCGGAGGCGGTTTATGATGAGCAAGGAGTTGTGTTCATGGAGTGAGAGAGTACGGTGACTACTTCGTGCTGAAGCATGACACCGTCGGTATGTCTGGTTTCTCATCAATTCAGAAATGCACCGTCGCCATTAGATTGCTTGCATGTGGAGCGGCTACAGACCTGCGCATGAGGATCTATGGAGAATTATTAACGATGGTGCTCGTGACCAATTGCAAAATGATCTTGTCGAGCATCCATGGAGAATCAGAGGACAATAGTCAAGTGCGGACGAGGCTTGATAAAGTTGAATTACAATTGATTTGTATTTTTTTTGAATGTATTGATTTCGTATGAATTACCGGTATGCCTGGGAGTTTTCTTGCAAGGCACTCTCGTAGGAACATCAAATTATTTGTCAGTGCTGTTGCGCCAAACTCTTCTTCAGTTTTGCAGGCTGAAGCTCTGGCTTTGCACCTTGTTGTTGAACTGGCGCAAAAAAAAAGGGATAGATCGCAGTTCACTCTCAAACAAATTTTCACCATCATTTTGGGCTCGGCGTCAGTCCGGCTCGGCCCGACACAGAAATTTTAGGCCCAGCCAAACCGTGGGGCACGCTGAGCTTTTGTTATTATTTAATTATTAGTAGTCCCTTTCCCGCCAAAAACAAACACACGGATAGATCGATCGTACAAGTTCACTCTCAAACAAAATTTCCTTTCATCTTCAGATTTCAAGAGAATCGTTTCAGTACTCCTCGTTCATGAAGCTTGTAATCGTTTCAGGAGGATTCCAGATCCAAGTCCAGTGCGTTTGTTTGAAATGAAATGAATTCGTGGACAGGAATAGAGGAATCAGATGAGGCTTCCCTCGCAGCAGCAGGCCCCATGGAGCTTGCTCTCTCTCTCTCGCTGCGTGAAATACGGGTCAAAAAAGTAAGAGAGAGAGAGGAGAGACGGTGTGTGTGTACAGAGCCAGAGCATGGCGTGGCGACTGGAGACTGGCTGCGTACGTACAGGGAGGGGCAGCGCGGTCATTCCACACCGCCCACCACCGCCGTGTGGCACGTCTCCGATACCAACGGGCACGCTCTCTAGTCGCTGACCGGTGGGGCGCGGTCGAGCTTGACCCCACGTGTCGGCGAGACGACAAGGAGCAACCTTCCTTTTTTCCCGGCGCTTACCCTTCCATTCCCCTTCCTCTCTTTTCCGCTGCTGCGGAGCTGCCGAGAAACCCCAAAACCCCCACCAGGACGAGGAGCAGGTGGAGGAGGAGGCGGCGGCGGAGAGAGGCCTCGAAACCCTAAAGCCCACCAGGAGGAGGAGGAGCGGGAGGCGGCGGCGGAGAGGGGTGGGGTGGGGTGGGGTGGTGGGGAGCAGCGGCAAGGCCATCAAAGGGCGCGCTCGTCCTCGTCCGACCAACGAGAAGAGGCGGCGCCGGCAAGACGAGGCCGTCCACTCCGGGCCCGTAAGCGACACGCGCGCGCTCATACTACCTGCTTCCTCCCCGGCCGGTGTTCCTTCCTAGTACTTCTCTCGGCCGCCTCGGAGCAGCCGGGACAGCGGCGGGAGAGGACGCCCTGCCGCAGAGGATTGGTCGGTGCTTCCCACGACAAGGACAGACAGCGCGCAAGCCCGCCACGCCAGGACGCGCAAGCCGGCGGCCAAGGCGAAGCCATCCACGCCGGGCCGTGACGCACGCGCTACATACTAGCAACTCCTCGATCGTACGTTTCCTCACCCCTGCGGCTAGCTACCTCTCCCCAGTTAGCTTCGCACCGATTTGCTTAACCCTCTTTTCGGGCTTGGATGGATGCAGCTTCGACCTGGAAGGGAGGACCGGTGACAGGCCGACGGGCTCCAATTCATTCAAAGGTTGTTGTTGCTGCCCCTCCCCTTCCCCTGGCCCTGGCTGGTTTTTCGCACTGTGATTTTAGGTCCTAGGGATCGCTAATTACTACTCTAGCTCCGTGTCCTGACCATCGATTTCATCCTTGTCAACTTGTGGATTACAAGGGTATGCTCAGAACATCCTCAACAATTTACTCAAACTCCTCACATAACTTGCACAAAACTTAAACACAATCATTGTAAAAGTAGGAATTGCTTGAACAGCAGATTTTGCAAGCGTTTCCTTAACTACTGAAGACATAAACTTATCTGCCAATCATTCATATTCTCAAAACTTCTGTCCTTTGTTGGTTGTAATTGTCCATTTTCCATTCTACCTTCTGGGACCGCAAGTCTCAAATACTTCTCTTCAGAATCAGCGTTTGCAATATGCAAAACACACATTGTGGCTGTATCATTAGGCTTTGTCAGTTTATTATTATTTCTCTTTTTAACGCCGAGTCAAGTCGCCTTCCTGTAAAAATAGCTCATATTTTGGTCCCCAAATTTTAACTAATCTACATGTGACCTTTGTTTTCACATGACTTCCTCTTTTGCAACCAGCTCATATATTTCAAGAGAAATTATTTTCTTAATCTTCCTGGAAACTGAAGCAATTGTACGTTTGCTCCATATTTTGTTTGAATGGTGTTTGCTCCATATTTGTAATGTGTGCATGACTCCTAGCTTCTTCCCTACATCTCCCAGGTAATTGTGTGCAGGTTGCTGTCTCTTCATTGCACCTTCAATCTCCTTCCCTTCCTCCCTACATCTCTGTTGTTTTATTTCAGTCAGTGTTACTTATCGCAGTTCTTTGATAATGCAGAAACCATAACACAATGGCCACATATGTTGCACCAGTGGACTCCCTTTCATGGCGTTTTGCTCCAGCGTATAGGCGGCACACCTGGAGGAAAGTTCGAACAGACAACGGTGTGAAGGTTTTGCCGCCAATACGAGAGCAGAGTGGGCGTGAGTAATCGTACAAGCTTTCTTTTTATATGTGCATGTATATGTGACTAAGTAATATAATTTATAATGCTTCCTTGCAGGTACATGCATATACGAAGCAATTATGGCCTGGATGGAGTCCCATTTGAGGCTGCTAGGCATAATTGTGCGGCTGTCATCTAAGGATTTAGAAGAAAAGGAGCAAGCACTTATGACCGAAGAGGTGGACAGAACATACCGATGTTTTGATGTAATCACCACCTCGGGTGTCCGTAGTGAGCATGATTACAATAATGAGGTATTGCCTACTTCCTTTTTATTTTAGTCCTGAGCCTGAGTTTATTAGCATTATTATGACTCAATCACAGATTTATGCTTGATGTGTTAAGTACTATGCACCTGAGTTCCAAACCATTTTATGTCCTTGTTAGATTTGGGATGGCCCTGTATATGTAGTGGACCAATATAGGGAATTTTTTTCCCTGTACAAAGAAACCTTCCAGATAGCGGTTCAAGCAATGAGTAGGGGTCCACTATTGCTAAATTTCAACTGTGACGAGGGCTATTTCAAGTACATTGGAGAGTACCAATCTAAACCAATATTGAGTTATGAACACTACAAGCATGAGGAAATGTTGACACATGCAGCCAATACAACTGGCTATGGTGTCGAAACAATCGTGCCTGCCTGGGAGTTTATGAATTCATATGGCAAGAGGGGTCCGAAGAAAGGCTTCGGAAGAGTCCTGCCACAAAATGCTGTGCGTCTGATTGCCTTGATCAAGATTGATGTAGTGTATCCATGGGATGGTAGAAGTTCGGAGAAGAGGAAAAGAGGAGAGTTGATTGATGATGAGGATGAGGATGAGGATGAGGATGAAGTCGAGCCTCCGCTGAGAAAGCTGAGGCTAGGATAAATGTTGAAGGCGGTTCAGATTTTGAGGGTGGTTGGCTGGATAAGGGCTCGATCTGTATGCTGTATGAATTATCTCTAGTGTGTCAACAGATTCAGAAATAATTGTAACAACATAACTGCAGGCTGATATGAGTCTTTTCTTGTACTGTGTCAACAGATTCAAATTTAGTTGTAAGAGTACTTTACTGTGTCAACAGATCCAGAATTAGGTGTAATAGCATAATTGCAGGCTGATGTATGTGTCTTTCTCTGTACTGTGTAACAGATTCAGGTGTAATAGCATAACTGCCTGACGTTACAGTTTTGTGAAAAAACTCCATGCATGCTATGCACTCCCTTCGTCCTAAAGTAAGTGACTTGGATTTGTCCAAATTCACATGAATCTAATACTCCGTCCGATCCAAATTAATTGACTCGGATTTGTCTAGATACGGATGTATCTGTACATATTTTAGTGCTAGATACATCCATATCTAAACGAACCTGTGTCCATTAATTTAGATCGGAGGGAGTACTGAAATGTACATACGAATCTAGACAAATTTAAGTCAATTATTTTAGGATGGAGGGAGTAAAACTTTATGCCTCCTAAGTTTACACTGCTTACTCATGAATATCAATCTTGTTTGCTGATGTTTCACCACATGGCTGGAGTATGAGTTTGATCAGTTGTTATACCCCTATCACCGGAGATATTTTCGTATTAGTGTGGTAACAAAGAACAATTACTTAGAGCAACTCCAACAGTTTGCTGATGTTTCACCACATGCGTGGAGTATGAGTTTGATCAGTTGTCATACCCCTATCACCGGATATATATTCGTATTACTGTGGTAACAAAGAACAATTATTTAGCTCATGTACTCCAAGAGGCACTCGTTTCCATTTTTGGTCGGAAGCAGAAGTGACAGCCGTGTCCAGTAAAGGGACAGAAAACACAATCTCGTGATGCAACAGTTCGCTATAGGTGTTCTTTACAAGTATATCACCATATTTGTAAATAAAAGTGACAAAAAAGCAGGTAATACATATACGTACATAGAAGTAGGAAAATCATAATCCAGAGCATATAAATATACATTCCTCGTTTGCCGGTTTGTCCATCCATGCGAACATAGCGACTTGGCAAAGTGGCAAAAAAAGTAGGCAATACATAGAAATAGGAAAATCATAACCCAGAGCAAACATTTGAAATTTCATAACCTGTATAAGAAGGTCGGGCATGAAACACACATATTTAATGATGAATATTTAGCAAGAAAAGAAAAGTGAGCATGATATCATCTAATCGGAATAGAAAAATAAAAAGGTAAAACGACGTCATTCAGATAAATTCATATACTCCCTCCGATTCAAATTAATTGGTTTAGATTTTGATTTTAGTGCTAGATATATACGTATCTAAATGAACCTGAGTCCATTAATTTGGATCGGAGGGAGTAAGGGCATCTCTAACCGATCCCCAATCGGTTAGAGGAGTAAACCGATGAGTAAAACTTAGAGGAGTAAATTTACTCCTCTAAAGGTTGGCGGCACGGAACCGGTCCCCTAATCTTAGAGGAGTAAATTTTTTTTTTCTAGAAATCAAACTAGAAAATAGCTAAACATTCGGCATAGTTCACATACAATCAAATAAATGTTTAGGAATAAATAAATATTAAGTTTACAGACCAAATAAATTTAAAGCCAAACACATGACAGGGTTCAAATTCAACAAATCAGAATAGTCGCGCATGGCAGGGTTCAAAATACTTCTCCGGATAGATGGCATTGGGGTTGAAATAGTCGCGCATGATCTTGGCATGGCCCTCGGCTCTATCCCGGTTGATGTATGTGTGGCCGAACTGCGAGCCTAGCCTCGGCCGCTGAACTTCATCATTCAATATGATGGCCATGGCCATCTCGACGTCGTCGTCGTCCTCTTCCTCTTCCTTCGACGATGATGTCCAAGAGATACTCCCTCAATCTCTTCATCTACACTAGGATGGCGCCGGTCAAATTTGAAAACAAATAAATTCGGCTAAAAAAACTCACCTTGCTATTCGGTCGAACACCTCACGGGCGAAGTGTGAGATCCAGGCACATGGCTTAATAGGATTGATAGGATACCCATATCAACAAGTTGCAACTTCTTTTCCGGAAGCTCATTCGAAAATAACTCTAAGGTTAAGCGTGCTTGGCCTAGAGCAATTCTAGGATGGGTGACCGACCGGGAAGTGGGTAACCGGGTGCGCACGGGTGAGGACAAAGTGCGCAGAAAAGACTAGTTTTGGTCTGTGGGGTCAGTCTGGATATCCTATTAAGCTGCCATGAGTGACACTCCCTGGACCCAGGAGTGGACGGGGTGTTACACGAAGGAGGCGACGAGGTTGGCCGGACGGAGGTCGGGTAGGGCGGAGGAGGCGTCGAGGGGGACAGTGCCTGCCTTCTACAGCCTTCTCGACCTCCGACGGCTCGAAGTCACGGCGAATCATCGGCGACGGAGCTCGTTTTCCTCCAAATCGGGCTGGCGGCCGGCGAAAACGACCTCGCCCCATCGATTCCGGCGACGGCGAGAGGCGGCGACCGAGGGAAAAGGTGGGCCGGAGAGCGGCGGAGGGACCGGGATGGGGGCGGCGGGGGTTGGGGGTCATCGTCGGCGACGCCGGCGGGAAAGGGTGAGGCGGGTCGAGCGGCGGGGTGTTTTCTCGGATTTGGTTTTGGAGGAGTATATTTAGGAGTCGGAGGCCAAGTTGAGTATATTTAGGAGTCGGAGTAAATTTACTCCTCTAACCGATTTTAGGGGATCGGTTAGAGATGCCCTAAATACTTTGATGCAGGATATTCGAAAAAATTACATAATGATTTAGCCTCGAAGGAGAAATCAAGGAGGACAAAACTACTGGCCAATTTTTTTTTATATTTCTTGTGCTGAAGCTTATAAGGCTTGACCGCAGTACAAACAAAGCTGTGGTATACCCAATAGTACAGATAAATATAAGAGAAACTGCTACCTTCGATTCCTGAGTAAAAGGGGTATAATTGTTTTTAGAAGTCAAACAATGCTAATTTTACCAAATTTATAGAAACAATTATCAACAAATCAAATAATATGGAGATGCCCTTATACCTCTCCCCGCAAGTGTATGCTTTGCGATGTCCTCCTGGCTTGGCGTCCTCCGATGGGGTTCGAGGGGCGGTTCCCGGGTGGTATATGGATTCCCAACTAGGTGTGTGCAGCTTAGGCAGACCGGTGGAGGGCTAGACAGGTGGCCAATGGAGGTCTGGCCTACTCCGGTGATGTGTGGATATGCCGAACGCTATGGTCCGGCGAGGTCCGACCGAATGGGGAAGTGTAGGCGCAGTCGTCGGGAGCGGTGGTGAACATCTCACATCGGTTGTTGTGTCAGAGATGAGCAAGGTCAGGATCGTGAGGGGAATAGGATCCTCCATAGCCAACGCGATGGATGAGCAGGCACCGTCACTGGAGTATGGGGATTGAGGGGCGGGGATAGGTTAGTTAATTTTGTTATAAACGTGTATTAGTTTTGTAGCAAAAGCACACGTGACATGTTGCAATATTTATCTAAGCATTTTTCGTAGGTTTATTTCCTCCAGTTTATTCAATGTCGCATAAGTAATTAACAAATGTAATAAACTCGAACGAGTTTTGTTAGGAAACCAGATGCTAGATGTTGCAAAACATTGCTACACGTGTGTTTTCTCGGATTTTCCGATGATGTTTACGTGCATTTTCAAGATATTGCAAATACATGATTGTTATGGTGTAATAGTTTGTACTTTTTGTTGAAATAGTTGCTGATTTTTATTGTCAATATATATGTAGCAAAACAAAATGTTGTTAACCACTTTTCCATCGCAGCAAAAACATGATTCTTTGTTGTAGTGGTTGCAATTTTTGTTGAAATAGTTTATCACTTTAGTTGCAAATCAATAAACAGCAAAAAAATATTGTTGTTTAACCTCTTTTCTATTATATTTCTTTTCAAAGATGTTGCGGAGTTTTTATTGTAATTGTGTGTTTTCTTGTCCGCGGGGTGAGATTTTTTTGTTGCAACACTCTCTGTTCTACATCACCAAGGTGGTATTCTTATGTAAATATCAAGATGGTCAGAGGCAATGGGATATACCCCTTCGTATTAACTCAAGAAACTAGCGATTTTTTTAAAATAATACGTTTTTTAATGAATTTGAGAAGTGTTGCACGAATTTAGGATTTTACACATCTAGGACTTTCTTGGTTTCGGCGTCGCCGAATGGAGGCATTCGACCTGGGCCACGCCGAGTGGGCTCTCGACTGACGTGCAACCTGGAATCGGTCAGGCCATAGCCGATTAAACCATTCGGCCAGGGCGTAGCCGACTAGGGCTAGTCAAATCGGCCATGCCGAAGCCGACTGCTCCATTCGGTTAGGCCTAGGCCGAATGGCCCAATCGGCCAGGCCTAGACTGAATGGATTAATCGGCCAGGCCCACGCCGAGTGCACCTAATTTCGGCTTACCCCTGACCAAATCATGCATGATCAATGCATCACACTTCGGTTCCCGCCGTTTATCTCCCGCCAGCCGATTCCCGCCATTTTTCTCCCGCCAACCAAGTCCCCCCACTATCTCCCGCCGTTTTTTCCCGCTTATTCTTTCCATTGCCTCTATAAATCCGTGCACCGAGATATTTTCTCTTCACCCAGTTCATCTGTTCCTCCTCTTTTTCTTGCATTTCTTCTCCTCTCCATCATGAGTGTGCCCTGTTCGGACCTAAAGTATAGGCCTAGGAAGATGAAAGATGCTAGGTTGCCACAAGGGGTGACACACGAACGCTGTTGGTGCGACCATATCGCCAAGATCAAGGAGTCGATCGATTTCTCCACCTACATGGGCATGAAGTTTTTCATGTGTCCCAACTACGACGCAAGCCCGCCCGGCAAGCAAGTTCGCCGTACGAGAGGCCTCCGGTATGTTCCCAGAGCATGCTTAATATGAACCATTCACGTTATTATGTGTTCTTTTATTCATTCCATTGATTTGCTTGTAATCTCCTCCCCCACTTTCAAGTGGTACCATTGGATTAACACGGAGCAGCCAGTCTGGGCTATGCAGGAGATTGCGGACAGGAGACGACGTGCAAGAGAGAGCTTTCTTGATGAGGAACATGTTAAAAGGAAGGCCGCAAATAAGAAGAGGGCTCAAGAGAGAGAAATAAAAGAATTCAGAGTGGAACAAGCTCGAAACCGCGAGCTGAACAGGAAGAGAAGGGAGGAAGATGAGCGGCAGGAACAGGTGCACAAGGAGGCCCGTGAGGCGGAAAGGAAGAGATTAAGAGAAAGGGCTACCGAGGCGCGGGCGGCAGAGGAACGTGGGGACAAGACCGGGAAGTACCCGCGCTGGACTCATGGCAGGTGATGGCTCTGAGTATGGCGCCCAGAAAAATGCTGGAGAAATGATGATGTAGAGCTCGTTGGGAACCCCAAAAGGAAGGTATGATGAGCACAGCAGCAAGTTTCCCTCAGTTATGAAACCAAGGTTTAATCGAACCAGTAGGAGCAAGGAAACACCCTAAAGGTGTTGCTAGCTGAGCGATGGCAGGGCGCACTACCGGTGCTAGAAGCAACGTGGATACCTGCACAACACAACCACAGAACTTTGTCCCCAACTTGCGATGAGGTTGTCAATATCACCGTGTTTTGCGAAAAACAAAGGATTAAACGTATCGAATGGAAAGAAGTAAAAGTTTGCAGAAAGTAAACATAAAGAAGTAAACAGTTTGTAGATTATATGTAAAATACAAGGACCAGGATCCATAGTTCACTAGAGGTGGCTCTCCTTAGATAGATAACATGCTGGGTGAACAAATTACAGCGGGGCAATTGATAAACATCGAGAAAGCAATACATGCATATACTAATCATCTTGACTCCTTTGAGACTTGATTGGGCATTACAACATTATACATAGACCGCCATCCAACTGCATCTATGACTAATAATCCACCTTCAGGTTATCATCCGAACCCCCTCCAGTATTAAGTTGCAAGCAACAGATTATTGCTTTACAAACTACGTATAAAGTAAACAATACGATTGTTCTATGAACAAAGGATTGTTGTTTTCTCCCTAGTAGCAACAGCACATCTAGTACCTTAGAAATTTCTGTCACTTCCCCAGATTACCAGAGGCATGAACCCACTATCGAGCATAAATACTAACACTTGGAGTTGCTAGCATCTACTTGGCCAAGATAGCTACTAACAACGGAAAGCATGCAAGATCACAAATAACAAAGACACGATAGAATCAATAATCAATCTGAAATAGCATCTCCATATCCATCGGATCCCCGCAAACACAACATGCAAAATTACAAATAGATGATCTTGATCATGAACGGAGCTCACAAGATTTAAACATGAAAGCACAAAGGAGGAGAACCAGCCATCTAGCTACTACATGGATCCATAGTCTAAGGATGAACTACTCACGCATCACACCGGAGGCTTGCATGGTGATGAAGAAGGCCTCCAGGGTGAATTCCCCTCTCCGGCAGGGTGCCGGGAAGAGCTTCAGATCCCTCCCGATCTAGGGATGGAGATGACGGCGGCTACATACTCTTTCGTGGATTTTTGATCGGGCACTTAGGGTTTTCGTCCCGAGGGCATCTTATAGTCGGAAGGGGAGGCCGAGGGGGTGCCAGGGCTGGCCTCACCACCCCCTGGCGTGGGCCAGGCTGGGCCGCGTGGCTAGGTAGTGTGGTGGCCCCTGGCCCTTCTCCGTCTCGTATTCTGGCACTTGATGACTTTCAGAAAAATAGGCACTTTGGGTTTTGTCCCGTCCAATTCTGAGAATATTCATTTTCTGACTTTCCTGGAACCAAAAACAGCAGAAAACAGGCAGCTGGCACTGTGGCTCTTGTTAATAGGTTAGTCCAAGAAATCATATGAAAAGTACTCCAAAGTTGGAACAAAACACAAGAAAGTGGATAAAACCAAGCATGGAACATCAAAAATTATAGATACATTTGCAATGTATCAACATCCCCAAGCTTAACTCCTGCTCGTCCTCGAGTAGGTAAGTGATAAAAAGAAAGAATAATTTTTGAGGTGACATGCACCATCAAAGACTTGATCAAAGTATTTGTAAAACATTCAAAGCTGGGATCATAGTACTTCAATCATAACATGAAAGACAAAGTTATAGCAATAAGCAAAGAAACTATGATGCAACATGAAAAGGCACAAACAAAAGATTCATGAATAACAATGCTTTGGAAGACGTTTGTTTGTTTCACATAAAGAAAACATAGCATAATAGTATTCAGCTTGTCCCTCATAGAGTAGCAAATATAAATGCATAGGACACCTTCAAAGTTCATAAGAGTGACTGGATACAATAGTTTAAAACAAGCAATAACAAGTTATGCATCAATCAACTAGTCTTGGGACAATGCACATTGAACTAAGAATGGCCACTATGCTCTCAAAGTAGGTGCATAAAGATAGAAGGTGGAGACTCAATGTAATGGATGAAGAAAGGCCTTTGTAAAAGGAAGTAGGGATTCAAGTCTCATAAAGAGCTTCCAAAAATTATGGTACTTATAGCTTTCAGCTCTCATTGCCCCTATCATAAGCATCTTTAAGGTGATTAAGGTTAAAGTGACACAACTAAGAGGATATGCTTGGCAAGTTATAAACCGAAATCTCATGCCCCTTACTTACGAAGACCGATCCTCATGCTACTCAACTTCAATCACAAGTAAGCTCTTGTCATTGTAAGTACATGTGTATCATTAAGAACCGCCAACAGGGTACCCCTTGCACATGATACGTGAGCTTTCCCATAATCAAAATGACAAGGCAAGCAGACAATGAGCATCTTAGCGATCTTTTTATTTGTTATTTGCATATGTTTTTATTGAGGATGCTTCATAGTGTGCTCATTATGGTGATGCTGCAAGTTTCCACCATGATTAGGCATGGCTTAGGCTAGCAGCCCAGGCGTTTCTCTAACACACATACAAACTCCATGATCTTACAAGTTCCACTTTTATTTCACACCGTCGGGATCCGTAAGCAAAAGAACATGATATCAACGGGGTACAAAGTACAAGTGCAATGTTGAAAGCGTTCCCCATGAAACATGGTTCTGCTAATTTCAACTTATAAAGCGCAAGCATATACGCAACAAAGAAGGACCCAATGGTTCAAGTTTATTAGATGCAAAAAATAAAGTGTCCCATCAAGTTCATGAGACCTTTAATCACTAGTTTTCTCATAACAAGTTTAATTTGGAAGGTAAACAAAAGCATGAATATACTTGGAATAGCATAAGCTAGTAGGTAGGTATGGTGGAATCTTTGGAATAACTTGGTTTAGAGAGTTGGATGCATGAGTGGAACTCATACTTGGTGGTGGAGGCTAGCAAAAGACTGGGAACGACAAACTAAGAGAGCAATAATGGCCATAATTATGCAGAGCGACAAAATATCATTGATCAAAGCATAAAGTGATACTACAAGTTGAAAACTAAAGGATCATAAAGGCTATGGTGACTTGAGATAGTCATAACATGGTGTGAGCATGCGCCAAGTCAGCCCAAATAAAGCATCAAAGGAGAATACCACTATACTATGCTTTAATATGCTAAAACAACGCATGATTCATCCAAGGCACATTAAGCAATCTCAATTGTTTATAACAATTCATGCTACAGCAAAGAATACTAAGCATAAAGCCAAAACAATATCAAGCATGGCATAACAAAGCATAGGCCACAGTAAAAAACGAGCTCTTTTTACCACATAAGCATGAACTTTCCTACTCTTTTCCAAACCAAACCAAACTATTTGCAAACCAATGAATGAAAGAGGGGGTCCAACCAATTTATTCAGAAAACTAAGAAAACCAAATCAAACGGAAAACCAAAACAAAAACGAAAAAGAAGACGCTCCAAGAAAAACACAACTGTGCATGAAACAATAAAAATGAAGCGTTTGGAAGAAACCTGGGATTTTTATTGATGAAGAAGGGGATGCCTTGGGCATACCCAAGCTTTGACGCTTGTAATTCTTGGACATTTCTTGGGGTGACACGCGTGACATCCCCAAGCTTGAGATTTAGTCCATCCTTCATCTTATTACTCATTCCTTCCATACACCTGAATTTTTTCTTCATACAAAACTTCACACAATCTTTATTAGCAACATTAGTGTACGCAAGATAAAAGGTCTTAAGGTTCAGTTCCAACACCAAATAAACTTCCATTAGAAGACTAGCTACTGTAGCACTTCCCTCAAACATCTCAATTCCCCAAAAGAACTCAAAAAGGAACCAACAAGAAGCAAATGCAGAAAATGGCAGAAATTATTCAAAACAGACTAGTAGGTAAAGACGGATTTTTTCGAAGACCTTATGTTGCTAAAATAAAAAAGTGTTGAACTAACTAAAGTTAGATAACAACCTAGGGCAAAAGCACAAAAATTCACGCCTCAAAAAGACGTTCAGAGATGTTACACGAATTTTTACGGTGAAGCACATAAATCTGTTTCGGGACAGCAACTTTCCTAATCATTACTTCTCTCTCATTAGAGGTTACTCTTGGCACAAAAAGCAAATAAAAAGGATAAGGAGAGGTTATTACTTGAGGTAATAACTTCTAAGACTTATCTAAAACTTTTCAGTTATCTCCCAATAAGTACTTTTCTTTAACGCCTTTAAGTTAGGCATAAAAAGCAAGAAAAAGAATCAACTGTTCTCAAATGAAGAAGCATTAAGAGCAAATTTCTTGCCCTTACCTCTCTTACTTTTATTCTTAACCTTGGGGAAAATATGATTGTTTGGTGGAGAAGAAAGGTGCATGGTCCCCTTTCCCACATCTATTATTGCTCCAGGGAGTCCTAATAGGGACCTTCCAAGTGTAATTTGTCCTTTTCCTGCACATTCAATAACAAGATAATTAGTAGAAATCATTTTCCCAAGGATCTTTGTAAACACTCCTTCAGCTATTCCAAGAGGTAGTATGGTAGCATTATTAGCAAGAGATATTTCTTTTCCTCCTTCAGTAAGCCCCCAAGTATTCAGAGATTCATAAATATCTTTGGGCATAAGGCAAAATTCAGACATGATATCACAGCGAGCTTGAAAAGTTTCAATGTTTATCTCAATCTTTACTGTAGGGAGCCACTTTGATGGTTCATAATTTATTGGAACATAATTGTGATGCTCCCTAAGCGTATTATAGCAATCTTTTAAGCTAGTAGTGCTAGTCTCAAGAGTGTTCAATCTAGCAAATATTCTTGCGAAAGAAATATCACTCTGGCTAGGCAAGTTGTAAGTGAGGATCAATTTCTTTATAGCATTAATAGCATCATCCTTATTACATTGGAGGAAATCTTCTCCCACAACAGCATCTAAAGCATATCTATAGCAAAGAGCAATTCCGAGGTAAAAGCTGCTAAGCAACAAACTTTGAGTCATTTTAGGCTCAGTTTTTTCATGTATATCAGAGATTCTAGAGCAAGCTTCTTTAAAACTTTCCTAAATTCCTTGTTTAAAAGTGAAAATCATTTCCTCGGGTGACATAGTGACTGGAGCAAGGCTAGACATAGTGGCAACTTAAGAAAGGAACTAATTTTTTTGTGTTTTTGAAATAAGAAAGCAAACTAGTAAGACTAATTTTTTTGGGTTTTTAATAAAGAAACGAGCAAACAAAGCAAAAAGAAACTAAGCAAAACAAAAATAACAAAGTAAAGAGATTGGTTATGAGGGACTCCCCTTGTGAAGATGTCCTTGACTCCCCGGCAACGGCGCCAGAAAAAAGCTTGATGGCTCTGAGTATGGCGCCCAGAAAAATGCTGGAGCAATGATGATGTAGAGCTCGTTGGGAACCCCAAGAGGAAGGTATGATGAGCACAGCAGCAAGTTTCCCTCAGTTATGAAACCAAGGTTTAATCGAACCAGTAGGAGCAAGAAAACACCCCAAAGGTGTTGCTAGCTGAGCGATGGCAGGGCGCACTACCGGTGCTAGTAGCAACATGGAGACCTGCACAACACAACCACAGAACCTTGTCCCCAACTTGCGATGAGGTTGTCAATATCACCGTGTTTTGCGGAAAACAAAGGATTAAACGTATCGAATGGAAAGAAGTAAAAGTTTGCTGAAAGTAAACATAAAGAAGTAAACAGTTTGTAGATTATATGTAAAAGACAAGGACCGGGATCCATAGTTCACTAGAGGTGGCTCTCCTTAGATAGATAACATGCTGGGTGAAAAAATTACAGCGGGGCAATTGACAAACATCGAGAAATCAATACATGCATATACTAATCATCTTGACTCCTTTGAGACTTGATTGGGCATTACAACATTATACATAGACCGCCATCCAACTGCATCTATGACTAATAATCCACCTTCAGGTTATCATCCGAACCCCCTCCAGTATTAAGTTGCAAGCAACAAATTATTGCTTTACGAACTGCGTGTAAAGTAAACAATACGATTGTTCTATGAACAAAGGATTGTTGTTTTCTCCCTAGTAGCAACAGCACATCTAGTACCTTAGAGATTTATGTCACTTCCCCAGATTACCAGAGGCATGAACCCACTATCGAGCATAAATACTAACTCTTGGAGTTGCTAGCATCTACTTGGCCAAGATAGCTACTAACAACGGAAAGCATGCAAGATCACAAATAACAAAGACATGATAGAATCAATAATCAATCTGAAATAGCATCTCAATATCCATCGGATCCCCGCAAACACAACATGCAAAATTACAAATAGATGATCTTGATCATGAATGGAGCTCACAAGATCTAAACATGAAAGCACAAAGGAGGAGAACCAACCATCTAGCTACTACATGGATCCGTAGTCCAAGGATGAACTACTCACGCATCACACCGGAGGCTTGCATGGTGATGAAGAAGGCCTCCAGGGTGAATTCCCCTCTCCGGCAGGGTGCCGGGAAGAGCTTCAGATCCCTCCCGATCTAGGGATGGAGATGACGGCGGCTACAGACTCTTTCGTGGATTTTTGATCGGGTACTTAGGGTTTTCATCCTGAGGGCATCTTATAGTCGGAAGGGGAGGCCGAGGGGGTGCCAGGGCTGGCCTCACCACCCCTGGCACTGGCCAGGCTAGGCCGCGTGGCCAGGTGGTGTGGTGGCCCCCTGGCCCTTCTCCGTCTCGTATTCTGGCACTTGATGACTTACGGAAAAATAGGCACTTTGGGTTTTGTCCCGTCCAATTCCGAGAATATTCATTTTCTGACTTTCCTGGAACCAAAAACAGCAGAAAACAGGCAGCTGGCACTGTGGCTCTTGTTAATAGGTTAGTCCAAGAAATCATATGAAAAGTACTCCAAAGTTGGAACAAAACACAAGAAAGTGGATAAAACCAAGCATGGAACATCAAAAATTATAGATACATTTGCAATGTTTCAGCAGGTAGACGTATGTATCAGTACCGATGTATCTTCACTTCAGTTGTACTGTCCCGATGTATCTTAATTTCAGTTGTAGTGTCTTGATGTATCCTTATTTCAGTTGTAGTGTCATGGTGTATTTTCATTTCAGTTGTAGTGTTGTGATGTATCTTAAATTCAACATTTGTTTATACTTGTCAGTTAATTTCAGAGACAATGTCTCTTAGTTCTTCCCGCCAAAATGGTTCCCACCAAAAGTTTTCCCGCCGGAATTTTTCCCACCAAAATGGTTTCCGCCAGAATGTTACCCTATAATACCCCCTCCTCACGAAGTTGTGTAAGACAGCCAATATGTTTCCCGGTTTTCCCTACGGCCGATGTTTCGAGACAAACATGTTCTTCGACCTTTTTCATTTGGCTAGGAACTTTAGGATAGACAACAATCCAAACCCATTGGAGGAACTCATTGCTAGTGATTGTGTCCTCACTAAGCTGGGTGAGGGATTACGTAGAAAAGGGTGGCCAAAGAGGACTCTCGAGGAGATACGACAAGAGCTTCTTCGGATCAATGCTAGCTGGGGCAAGCAAAGATTCTTCAACAAAGAGGCAAGGCAGAGGGAAGCCAAGCACCCTTGGATGTGGATACAAGAGAGTGAAGACTTCGACGATCTCTTCATGCCGCCGGTCGGTGGTACCAGGGATAGAGCAGAGCGTGACAAGGCGCAGGCCAAGAAGTGCAATGACTAGCTAGAAGAGAGTGAAGATGAAGATGATATATTCATGCCACCTACCATTGGGACTAAGTGGAGAGCTTAGTGGGACAAAAGGCTGGCCAAGAAGAAGGCACTGTCGAAGGGTAAGGGCGAGGCATCATCGAAGGGTAAGAGCAAGGCATCATCGGTCAAGGCATCGTCGAAGGGTAAGGGCAAGGAATAAGATGAAAATGATGTCTTCATGCCGCCCCCCGTTGGGACCAAGGCGAGGTCTGATTGGGACAAGGCGCATGCCAAGAAGAAGGCATTGTCGAAGGGTAAGGGCAAGGCACAAGTCAAGAAGAACTAGAACAATGCTCCCTTGCAGTTCATGTGTGTATCTTATTTATCTCGCTAATTATCTATTGTAGTCGTTTGTTAGCGATCTCGTTAGTGAAATGAATAACATTGCGAAATGTCTCACACATAGATAGGTGCATGTCTCACATATAGATATGTTCATGTCTCACACATAGATAGACATATGTCTCATACATAGATAGATAGATATAGAACTAGTACATATCTGGCTGAGGGAGGTATCAACATCGTCGTCTGCCTTGACGCTCACGTGGTTGCTCTGATGGCGTCCAGCCATACCTAATGGGCGCCCGAACATTTCGACGAGGAATCACTGAGCCGTGCTTGTCGTACTGAGTTTCCTATGTGGGGGTCTGGGGCAGGAGTCTGAAAAATGTTCATCCAACCACTCTGTGATAAGAAGTTTTGAGTGTTGTGCTCCACATCACGATCACTCGTCTACGCGGATCCGGAAAAAGATGACTGATAGTCAGGCATAGACCCATGCACTACAAAGGCTCCTGCATATGAATACCAAAGTATATAATAAATTGATATGAAGCTAGTCTCGATATTGTGTAAGACGTGTACCCTATGGTTGCGGTTGTGGATGAAAGATGTAGTTCGGTGCGAGAGAGTGGCCAAAAGGCTCCTTCTACTGAGGCTGCCACGATAAACCTCCTCCCTAAAAAGGTGGTTGCTGCTACTGCCACCAGTCGAAAGAATATTGCTGCCACGACGAACCTCCAGTCTGGTCTGGAGGGGGAGGCCTCGGCGTTGCCTATGGTGTAAATCGTGGACGTGGAGACTGTCGTATGGGCGAGGGTGGATGTGACTGCTGCTAGTGCATCGAGTGACGCGGAGGCCGCTGTGGTCCCGGCTGGTGAGCAATGTCCGAAGAGCGGGTGCACATGATAACCCCGTGGATACGTGGGAGCTTCTCCTCTAGGCGACTCAGCCAGGTCTGCTGCTCCTGACGTGGTATAAGCAGAGGTCCGGACGAAAGGGACCGTCTATAATCAACACTCTCCGTCTCAAGATCGACTAGCAACTGTGCCTGCAATTTGAACCACTAGAGTGAAAAATGGAATAGAAACTATGTAACAATTAGGTGCATTAGATGAAGACAATGTGTTACCGCGTGCTATCTACTACTCGTAGTAGACCGGCTTGGATAACTATCAAAAGTAGCCGTGCTCGGCATCGCCTCTGGGTCACTCTGTTGCGTGATGCATAGACGTGTGGTGCTCATGTAGCTTCGCAGATAGTGGTTGAACTCTTCCATGTCAAACTGGACATCCGAGCCCCAGACTCGTGTTGTTGCGTTGTCCCACTCCTCAACGTATGCCCCAACTCTATGGAGCCAGCCTGTGACGGTCTTGTTACTTCCCTTCTTTGACAACCTACAATTGGAGAATGATTGCGATAAGTCAATAAACCAGTTAAGATGGAAGAAATGTGCTCACATAAACTTACGTGTGGACGGCCGAAGGTATGGCACTCTCTGTAGGACGAGGATTGGCCAACTGGCAAAGGCCGAACTGTCTCATTACTCTTTGTAGGCTCATCTTATCTACCTTCATGTTGAAGATGATCTTCGATTTTGTAAGCCAATACGCCGTGCCTCTCGTACGGAGAGTAGAAATCAGTATGACGTCCCCATCCCTACGGAATCTAGCACCGATGGCTGCATCCGTGTAGGGCTCCCACATCACCGAGCTCGCGAGCAGCACGTCAAACTGCTCGGAGAAAGCGGGGTAGCAACCCCTCACCTGAGCATGAGAAAAGCGTCTCTGCCAAAGAACTATGTCATTTCCAGTCATATAGTACGTGAACTAATTAAAACTTTGCACATACCTTGCGACGTGTCCAAACTGTACCAAAAGTTGGTAAGTCGATGCGGTTTGCGTCGAACAGTCATGTCGGAGGGTCACCCAATGCATGCGATGGGTATGCCATCTCAACAACTACGCCCGGTCGCCCAATAGGAAACCGCTCTCAGGACCAAAGCTGCAACAGTAATGGGCATCCAAGCAAGCCTGACCCAGGAGCTTTATGTTGGCAACCGCTGCACATACCTCGGTACGTAGCTGACAAGACCGTAGAACCCCAACTCCTTTGTGTAATCATATCGGCGCTTATTGCATTAGCAATCTCCAATGCAATAGGGATGTAGCGAGCGGTGATAGTGGTGACATGGTTCTCGGTGAACATCACCTTCCCGAGAAGCCAAAGTAAGTATTCCTCCAAGCATTGAGTGATCTGTGGCTTAGTCAACTGGGTCTCTGGATAGCCTAACCTTTGGATCTGCATTAATGCAAAGATAGTTTAGTACCAAAAAACATAGAATGGTATGATGCATAAAGACAAGTGGACTAACAAGTTAGCGAACACACCTAAAATCCTAGTAACCAGTCGAACTTCGGCCCATGATCATCGTGCTCAAATTGACCAGATAAGGCACTAATACCCTCGAAACATTGGGCCATATTGCCTTGCCAACTGGCTGGTGCATCCAGCGGCCCAATGGGCTAGCCTGCCAAAGGAAGTCCCAATAGTTATGACACATCCTGGAGAGTAGGAGCCATTCTCCCCTACAAAAGTGAAAAGTGTGTGTATCGGGCCTCCAGCGGTCAACCAAGCAGCTGAGCAACGACTGGTCATATAACAGACGTGTAGAGTCTCCAGTGTCCTCAACCAGACGAGCGAAAGGTAAAAGCCCGACCCACTTCAACCTGCATATCCAAATAGCGTGACAAATGACTTAGTGAGTCCAATCATAATTATTGTAATGCATGATTACAATAAAATCGTACCTAGAAACCCAAGCTGGGTGTATCCTCCAGTTTACATTGGGAGTGCGAGTGACCAAGGGCTCAAGGGAGTTAGGCTCATCCTCCAAAATTCTAGCATGATGCTTCTTTTCAATATCTGCACTGAGTAAACTATATCTTCTCACCATTTCTGCACATATTAAAAAATAAAACATAGTTCACCACATATTAAAACATAGTTCACCACATATTAAAACATAGTTCATCACATAGTTCAAATTAAAACATAGTTCATCATATATTACAAATTAAAACATAGTTCATCATATATCAAAAATGGAAACATAGTTCGTCACATATTACAAATGGAACATAGTTCATCGAAGCCTAAGTTCGCCCGCATCCTCTACCTCTTCGAGCCCGGGTACCACGTCCTCGCGTAGATACTACGCCTGTACCGAACATGGGACAACATCTTGCCCTATGGCCAAAATCATTGCATAGAAAACATTGTCACGTTGGGCCTCCAGCTTCTGATTCATCCATGTCATTCCGGATGCGCCTATACTGGCGTCTTCCTCTGCTTGTTCGCATTAGAGCAGGGTGGGGGATGTACTGCCTTTCACCAGGGTTTACCGTGTTGAAATTTCCCAATACTCGAAATCCTAACATCTCACCGGTCCAGGTATTGACCACAAATTATTTTAGGAAGTACGGAGACACGAACGAGATTGCGTCCAACCCCAGCTGCCCACAGGCAGCAAGCACATGCGAGCAAGGCAGATAAAGCAATTTTGTTTTGTTGCACGTGCACTCATAGGTTGGCCATTGCTCATTTCCAATCTTCACCTCTGCTTCCTTAGCTCATTACCACACCCAAACTTATCGGTGGGTAACCGCACCTCAAACCTTCTTTCTTCATTACCGATGGCCACGATAGTGTGTGTCCGAGTTTTTGCCATCCTTTTATCCATGTAGTCCATAATATTTTCACATAAGCGTGTGTTCGGATTGTTCAAGATATGCAACAGAGCTCTCTGTCATCCGTCTCTGAAATGTTTGATCGTGGCATACAAAATACCCTCGACAATGGCTGTAAGTGGTAGAGCCATGTTACCTCTGAGGACAAAGTTATATGAATCGGCTAGGTCTGTAGTCATGACACCATACCTAGCTCCATGGGTGTCGTGTAGCAAAGACCACCTCTCCAAAGGCTCGTGCTCTATCCACTGTTAAATTTTTTAATCTGTCTCTCGAGCCTTCTCCTAGTACCAGGCGGATCAAATCCTGGCAAGTCACAAAGCCCTACAGGCTCTTCCTCTAGACACGCTTCTCCAGTAGCAGCTTGGGCAGCCACTGCTGCTTGATGTGCAGCTATAGCTGCGGTTTGGGCCACTTTCCTCGCCCTGACATGTTTCTGAGTGAAGTCATCGAGATGTGCACGTATGAAATCATACTTCCATTCTTGGTTCTACTTGTATAGTTTTTTGTAAAGATTCATCAGATTCTTGTTCCTGAACTATGAGAAAAAATTAGCTCCCAAATGGCACATGCACCAACGGCTCTGCATGTCGAGCCAAGATGTTTGTTCTTCAGGCCTAGGCTGTGTCAAACGCTTAACCGCATTTAGTATACCTGCATGCCTATCATGAATGATGCACACATTGGTATTATATTTCACAACTGCTATCTTGAGCTGCCTGAAGAACCATGTCCAGCTTTCAGTGTTTTCTCCCCAACAAAAGCAAAGGCGAGTGGGACAATTTGATTGTTGTCGTCTTGACTAGTGGAGGTAAGGATCTGACCCTTATACTTGCCAGTGAGAAACATGTCATCTACATATAACTGGTCGGCAATAAGTGAAAGCTTGGATGCACACAGAGAAAGAGAAGAACACTCGATGACGCACCTTTACGGATGGATCCTCTAGTATCACATAGTGTTGGATGTCGATATAGGTGCCTAGGTTCCTAGCCTGCAGTGTAAGGAGTTTTCTGACTACAGAGTCATACGTGTCACTGAACGAACCAAACATGTCCTCAAGATCCCTTTGTTTTTCCCTCCAAGCCTTGCCGTATGAAATGTTGTAATTAAACCCGACCCTTACTTTATTTATTATATCCTTCACTTCCACCGCTTTGCTCTCCACTATCTCCGTGTAAAACAACCAAGCCAGAAGCATGGACGAGAGGTTACGATGATCTGTAGGGATACATGAAAGTTGACACGTGTGCATCACCATGTCGCTCACCAACCAATTGCGTCAAATTTAGGAAGATATCCGTGCACCCTAGCTGGACAATTTATATCCACGCATTCCATTGTCAAGTATTTTTTACTTGACATGGTTGTACTAAGAACCATCTGTGTAGACAATGCCCAAGCAATGATTGCATCTTGCAAATGTTTTTGTCTGGATATCTAGCGCCCTGCACAATTTTATTCTTGTGATATTCCCACGTAGAATCATGACAGTCGTTAACGACGATGACATCAGCAATGTCTTGATTTCAGGATGCAGGAATCGACACGTCCTCTCCGTTGCCTTCTTCATCGGAACTATCTAAATCATCAGAATCACCACTTTTACCATCCATGTAATCATCATCCTCCATCAAGTCCTGCATGTGCCTACCTTCCTCGTTCGCATCTACCTCTCCACTATTGTATCCTCCACCTACATCCTGACTGCTCTGTCCTAGTTCATAACCACCACCTCCTCCTCCTATCTGACTGGTCTGCTCCGATTCATAACCACCATCTCCAGCATTGGACATAGAGTACGTCCCGCCACTATATTCAGCACTATGGCCAGGACCATGTCCACCTTCCGATGCTTGCGGATCGATCTCCTTCGAGACAGGAAGCACTAGTGCAACAGGGTGTATGTGCCTGTCCTGGCAACCTTTTAACCACTTAAACCAATCTCTGTTATGATCTACATCCTTCAAAATCCAGAAAATATTTTTGGTCGACTTTGTCCACAATGCTTGGACACTGAGGGTATATGTTTCGAGATTATATCCTAAATAGTCTGTCAACCATTCCTTCAACTGACTAACACTCCAGGTTTGAGGAACAGTCAAATCCAACTCCGTAAAATGATACTCACGCAAATCTGCTCCATAATCATACTATTGGATATTACTAGGACCGTAGTAAAACACGAACTTCACTATATTCGACATCTCTGCTGACATAAAAAAATCAAACTAAATAATTAATTATCGATAGTGTGTAAATACATGTACAACTATCCATAAATATTCGCGAATAATATACTAATAGCCTGCCTAATATTCCTACAAATCCACCTGCCAAATCTTAGAATGGCCAAAAATACTAACTAAGCCACCGAACAAAATTTGAACACTAATCCACATCCCAATTATTCTAATAGCCTCCTAACCACAACCCGAGTAGCCGCATAACCATATACAATAACTGTAATTAACGAGAGATTCGAGTTTATCCTTAAAGCGTGAGAGGCCACTCGGTACAGCAGCCTCGGTTCACTAGACAAGCAGTACGACGCAGTTCAGACAGCCCCCAGCTCCAACCTCCACCGAATCACCACCATTGCCATTGCTCCACCACAGCACCACCACCATCCCTAAAAAAACCCACTAAATCGAGTACCGAGCTAACCCATCAGTAGACCGGGCTTCCTCTACCTCTCTAGTGGTTTTAGACAGAAGATTTGGTGACTAATCTAGACTAAATCGAAGAAATTTGGTGCAAAATACTTGAGGTTCGCAGCTGGAGAGAGAGGAGGAAGCGAGCAATGCGAGGAAGAAGAGCTGTGCGGGATGGGCTCGCGTGGCGTGGTCCTCGTAGGATGCTTTTGGCCAGGGTGTGCCCGAATAGGCCTTTCGGCCAGGCTATCGCCGAGTGGGCGAATCGAACAGAGCGGGCCCCGCGACCACATGCACTCGGTAACAGCGTCGCCGAGTACCGATGATTCGGGCTGGCCCACGCCGATTAGGCCACTCGGTCAGGGTGTCGCCAAGTAGATTCAAATCGGCTTGACCGTCGCCGACAAAATCCTAGATGTGTAATTTCCTAGATTCGTGCAACACTTCTCAAATTCATTAAAAATATACATTATTTTAAAAAAATCGCAAGAAACTAGGACTGCAGATTGCTTTCACAAAAAAAAAGGCTAAAATGCAACTTTTTTGCTATCGCTGATCCTGACGCAATGACACAAATAGCAGCCGATTTTCCAGCCCTAGATTGGGCGACCGACGAATCGGGGAAAAAAGAGCTCACTCCTGATGTAGGCCGTATGTGGCAATTGGGACGAATTCTTGGGCCGTGAGCCTGTGACTAGGTGGCAAGCGGCATCCGTATAACGACCCGCGAAGCAAAATAAAGACAAAAGAGGTCTTGAAAGTTAGTAAAATTAGAGAATGATTAATGAAAAAGTTATGCCGCAACCCACCCCACTTGACACCCTACCTGTGACTGCTTGGTGTCAGTCCAGACTTCATCGTGGCATGAGACTGTAGCCCGATCCGAACCGATCACTCTATACCTGATTCGTGTGGTGGACGAGACCACGGAGTGGTGAATTTCGCTCGGTCTACATTTGTTATAGGTTTGTTGTTAGGACTTTTGGATCAATTCAAGAGTTCAATGAAACGGCTATAGGGACACGTACATGAAGACTTCATGGCTGTCATCAACTTCGCTCCGGTAAAAGAGTTGCGACAACAGCGCGTCGGCGGTTCGCTCTAACGACAATGGTGGTCATCATGTGGTCTAAGAATTTCGATGCAATTTTATTATGTTTAGAATGCTTTGTACTTTTTATATAAACTTATTATGGAATAGATTTCCTTCTTTTTGCGAGAAAAAAGAGAGGAATGTGGGTGGTACCTCTTGGAGGAGGTAAGGAAATCGTTTGCCCTTAATAAATGGAAAATGATGTACATCCCCGGACGATCCATCATCCGGGTCGCTAATCACGCGCGGGATCACGTCCCAGCGATACGTGCGGGTCTTCACGTCTCTGCTCCCGGACCCACCACTATTGCCTTATCTCTTCACCATGGCTTGTCCTCTACTCTTTTTTCCACCTTCTTCTCTGGCGCTCGCCTGCCCACCTCCGTCCAACCACCGCACAGCACAACAGCTGCCTTGCGCCGCCGCGCCCGTTGATGTCTTCCGCCGCCCTAGCTACACGTGTTGCCGCCATGGCCATGGGGATCTCGCCCGCCATGCCTTCCGTCGTCAGCCCACGCCGCTCCTCCGCCGGCGGGCGCCGCCTCCACCACGGCCCCCACGAGCTCCTCCCTCCCGCAACACGGCGGACGGGGGCAGCTGCACCCGTACCCCAGCCCCCTTTGATTCATTTCCGGCGATGTCGAGGACGAGAGGCTCGCCTTTGGCCGGGCCTATTCCCATGTTGCTACCAAGCGATTTTTGGGTTTGCTACCTGAGGTCGATGGTTGGGCTGCAAGAGGCGTTGATGTCTACTACATGCGGCGGTGCTACGAGATCCCAGATTTTGCTAGGATGCCACAATACCATAATTTTTTTTTGCTAAAACACTTCTGCATTTTTGCTACAATAGTTTTGAGGTTTTGCTACAATTGTGCAAAGTTTTTGGTACGAGGTGTCCGGCGATGTTTGCGGGCGATAGTCCCCGGCGAAATTATTTTTTGCTACATTAGAAGAATTTTGTTGCTACAACCGTCTTGTGGTTTTGCTACAACTGTGTCAACTTTTTGCTACAAGTTGTCCGACGAGAGTCAGCAGCGAGTTTTTCTGACAATGTCTCTGGTGAAGTCGGTTTTGCTACATTAGCATATTTTTTTTGCTGCATGTTCTCCGACGAGGTCTCCGGCGAGGTCACCGGTGGAAGTTCTATTTCTGAAACAAACGTTATTTTTTTTGCTTCGGAAGCAAAAGCGGGTATGTAGCACAACGGTGTGTTTTACAGAAAAACAAGATTTAGAGCGATTTTAAGGACACGTGGCAGCAGCGGAAGCGGGGCGATGGGAAGGCGCGTGCCTTAATAAATTGATGATGATGAGTCCTCCGAAAAAAAAAATTGATGAGTGGGAAAAATTGTGGCATTTGGGACAAATCCTTGGGCTATGACCGCTTGGTGTCAGAACAGAACAGACTTGGCCGTGGTATGCGACCGCAGCCCAACCCAAACCGATCACCCTATACTTAATAAATAAACGGAATCCCCAATCCCCAATCCAATTCTCAGAGGTCGAGGTGGAGGTCATCTTTCTTTGGGGATCGACATGGAGATGGAGGCGATGTCGACATCGTCTGCGACGAGGGAATCCCCGGCCTTTGCTGCTAGTTTCCCAGGGGGATCCCCAGACGGCGGCAGCTGCAGTGGGCCGGCGCCGGCGCCGGTGGCGAGGAAGAGGACGCCGGGGAGATGGAAGAGGATCCCGCGCGTCCTGACAACGGACATGCAGGCCAGGATGCTGCTGGGCGGCCTGGATTTCGAGGACAGGAGTCGGCGGCTCCTGAAGGACGCCGAGGAGCTGGAGGCCCTGGATCCCAACGACTGCGACTCGGAGGAAGCCAAGATCGCATTCATTGCCTTTCAAGCCAAAGTAGCCGCCAGGTACCGCAAAATCGCCAGAACCAGGCCGCAGGATATGGTGTTCCGCCCCATCCAGCTCAGCGATACCAAGTAATTGACGACACTACTTGCTCCACTAATCAGTTTGTTCATCGCATAATATTGTGCATTGTCAGTCATACAGACCATGCTAAGCAGCTTACTTTACCTCTGCAGGGAAGAGCTCCTGACTGCTGAGGAGATGGAAGCACGCTTCGCTGAACGCAAGGGCTGTCATGTAGCACAATTAAAACACTTCGCTGAACTTTCGTTGGAGCATTACAATGCCAGAAAGGCGGAGGTATGCATCCAAAACTTATACCCATATAATAATTGTATAGAGAGGTGCGGGGGCGCTCCTAAGCATCGCTTAGGCGGACGCTTTAGTCGCCTAGGCGCCCAAAGCGGTCGATTTGGATGCCTTGGCGCCTTTAAAACTATGATTATTACTTGGTTCACTAACAAAAAATTCTACAAAAATTGCAGCACAACAAGTTTGAATTAGCTCAAGCCTTGACTTCCAACTGCTTCACTGAGGATTGTGGAACGACCTATGCTCATGTGAACTTCACCGCTGCTCCCCGGAACAATCAGAATAATCACCCAATGAAAAGGCTATTCTTCGCAGAGCTTATGCTTGTTCCAGAAATCCAGTTGTCCAAGCCTATGCGCGTGCTGCATGTCTCCACTATTGATGATGCTCCTTGTTTTGGTATGTTCTTGGAATCTCTTGCTATGTATTTCAGGGTCGCTAACGTGTTGCCCGATAAGCTAAATATAGTTATGTATCGTCACCATTAGTCTTGTCAGTAGAGATATTTACTGTTTAAAACCAACAATGTCCTTCCTGGTGACTAAAACTCTTATCTTTAGGACCAAGCAAATGTTACTGACTCTTGGTCTTTGGTATCAATGGATACTCTACTCGATAATAGTAGGCTTTTGGGTCTCCTTGTCGGCGCTGTACAACTAACAACTAAGGAATGTGGTTCTGTTAAATGTGTAGTAAACTAACTGAATATAGGATGCAAATAGCAATTTTGATGTTGCCATGTACCATTCCTCGCTCAACATCATAAGTCAAATCATAGATAAGCTGCCTGTAATGTGTTCTTTCTTGTGCATCGGAACTATTTCTTGACATGAATTATGGCTGCTGGATTAGATCTTAAGTTGTAGGTCTGATAAAAGGGAGCGTGACTTGAGTTCCCACTGAACTCTTCTGGATAGGTGCATCAGCAATTGTGGATACAAAGAGAAAGGGACTTGAGAGGGAGATAGGTTATGCTGGCTTGCTTTATTCCTTGCTAGGGCCTAACATTACGGCTTAGACCCTTAAATTGAGATAAAAGAAAGAACTAACTTGTAAATACATAAATTAATCTGAATTTCCCAAAAGAGACAACATACATGTGTAGTTTTATTTTGGCTCGACTGTTGGTGCATCCCCACCTTGCACTGGTGCAGCTCCTTGTGAGGCTGCCTTCTTACGCTTGTAGGTCATGCTCCACAATTCCACATGGCAGGTATTTTATCAGGCTTTCAAAAGTGGAAATTCAGCTACCTTTTAATTCCATCGATCACGTCAGCTTAACTGTTACCCTTTGAACAAAGAAATCTAGCAAGCCCTTTGAACAAAGAGATCTGAGCTGCTAAGATAGAGTGCCAGAAAAAAACTTATTTCTAACAAAAGTGCAATCAATTCATACTTTAAGATAAGTGGATCAGGTGCTTATATGAGGGCTTATAATTTTAATAACAGTGCATGATTTTACTACATTACATTTGTTAGGTATTTTCTGAGAGCACATCTACATGTGCCATCACAATCAAGGTTGTCAGTTGTCATAATCTCTACACCGTTGTTCTAGTAATGCAGGCAACAAAGTATGTAAAAAAGTGGGTACAAGTCGTATTTCATTGGCCAATGCTGAATATAAGAAGAGTGAAATGCATTCACAGTCCTTAAACTTGTTGGCTATGTCCAAGACCATCCTTATACTCAGAAAATGCACCAGTACCATCCCTCATCTTGCTCTATATGTCCACACACGGTTCAAAACTGCACTGAACCCCGTATTTTGATGACGTCTTGCCTATCGGGCCAAACTGCAGCCCGTCCGAACCCGCGTCGTCATCTTCCCGGAGCAGCAGACCGTGTCTCCTATTCATTTTTTTAAAAGCAAGTTGTGTTTGGTCGTCGTCGCCATCCTGTTTTCACCGTGCTCGCCTTGGACGCCGAGAGAACCGCCTCGCTGCCCCTAGTGATTTCTCACCTCACCTCAACTTCCTATCAGCATGCCGCTACCCAGTGAACCCAGCACGTGGGCTCACCAATGCTGGATGTGATAACCATGGCGTCCGTGGACGCGCCAAGTGTGCCAAGGTGGCCACACGCTTAGCAGCTCCGGTGCTCGGTCGGCCGCCGCCGCAAACATGTCCTGCAAGATGTGCACCCGCACTATGACTGCGTCTTCATTAGCTGCCAGGAGTGCTACATGGAATGTGTCATTGCCACCGGCAACAACCCAAGCTTCGAGGAGGCGTACTCCACTGGCAGCAACACCAACGACTCTCTGGACGAAGACGACCAGAAGGCAATCACCTCGTCGCATGAGAAGGACCAGATGCCAATGACATCTGTGGCGAAGCAGTTCTCCATAGTGCACCCATCGAGATGCCCATGCCTAGAGCAAACGACAAGCCAACCGACATTGACCATGTCCATGGCTCTTCGAGACCAAGACGCATGCGGCTATGCCACAAGCAGGCACATACAGTGTCTCTACGGCTACCACCGGTTTCGTCGGTATCGAGCAGCCTCCCAACTTTGGCGCGCTGCCGCATCCGCACAAGGAAGACCAGCCTCTCCCAGCCTCAGTTTAGTGATTTCAAAGGGTGGGGAATGACGTTGTGCACTTGATACGGTGCCATGTCAGCCAAATACGGTGCTTGGTCGTAGTTCGGACTGTATATGGACGTATGTAGCGAGATTAGGGACCATATAATACTACAGTTTGTGAGTTGAAGAACTGTATTGGACATGGCCAACAAGTTTTAAGGACGGTAGATGCATTTCACTCATATATATGTCTGTTTGTACTTGAAGTTAGTACTTTGTATTATATTTTAAAATATCATATGTGTGCTTACTTGTGTTTTTCTGCAGGTGGATGCCACCAGATACGTCGGAGGATCGATCATAAGATGAGGGGGGTTATGGATTACGAGCGCTGCCATGCATGTCACGACATCCTGAAGCATCCAAAAGGAGACAGTTTCATGGGAGGACATAATAGCACCAGGAGGCCTTACTACTCTGCAACAACTTAAGTCTGAATTGGTGGCAAATTGAATACTATCGGCATGTGTGATGTGATTTGATGAGATAAGTTATTGTCCTGTGGGCTGTAAACATGCTTCAGTTTAAAGGGTTATGAGTAGTAGAAACCAAGTATGCTTCAAACCAGTGCTAGTTACCCTGGTGAACCCTTATTCTTATCGATGACTGTTGTCTCATGAATCTGTTTCGGAACTAGTACTATCCATAATCATCTTGTTCGCTGCTCCTTTTATCTGCCTTCATAGTTCTGCTCAACATATCAAGCACCGACATGTTGGACCTGTAGGACACACGGCCTGTTCCATCTTTATCTCATTTTTCGTCCTGCCGCTCAAGTTGGTGCTGCACTTCACAAACATAAGCTAGTTTCAATAGAGGAGTTTATGCATTCAGAACAAATGTTCATGATGTTTTAAAAAGTTTCACGTGCCACCAAAATTTCCATGTATTTTCAATAAGAAATTAAAGTAAATTCGAAAAACAGTGCGATAAACTTTAAAAAAATATGATAGAATAAAACAAAAAAAGGAAATAAAGGTAGTAAGAAAAAGTAAAGTAAAACGAGAAAAATAAACAAAAATATGAAAAATAAAGGAAAAAAACAAGCATGTTATTGGGTTGTCCCAACTACTTTTTTTTTTGAAAATGAGCGCCTTATATTACTTAGTAACATTACACCCGTCCTTTGCATAACAAGATGACCAACTAGGCGAGAAGTACACAATTGTCGGATTAAACAAAACGCCTAGGAAGATGGAAGTTCAACCCTTAGATTACGCTGACATCCATCTCGGGAAAAATATCGCTCGCCGTATCCTCCAAGCGTGTACAACCTTCGTAAATAGGCCTCGAAAACTCCACATGTTGTAGAGAGGACCACAAACGAAGAGTAGCCGTGCCTGGTAGATAACCTATAAATAACATATTTTATTATTAGAAATCTTGTCATTTCTACATAGCCATAACGACCAAATAATGACAAGCGCTCCCACCCTAAACAGAATTCTGTATTTATCAATAATCCCATATAACCAGTTACCAAATATATTGGCAACAAATCTAGGAGGAGATAATCCAGACGCTGCTTAGATGATTGACCATATAGAACGAGTGAAATTGCATTGAAAGAATAAATATTTAATTGTCCCATCTTGATGATAAAAAGCACAGTGCTTACTTCCTTACCAATTTCGTTTTACAAGATTGCCTTTTGTGAGAATAATTTCTCTACGTAAGTACCATGCGAATAATTTTGTCTTTAAAGGAATTTTCATCTTCCAGATTTTCTTATTATCATCAACTGGAATATCTCATTGAAATAACATATACAAGGAATCTACCGAGAATTTACCACTCTCCGGTAAATTCTATCTAAACACATCGGAACCCTCAGACAATTGTACCGTGGTTAATCTAAATAAAAGAGGGTTCAATGATGCTAGTATAGGACCAATGAGGTCTCGTCTGAACGTCACATTTAGAGGGTTCGATTCCATCATAGTGAAAATTGTATCTCTTTTATGTTGCACAATATTGTATAAAGCAGGATATTGTTCTCGGAGAGTAGACTGACCAAGCCATTTATCCTCCCAAAAACATATATCTGACTTGTTCTTGATATTAAAGGTCCCAAATAGGAAGAAATGTTTTTTGGAAGCCATGAGACCAGCCCAAAAACGCGAATCTCTAGGCTTCCATAGCACTTGAGACACGGATTTTGAGCCAATATATTTCCTTCGAAGAATGGTTTGCCACACACCGTCCTCTGCGAGTAGCTTAAAAAGACATTTACCCAAAAGAGCGGTGTTCTTGACCTGTAGGTCATGAATACCAATACTACCTTAGTCCTTTAGACAGCAAACCACACTCCATTTGGAGTCGATATTTTTTCTCACTATCTCCCCGGCCAAAGAATCTTGAACGAAAATAATCCAATATTTTCTGGTGCGTTTGGTAGCCTACATGAAGCCCAGACAGGCCCGGTGGAGCATAAAATGGGCCGTTTGGTTCCCTGCATTGCTGGTTGGGCTGCGCTGGCGCGAACCTTAAAGCAGCCCGCAAGCAGGCCCAACAACTACGGTCATTTCGACCGTTTCCAGTGATCCACCCTCGTCGTGCGCCCCACATATGCAAAACCTGAGCTCCCCCGCACGAGGGAGGCCGAGGACGGCGAGGTGCGAGCTTTTTGGCCGCATCGAAAATCTGGCGCAGGAGGTGAGCTCATCTCTCCCATCGAAACCCCCCTATTTCTACCGTCCCTACCCAACTCGGAAAAAGCACCCACCATTTCCCCCAGATCGAGCTCAGTTTCCCTCCCCGTATGCGCCAGGTAAGTGGCTTCTTCTTCTTCGGTGAGCAACGGTGCCAACAGTGGCCACGGGGGCGTGAAGGGCACCTACTCCTCCTCCTCTACGGCTGAGCTGCGTCGGCCACCTCCTGCGATGATGGTAAACATCTCCACTTCCACCTAGGGTTAGCTTAGATCTGCAGAGCTAGCTTCATTCAAGTATATGGTAGATTGTTGTGCAAATAGCAGGTGTAGGTTTTTGCTAGATTTGTAGGATTTTCTCCGTAGGATCTAAAAGTTCGGCTGGGTTCGGCTTGATCTTGTAGATGAACTATTACTGTTGATAGATTGATATGAATTTATGCGTTTGCTACTTTCCTCCATTAGAAAACCATCTTCTTTGCACCTTGATTCATTTGCTTCATTATTGTGTCCTTGTTGTACGACTCGTTCTGCGACCAGTTTAGCCAGGCTTTGATCCCCATTGGGGACTCCCAGATCCCTTGTTCTTATGTAGATGATAGCCAGCCTCTCCCATAGAACCAGGTAGTGTCGTCGATGTCACCCACTCCAAGGAGTGGCATCATGTCTGCTGACACTTATGTACAGATGTATGTTGCCTCCATCGAGGCTAAGGTCGCGGCTAAGCTCAAGAAGGCGCAGATGGAGGGGACCATGAAATGGCTCCCTTACATGTCCACCTTCGTTCTCAACAAGGTGTGTGAGATAGTGAAGAGTGGCCTCCATACTGAGAAGGCGTTCAAGGAGATCCATCTCAATGCATGCACAAAAGCTTTGTTCGAGCATTGTGGTGCTGAGGTCTCAGGCACTCAGGTGTACAACCACCTGAGGAAGTGGAGGGTGCGTTGGATCCAAATCAGTAAGCTAAGAGACCTTAGCGATGCGCAATGGCTCCTAGGGTGATCGAGTGGTGTGTATGATGGTGGCGGTGGTGCTGGTGGTGATGATGAACTTACGACCTTTGTGATGTACATTTTGGCAGTAGCTAGGACCTAAAAACTTTTATGATTTTTATGAATCGATGAGGTGGTATATACTAACCTCTCATGCGATTCTGAACCTGATTGTAGTGGTAGGATGACACCCCCTTTTGATGTGGTGGTAGGTTAACACCATGTAGTGTAGGATGAATCTATGATCCCCTTTTGGAAATGATCATGCACGCACCTGTTAGTATGTACTTGCCTTATGAACTTGTGATGCTATTTATGGATGGTACATGCATATGATTATCTTATGCTATTACACATTGACATGTTACTCTCCTGCCTTGTAGTGAAACTTCTATGCGGTGTTCAGAGGCAGGAAACTAGGGGTTTACTCCTAATGGAGACACTGCCAGGATCAAGTTTCAGGTTACTCCAACAACAACTATGAAGGGTTTGACACTGGCGAGGAGGCATTTGAGGCATACCGCAGGTATATAGCTGAGGACAACAACAACAACCTTGTTCATGGAAACTACATCAACCAAGCAGAACATCAGCTAGACAATGCAGCCCATGAAGAACAGCAGCATGTGCAACTTGCTGCTGGGGAAGAACAACACCTGCACATTGCTGGTTCCCAAAAACAACAACATGCCCAACATGATAGCCTCAAGAAATTCATCATCGTCATTCTTCTTATGGTGATCGTCAAGCTGATATTCTCTAGGGTGGTGCGCGTGATCGGATGTGTTTGTAGTGGTGGTAAACACACCAAAATTTGAAAGGGGTGACCATAAGGGCCAGACTGTGTGCAACCAAACACCTGTTTTTTGCATGCAATAGGATAAAAGTCACTGATGCAGGCAACCAAACATAAGGGAAAAAAGGACCAAACCATAACCAGGTAGCTCGTGCAGGCTACCAAACAGGCTGCAAAACTAGACCCGATACTTGTCTCGGGCGGGCAGTGATGCATGTGGCACTACCGGACCGGCCAAGAATCGGATGCAGGCTACCAAACAGGCCCTTCAATACTTCCTTTGGTAAGTGGGAAAAGAGAGATCATATATAGTACCATATTCATGGGTACTGAGTTTATGAGTACAAATCTTCCATCCAGAGATAACAATTTGACTTTCCAACTACTAAGTTTTTTTGTAGTCTTTTCTCCATAAGTTTGCACTCAGCATTTGTAACTCTCCGATAATAAATCGGGATACCCAAATAGTTGATTGGAAACTGACCCTGCCCATAACCAAAGAGATCGGCATATAGATGAGCCCCGTCCCAGGCCTTGCCAAAACAATACAACTCACTTTTATGGAATTTTATCTTTAATCCAGAAAGCTTCTTGAATACCGATAATATTAATTTTACATTCTTGGCCTTTTCCAAATCGTGTTCCATAAATAAAATTTTATCATCAGCATATTGAAGAATGGAGAGTCCCCCATCTACAACATGAGGGACTATTCCTTCAATCTGGCCATCAACCTTCGCCCTCTTGATCAAGATAGCCAACATAGTATTTGTGATAATGGGTCACCCTGTCTCAATCCTTTCTTTGTCTGGAAGTATTTACCAACATCATCATCGACTTTGATGGCCACGCTCCCTACAAACACAAAGGTACGAATAAGAGCTCGCCACACCTCAGAAAAACCTTTCCTACAGAGTGTTTGCTGAAGGAAAGACCACTTACCTTTATCATAAGCCTTCTCGAAATCAATCTTAAACAATATGCCGTTCAACTTTTTACTATGTAGTTCATGCACTGTTTCATGCGGAATTACTACACCATTGAGGATATTTCTTCCCCAAATAAAGACAGTATGGTAAGGACGAACTACATGGTCAGCAATCAAATTTAGCCTGATCGTGGCAACTTTAGTGAATATTTTAAAGCTAAGGTTAAGAAGACATATATGATGATACTAGTGTATCCTTTCTGCCTCATTAACCTTAGGTAAAAAATAATCTCGCCAAAATTTAGCATAAACAAGTCTAGTTTCCTAGCATGAAGAAAGCCGAACAAATCTAGAAGATCACCCTTGATGACCTCCTAGAAATTTTGGTAAAATTCTGCTGGGGAGCCATCCGGACCTGGTGCATTGTTGTTTTCCATTTGGAAAACCATTTTCTTGACTTCCTCCTCAGTATAAGGAGCAGTCAGAAAGTAATTTTCTTCCACGGAAACCTGGGGTATATCATCTATTCAGGACTCATCCATCGAGAAGGAACCTTCCTCTAGGGCCCCAAACAGACCTTTATAATAATTCGTAATATATGACTTGAGTTGTTCATGTCCCTCAATCGTACCTTCATCCTGTATTAGGGAACAAATAAGTTTCTTCCAGTGTTTTTCATTGGCCACAACATGGAAGTATCTTGTATTCGCATCTCCTTTTAGAATAAATCTAGCTTTAGAACGTTGGTACAATTTGAGTTCCTCTTCGTGCAGCAGTCGTGCAATTTCCGCATTTACTGTGCAGATAATGACTTACTCACGTGGAAGCCTCTAAGTCATTAATGATAGATGAAAGGCGGATTTTTTCTTTCGTAAGGATGCCTACGATATGTCTATCCCAACCCCAAAGCAATTTACACGTGGTGCACACTTTATTATTCCATCGTTGAATCGGTGTAAGACCACTCAGTTTCTTATCCCAAATACCTGTCACCATATCATGAAAGACTTCTCGATGAAACTAACCAAATTAAAATTTGAACTCATGTTTATGCTTTGTTACAGGCAAAGATAAAAGAATATGTGCCTGATTTGACAAAGCCTTGATACGCTCTTACCATGGGAAATTTATCTCCACAATCGGTATCAATTAACACTGTTTCAAGCTTCTCATATGTTTGCTTGGGAAGACTGTTAGCCGAAGTAAACCTCCTTCAACATAGAAACCTCTCTTAGATCTAAGCTATCAATTACATCGTTGAATAAGAAAGGTGAATGTTCATCAAACTGACCTCTACTTTTCTCATGAGGAAACCTTATCAAGCCGCTTATAAGAATAGGAGACCGATTATCCTTTGTCATCTTTACTAACTCAAGCAGAAAAGTAGCCTTAAAGGCTTCCCGAGCAGCAACATAAACAGCGATAAGAGACCACATGGAATTATTGACTTTGTTATGGGTACGAAGTTTAATATGAAAATCTCCCAACCGAGCTAGCCAACACATCCATAGTCTCTGTCCTAACGCGAAGTAGGGTGCCACCCGATCTTCCACGAGGAGGACTGATACGTTGCAAACATATCCATAATTTTTGATGTTCCATGCTTGGTTTTATCTACTTTCTTATGTTTTGTCCACACTTTGGAGTACTTTCTATACACTTTCTTGGACTAACCTATTAACAAGAGCCACATTGCCATCTGCCTGTTTTCTGCTGTTTTTGGTTCTAGGAAAGTCAGAAAATGAATATTCTCGTAATTGGACATGACAAAAGCCAAAGTCAGTTTTTCACCGAGGAGGACACGAAGCCAGAATATGAGACGGAGAGAGGCCAGGGGGCTGCCACACCACCTGGCCGCGCGGCCAAGCCTGGCCCATGCCAGGGGGTGGTCTAGCCGCCTAGGGCACCCCCTCGGCCTCCCCTTTCGCCTATAAGATGCCTCCAATACAGAAACCCTAAGTACCCGATCAAAATTCCATGAAAGAGTCTGTAGCCGCCGTCGTCTCCATCCCTAGATCGGGAGGGATCTGAAGCTCTTTTCGGCACCCTGCTGGAGGGGAGAATTCACCCTGGAGGCCTTCTTCATCACCATGCAAGCCTCCGGTGTGATGCGTGAGTAGTTCATCCTTGGACTACACGGTCATGTAGTAGCTAGATGGCTGGTTCTTCTCCTTTGTGCTATCATGTTTAGATCTTGTGAGCTTCGTTCATGATCAAGATCATCTATTTGTAATTCTACATGTTGTGTTTGCGGGGATCCGATGGATATTGAGATGTTATTTCAGATTGATTATTGATTCTATGATGTCTTTGTTATTTGTGATCTTGCATGCTTTCCGTTGCTAGTAGCTATCTTGGCCAAGTAGATGTTAGCAACTCCAAGAGTTAGTATTTATGCTCGATAGTGGGTTCATGCCTCTAGTAATCTGGGGAAATGACAAAAATCTCTAAGGTACTAGATGTGTTGTTGCTACTAGGGAGAAAACAACAATTCTTTGTTCATAGAACAATCGTATTGTTTACTTTACACGCAATGCGTAATGCAATTATCTATTGCTTGCAACTTAATACTGGAGGGGGTTCGGATGATAACCTGAAGGTGGATTATTAGTCATAGATGCAGTTGGATTACGGTCTATGTATAATGTTGTAATGCCCAATCAAATCTCAAAGGAGTCAAGATGTTTAGTATATGCTTGTATGCTTTTTCGATGTTTGTCAATTCTCCCGCTGTAATTTGTTCACCCAGCATGTCATCTATCTTAAGGAGAGCCACCACTAGTGAACTATGGACCCCTGTCCTTTCTTTTACCATCAATCTACAACTGTTTACTTTCTGCAAGCAATTACTTTCTTCCACATAATACGTTTAATCCTTTGTTTTCAGCAAAACCGGTGAGATTGACAACCTCACTATAAGTTGGGGGAAAAGTTCTGTGGTTGTGTTATGCAGGTTTCCACGTTGCTGCTGGAGCCGGTAATGCGCCCTGCCAAAGTCCATCTAGCAACACCTTGGAGGTGTTTCCTTGCTCCTACTGGTTCAATAAACCTTGGTTTCATAACTGAGGGAAAACTTCTTGCTGTGCTCATCACACCTTCCTCTTGGGGTTCCCCAACGAGCTTGATATATTTTGGGACATCAAGGACGCAAAATCCATGTAAAATCTACTCCACCAGAAATGCATTAAGTAGAGATTGCGAGAAATCACATCTACCCATTTCGAAAATACCCAAAAAATCCAACTTATGATCTCTCACACAATCGTCAAAGAAAAGATATTTAGCCAAGGCAAGAGGATCTTTGTGCTCTAGGAGGTGTCTCGTTTGTTCCTGCTTATTAGAACTATGAATTCCACTCAGTATGTATATATTGAGAAATTAAAGAGTAGTTCATCATTGAAAGTGTTAACGTGCCGAATTCAGGGCCAATTAAAACTTGCTACTATTTATAATCAGATTTGTCTTGTTTTCCGTTCTAAAGTTGTGTTTGAATTTGTGGTTTGAGTAGTTCAATACATATCTCATCATTGGTTTCTTGGAGTTCAGTTATTTGTATGAGGAGGTTTTCGATCAACCAGACCCCTCCCACGACCTAAACTCTACCCCTACCTAACCCCTCCCCGGTGTGGCGGTGAAGCGAATATGCCCTGAGAGGCAATAATAAAGTTGTTATTATACATATTCCAATTATATGATAGATGTTTATTTTACATGCTATAATTGTATTAATTTGGAAATGTTAATACATGTGTGTTTAATAAACAAAAGGAAAGTTCTGAGTTATGCCTCTCTTATGAACTAGCTCGTTGATTAACAAGATGATCAAGGTTTCCTGATCATGGACATTGGATGTTGTTAATAACAAGGTCACAATAATAGTGGAATGATGTGATGAACATTCATCCGAAGTATAGCGTTATGATCAAAGTCATTATGTTTATATTGCTATAACATCTAACAAAGTAATCCTAGTCCTTAGACCATGAGATCATGTTAATCACTAACACTGGAAGAGTATCTTGATAGCATCAAACATCACACTGTGAAAGGGTGGTTATAAAAGTGGGTTCAGTGCTACAAAAGTGTTATGTAGAAACTCATGGATCAAGAGTGGGATTTTTCCATCCCAATGATGGATAGATATTCTCTAGGCCCTCTAGGTGATATCACATTGGTTAGCTTGCAAGCAAGTGATGAGATCACTAGAATGTTATATCACGGGAACAAGAAAAGAGTACATGTCGGTAACGAGATCAAACTAGGTATGGAGATACCGATGATCGAAACTCGGAGATGTAATATATCGCTAGACAAAGGGATTTAGTTACTAGCGTTAAAGGTTCTCACGATCACAGAAGTCATCGTAGAATGTGTAGGAGTTAGTATGGATCTCTAGGTCCCGCTTATGATTATTGATCTGAGAGGGGTCTCGATCATGTCTGCATTATTGCAAAGTATACCAACACCATTTGTAGCAAATGTGTTTCAGGCGACACACTTAAGGTATACCAACACCATTTGTAGCAAATGTGTTTCAGGCGAATGAATTGCAAAGCGCTGGAATTATTTCAATAGACACCGAAACTGTTTTGGCTGAAATTGCTGAAATTAGTTCTGCATGTAATATTGAAATGTTGCAGGGGGTTTTATGTGAATGTTTGTTAATTAAAGTAATTAACAAAATTCTGAATAAATTTAACAAAAGAGTTTTATAAAATGAGAGAGCATTAAATCTGGAGAAATTTAATGCATTTAAAGTAAAGACTTTAAAGAGGAATGTTAAGGGACACTTTTATTCGGAGGGGGTTACCACCACATGAATGGGGGAGGTGAGGGGTCACCCCTCATGAGGCGCCGTCCATGGGGAGGGGTACCCCCTCCTCCTATAAAAGGCCACCTCTCACCCTTCTTCCTCAAACCTCCTCGTGAAGGATCTCTCTCCCCCTCTAGAATTATTCCCATGGTCTCGGATTAGCGAGATACTCCCTCTGTTTGGGATTATTACTCCTAAGAGCGTTTTTATATTGTTTGAGATTATAAGGGCTATCTCATTTATTAGTCTCTCTTAACCAATGCATGTTTTCATTTTTCTCTCACTTCTCTCATGCATGTAAAACTATTGGTGCATGTATATATTAGTGGAAGAGAGTTATGGAGTGTCTTGGTATTATGAACTTGGCCCTTAGGACTAATAATACCAAACAGAGGTAGTGCATGTTCCCGGTGGCATTTTGTCTGAAAGGAGTTGCTGCTTCCGCTGCATCGCTGGAGCGAGGAGGCGGAGGTTGTTCGGTGGCCCTGAACATGTGTGTGAGTGCGGATGCGCTGCTGGTTTGCGGCTCTAGGACTTCCACACGATCTTGAGATCGACAAGCGTACGACTACATCATCCACGAGTTCCTACTCATTAACAAAACTTTGTTGTCTTCGAGGGTAAGTTATCCATGGATGTATATCCACCCGTTGCTTGTATCTAGTAGATAGATCTTGGCATATAGTTCTCATCGTAGGAAATTTTTTGTTTTCTATATTGTGAATCCCTTCAGTGGTATCAGAGCCTGATCTATGCGTAGGTGCTTTGCACGGGTAGAATACCTAAGAGTATGTGGGCGGTGATGATCATGTTATTGCTTCTTGTATGTACTTTGGATATTGGTGGCATAGTAGGATGAAGCGGCCCAGACCAACCTTACATGTCATCGCACATGAGACCGGTTCCACGATTGACATGCAACTAGTTTTGCATAAGTGGCTGGCGGGTGTCTGTCTCTCCTACTATAGTCAATATCTGATTTACAACGAGTTGCTAATAATTTGGTTATCATCGTTGTGGTTCCATGTTCGTAGGTAAGAACGGTTCTATCTTCGAAAGCCCTAAGCCACGTAAAACTTGCAATTGATAAATTAGAGGCGTCTAGTTTAGATCGTTGCTGGGCTTGTGTCATGATATGGTATTGTTGTGAGTTGATGTATAGTTGATACACTTACAACACACTTAACGTGTAAGCTCCATATACCTTGGCCTTACACACAAAGGAATGATAGAGATCATACAACGATGCATATGATAGTGATCAAATGCAAGAACCATATCATTTCACTTTAAACATATGATGTTCGCATCTTATATTGCTAGTTTGGCGTTTTAGTAGTGTTATAAGATGATCCCTCATTTAAATATCAAGATAAAATTGTGTTCTTCCTTAAGTACGCACCGTTTATGTTTCGCCGCTTCAAGACATCACGTGATGATCGGGTGTAGTTGAATCCACGATCATATTTCGGGTGTAAGACAGTTTTACACACGCGAGTACTAAGGTTCTTACTTGGCGAGCCTACCATGTACATACATGGCCTCGGAACACGGACCGAAAGGTTAAGCATGAGTCATATAGTTGATATGATGCCCATATAGATGCTCGCCTTTGAAGCTACACCGACTAACGTGATGATCGGACTTAGTGTAGTGAATTTGGTTCATGTAATCACCAAAAAGACACGAGGGATGTTGTTTTTGAGTGGGAGTTTAGTTGAACTCAATCTATCATAAACTTAGTCTAAATAAACTTCAAAAATTCTATTGTAGATGGCACCACCTACTTTTAATTTCAATGTGTTCATGGAGAAAGATAAACTTGCTGCGAATGGTAGCAACTTCACCAACTCGGCTATGAATTTGAGGATTCTCCTCTCTGCTGCACAAAAGCAATATGTGCTAGAAGCGCCGCTAGGCCCCCCACCAGCTCCTGATACCCCTGACGAGGAAAAGAATATCTATGTGACTCGTCAGGAGGACCACAACTTAGTTCATTGCGGCATACTGTATGGGCTAATGCCTTTGATACCATGGGTGAATTGAAAATGATTTTCGATACCCATGCTATCGTAGAGAGTTATAATGCTTCAGAAAAGTTCTTTAGCTGCATGATGGAAGAGAACAGCTCCGTAAGTGAGCACGTTCTCAAAATGTCTGGGTACACCGGTAAGCTTGTGTCCTTGGGAATAATGATTCCCATTGATTTAGGCATACATCCTGTTCTCCAATCTCTACCACCTAGCTACAAGAGCTTTGTGATGAACTATAACATGTAGGGCATGAAGAAGACTCTCCCCGAGCTTCTGTCAATGCTTAAGACTATAGAAGTTGAGATTAGGAAAGACCATCAAGTGTTGATGGTCAATAGGACCACCGGTTTCAAGAAAGACAATAAGGGTAAACCGAAGGGAAAGAAGTGCGGCAAATCTGTTGGTGCGCCCGAAAAGAAATCCCGGGTTGGCCCTAAGTCTGATACCGAGTGCTACTATTGTAAGGGGGCTGGCCATTGGAAGCGCAACTGCCCTAAGTTTTCGGCGGACAAGAAAGCTGGCAAGGAGAACAAAGGTATATATGATATACATGTTATTGATGTGTACTTGACTAGTACTCGCAGTAGCGCCTAGGTATTTGATATCGGATCGGTTGCTAACATATGTAAATCGAATCAGGGGCTGTGGAACAAGTGACCGCTAGCAAGGGGTGAGGTCAACATGTGTGTCGGCAATGGATCAAGAGTTGATGTGATCGCCGTCGGAACGCTGCCTCTCCACCTACCATCGGGATTAGTTATAAACCTAAATAATTGTTATTTGGTGCCTGCACTGAGCATGAACATTATATCTGGATCTTGTTTGATGCGATGTCGTTATTCGTTTAAATCCGAATTTTTTTTTATTAATTTGGAAATATGCCCTAAGAGGCAATAATAATGTTGTTATTATACATATTCCAAGTATATCATAGATGTTTATTTTGCATGCTATAATTGTATTAATTCGGAAATGTTAATACATGTGTGTTTAATAAACAAAAGGAAAGTTCCTAGTTATGCCTCTCTTATAAATTAGCTCGTTGATTAACAAGATGATCAAGGTTTCCTGATCATGGACATTGGATGTTGTTAATAACGAGGTCACAACATTAGTGGAATGATGTGATGAACATTCATCTGAAGTGTAGCATTACGATCAAATTCATTGTGTTTATATTGCTATAACATCTAACAAAGTAATCCTAGTCCTTAGACCATGAGATCATGTTAATCGCTAACACAGGAAGAGTATCTTGATAACATCAAACGTCACACCGTGAAAGGGTGATTATAAAGGTGGGTTCAGTGCTACAAAAGTGTTATGTAGAAGCTCATGGATCAAGAGTGGGATTTGTCCATCCCGATGACGGATAGATATTCTTTGGGCCCTCTTGGTGATATCACATTGGTTAGCTTGCAAGCAAGTGATGAGATCACTAGAATGTTATATCACGGGAACGAGAAAAGAGTACATGTCGGTAACGAGATCAAACTAGGTATGGAGATACCGATGATCGAATCTCGGACATGTAATATATCGTGAGACAAAGGGATTTAGTTACAAGCGTTAAAGGTTCTCACGATCACAGAAGTCATCGTAGAATGTGTAGGAGTCAGTATGGATCTCCAGGTCCCGCTTCTGATTATTGATCTGAGAGGGGTCTCGATCATGTCTGCATTATTCACGAACCGTAGGGTGACACACTTAAGGGACACCAACACCATTTGGAGCAAATGTGTTTCAGACGAATGAATTGCAAAGCGCTGGAATTATTTCAATAGACACCAAAACTGTTTTAGGTGAAATTGCTGAAATTGGTTCTGCATGTAATATTGAAATGTTATAGGGGGGTTTATGTGAATGTTTGTTAATTAAAGTAATTAACAAAATTCTGAATAAATTTAATAAAATATTTTTATTAAATGAGAGAGCATTAAATTTGGAGAAATTTAATGCATTTAAAGTAAAGACTTTAAAGATGAATGTTAAGGTACACTTTTATGTGGAGGGGGTTACCACCACATGAATGGGGGAGGTGAGGGGTCACCCCCCATGAGGCGTTGTCCATGGGGAGGGGTACCCCCTCCTCCTATAAAAGGCCACCCCTCTCACCTTTCTTTTACCATCAATCTACAATCAACTGTTTACTGCTTTGTGTTTACTTTCTGCAAACTATTACTTTCTTCCACTCGATACGTTTAATCCTTTTTTTTCAGCAAAATCGGTGAGATTGACAACCTCATCGTAAGTTGGGGACAGAGTTCTGTGGTTGTGTTGTGCATGTCTCCATGTTGCTGCTGACACCGGTAGTGCGCCCTGCCAAAGTACAGCTAGCAACACCTTGGAGGTGTTTCCTTGCTCCTACTGGATTGATAACCTTGGTTTCATAACGGAGGGAAACTTACTACTGTGCTCATCATACCTTCCTCTTGGGCTTGTTCGTTTGCGGTACCAAAGTTGGCAGGCCAGTGCATGGCGGTACCTAAGTTGCCTGAAATTACCGCGTTTCGAAAAGTTGGGTCGCCAACTACTGAGAGGGGCCATTTCGAGGCAAACTCATCTCACCCCTGCCAAATTCAAACATTCCGTTAAACTGCCCCGTGAAGTAGACGGTCGGGACCCTCATGTCGGTCATCTGTCCGTGACGCGGGTGCCAACACGACAACCTCTTAGGAAAATCGAGTAGCTAAGTGGATTGGGTGCGTTGACTAATTTCATAAATCCATTCCAAGCTGTCCCCTAGCACCGGCGGCATCGGAATCCACCGTCCAAGTAGGACGATCCCTTCGGACATTTGACTTCCGGCACCAAGTTGATGTGCCTAGTTGCTGCGCCCAGTCGCTGATCCCGAGCTCCAATGGCGCATGCCGTAGCCGCCGTTGCGAGGCTCTAGCCCACCTCCGCCGCCGACGAGCCGATCAGCTCGGAGGATGGCAGATCCTACTATCAAGAAAGAAGAAGTTCTGTCTACAAGCGGGTGAGCTACCCTTCTCTTTGCTATTCGCACTAGTTACAACTGCTAGCTGGCTACTGAACCTCAAATTGTTTGTTAACCCAACGCTGACAAACATATTTTGTCCACAGTTTTCTATCAAGTGGGATCTGCGTGGACCCCCTTACCTGGTTACGGTACTCCTCTATAGGTACGACTCTAAGGGCAAGAGGTATGGACACCATTGTTTCACGATGGAAGAAGCGCCTGCGCAGATCTGCACTATATCTGGTATGGTTGCTGCTCTGCGTAATCATGTTGAATTATGGCCGAAGCAGACTGCAAAGTTCAGCTTCATGGATGAACGTGGCATCATGGTTCCTATAACGTGTGATAGTCAGCTAATTGGGTTGATGAAAAGGTATGCTTCGACTGCCATGTTTGAGCTGAAATGTGATGTACTGGATGTGGAAGCTGCTGCAACTGGGAGTCGTCCTTCTATTCTTGGACAGGGTGGTTGCTCGAACCCAATTAGCTCCTGGTAAGCAAAGGTGTCTTGGGGTTCGCATGTTTGTGCTGAATTGTAATTTTTGTTTTATTTACTCTGTAGATATTGGGCAGTTATGCAATAGTCTTGTTTCTTTGACAGGAAGCGCCACAAGGTTAGAAACATGACTGCCGGGTCAGTCATTTTGCTGCCCGAAGAAATTAAAAACGAGTGGAAAGATGTCATTTTGCTGCCCGAAGAAATTAAAAATGAGTGGAAACATGATGCTGGACACGATTCTAGTGCCCATTGTCCCGGCGATGCAGAGTACGTGAAGCTAAAAAAATTGGCACCGAGGAAGAGGAAGAAGGCCGGAAATGAAGAAGCCATTGGACGTGAAGGCTTGGCACCCAGGCTGCGGAAGAAGGCTGCTGGCAATGAAGATGCATAGTAATGTGTTGAACTTGAACCTATATATGTAATTTTGTTAAATTCTGATGCTCTGTGTGTGGCACGTTGCTGGGCGAAACAATCTACCCACGTTCTTTGAGTAAAATGTACCGCGACTTAGGGTTTGGAAACGCCCGAGTCAGTAGTTGAATCCGAAATTATGATTGTGCCACTGCTATTTGAAAACAAGGATCCACCGGTTCCACGATTGCTGAGGGGCAGGAGGTCTCCAAATACGACGGAATGTAAGTGGCACATAAATAAATTATTTAAGCTGCCACACTCCACGAAGCAGCAACTTATTTCAGATGCTGTACAACAACGTGGCAACATAAACAACAATGTTCTCACTGATAATGCCCAGATGAGGAGGAAATGGGTACCACTTTCTGGCCTAATCTTGAGCCCGTCTATCTCACCGCCTCTCTGCTCCTGCAACCCCTGCATCTAGCGAAGCTCTCGGATCTCCAGTAACCGGGTGTACGTGCTTCCACTTTATAAATTGTGGTTGTGCCATTTGCTTGCGGCACAGTCCACGTAGATTACGTTTAAACAAACCACCAATGTCAGAATACACTAGTAGAAAAGGTGTCTTTGGTCCACGGTCACGTTCCCAATCCGGGAAGAGATCTAAATCGAGGCAGAAATTGATCTAAATCACAAATTCTTCCACAAATTAATCGAAACAGAGATCTAAATCGAGGCATTTCATTACTTCAACCACAAATTCTTCTAAACAAAGGTGCGATTTCACATCCTACATTAATTCAACCACTAGTCAACAATTTCACTTCCGCTGCCATTGTCCTCCGAGCCGCCGGCTTCCTCGTCGGTGTCGGACGGAACCGCCACGATGTCCGCATTGTTCGCGAGACGGAGCACCTCTTCGCGTCGAGCGGCGGTGATGACGGTGTACTTGGTCCGTCCAGGGACACACCAGAACCTCTCCCGCACTTCTCGGTTGTGGAGATCCCGGTGCACCACGCGCCCGTCAACGATGCGGTTGCCAATCTTGGCCTTCCGCTCCTTCTTGAACAGCGCCGGCCAGTACGGGCTGGCTGCCGCGTACCGGGGCAGCGCCCTCTTCCACGCAGGCATCTGGCGGCGACGCGCCGCGATTTCGCACTCCATCTCGGCTCGGCCAGGTAGCGGAGCCACCGGCACCCCTGTAGAGCTGGTGCGCCATCCGTGGGGCACCTTCGCGGCTGGTGGCGCGAGGATGTCGAAGTTCACGAACATCACCGCCTCGTACAAGTTCAGATCGGGCATCTCTATGGCGGCGCTGTGGAGATTGGAGAGGACAAGGGGATGGACGACGAAGCGACGCGCTGTGGCGCCTCCTATTTGTACATGAGGACGACGAAGCGACGGTCAAACAAAAGAAGTAATGCGGGGTCAGACAAAAGAAGTAATGCGGGGTCAGAGCAGTTTTTTTCCTCCCTAGAATCCGGGACCAATAGTTCAGACCGCTAGGTCAACAAGTACAAATATTACAACTTAAAAAGGCACGGAGCTTAAGCTAAATAGAACTAGTTATCACACATCTCCTTGATCTTCCTAATCTTGGCCCGATGCGCATCTTCCTGCGAGAGCAAGGATCGAATTGTCTGCTCCTTCCTTTTAGCATCTTCCTTGCACAACTTCAATTGTTTCTCCGCATTTTTCCTCATGCACTTGTCAATACTCGTAGTTGTGTACTGTAGGACTTTTTCCTGGTGGAGATCATTCCTTGCTTGAGTCAGTTCTTGCTCTGCTTTAGCCTTCAGGACCAACGCCGTGTCCCTCTCCTTCTCGACTTTGATAACCTTGTCTTGCACCCACCTGAGATCTCGCTTATGCTTGGTCGTGTCAACTGGTTCCCATAGCTTCGTCTCAACACTGTCAAGAAGTGAGCTGAATACAGATTCTTTCAACTCGACAGTCATTTTCCATAGTTTGTCCAACGTTTTCTGCATCGATTTGGGCCACTCTATATCTACCCATTTGACAACACCACAACTTCCGCCTTGCATCATTGCACGATGTCCTTGACACCGTAGAAACCTCCTGCCTGCGTTTCGTCCTTTGAAGGCTACAAATTTAGTGGGCACATATCCATGTTTACATACTAGAGGACTGTCTTCATCCTCTAAACCGTGATAGTCGGAGTCATACATCGTCTGGTTGGCCTAACACATCATACGCGCATGAGTAAACAGATTAGATCTAGGTCAAAAAATTGATAACTAGCCACAAATGATAGAAATAGAGATGAGACGACTCACATCGAAATCACCGTCCCTGTTCTCACGACGCGTTTCCTCGCCGACTCCCCTTGAACCCATGGCGAGAGGGGAGGGGGTGGCTGCTGGAGAGGGGATTGGGATGGAGGCGCCGCCAGCTTGCGGCTACGGCAGGATGGGAGTGGAGTGGGGAAAGTGGCTTCGAGGGTAAGGAAGAGAAGTACAGGGAGGAAGAGAAGTAATGGGGACGTGACACTGGGATGTAGCCCATTGAACTCGTGAGACGTGACACTCGCAACAGGGGAGCGCCCGGTGTTGCCATTTTGTCCAGAGCAAGCGTGGCCAATCATGCCGCAGAACAGCCTACTCACGGATCGCTGTCACGAAGACCATCCCAATCATCCAAGCGCCCCAATCGAACGGTATGTAACAATCATCAAGCAGAACAACTGTGTTAGGGCGTGCCTTCTAGAAGACTCGGTCTAACAGCTACCCATGCAATGACACTGGTGTATCCATGTGTGGTTTGTGAAAAGAACAAACATGCAATCACACAAGGTGGATCCATATGTGGTTTATGGAAGTAACAGACATGCAATGACTCTAGCTGTGATTCATGAAAAGAACAGACATGCAATGACACTAGTGGATCCATGTGTGGTTCATGGGAAGAACACACATCCAATGACACTGGTGGACTCTAGATGTGGTTCATGAAAAGAACAAACATGCAATGACACTGGTGGATCCATATGTGGTTTGTCGGGAGAACACACATGCAATGACATTGGGTGTGGTTCATGAAAAGAACAGACATGCAATGCCACTGGTGGATCCTTATGTGTGGTTCATGAAAAGAACAGACATGCAATGACACTGGTGGATCCTTATGTGGTTCGTGAAAAGAACTGACATGCAATGACACTGGGTGTGGTTCATGAAAAGAACTGACATGCAATGACACTAGGTGTGGTTCATGAAAAGAATAGACATGCAATGACACCGGTGGATCCATGTGTGGTTTATGGAAGTAACAGACATGCAATGACTCTAGATATGGTTCATGAAAAGAACAGACATGCAATGACACCGGGTGTGGTTCATGAAAAGAACAGACATGCAATGAGACTGGGTGTGGTTCATGAAAAGAACAGGCATGCAATGACTCTAGCGGTGGTTCATGAAAAGAACACACATGCAGTGACACTGGGTATGGTTCATGAAAAGAACAGACATGCAATGACACTGGTGGATCCTTATGTGTGGTTCATGAAAAGAACAGACATGCAATGACACCGGTGGATCCTTATGTGGTTTGTTTAGAGGAACAAACATGCAATGACACTGGTGGATCCATGTGTGGTTCATGAGAAGAACACACATCCAATGACACTGGTGGATCCTTATGTGGTTTGTTTAGAGGAACAGACATGCAATCACACTAGGTGGATCCATATGTGGTTTGTTTAGAAGAACACACATGCAATGACACTGGGTGTGGTTCATGAAAAGAACAGACATGGAATGACACTGGTGGATCCTTAAGTGGTTTATTTAGAGGAACAAACATGCAATGACACCGGTGGATCCATGTGTGGTTCATGAGAAGAACACACATCTAATGACACTTGTAGATCCTTATGTGGTTAATGAAAAGAACACACATGCAATGACACTGGGTGTGGTTCATGAAAATAACAGACATGCAATGACACTGGTGGATCCTTATGTGTGGTTCATGAAAAGAACAGACATGCAATGACACCGGTGGATCCTTATGTGGTTTGTTTAGAGGAACAAACATGCAATGACACTGGTGGATCCATGTGTGGTTCATGAGAAGAACACACATCCAATGACACTGGTGGATCCTTATGTGGTTTGTTTAGACGAACAGACATGTAATCACACTAGGTTGATCCATATGTGGTTTATGGAAATAACAGACATGCAATGACTCTAGCTGAGATTCATGAAAAGAACAGACATGCAATGACACTGATGGATCCATGTGTGGTTCATGGGAAGAACACACATCCAATGACACTGGTGGACTCTAGCTGTGGTTCATGAAAAGAACAGACATGCAATGACACTCTTATGTGGTTTGTTTAGAAGAACACACATCCAATGACACCGGTGGATCCACGTGTGGTTTACGAGAAGAACACACATCCAATGACACTGGTAGATCCTTTTGTGGTTCATGAAAAGAACTGATATGAAGTGACACTGGGTGTGGTTCATGAAAAGAACAAACATGCAATGACATTGCTGGATCCATGTGTGGTTTATGGAAGTAACATACATGCAATGACTCGAGCTGTGGTTAATGAAAAGAACTCGCATGCAATGACACTGGGTGTGGTTCATGAAAAGAACAGACATGCAATGACACTGGTGGATCCTTATGTGGTTTGTTTAGAGGAACAAACATGCAATGACACCGGTGGATCCATGTGTGGTTCATGAGAAGAACACACATCCAATGACACTGGTGGATCCTTATGTGGTTTGTTTAGAGGAACAGACATGCAATGACACCGGTGGATCCTTATGTGGTCTGTCTAGAGGAACACACATGCAATGACACCGGTTGTGGTTCATGAAAAGAATAGACATGCAATGACTTATGTGGTTTGTTTAGAAGAACACACATGCAATGACACTAGGTGTGGTTCATGAAAATAACAGACAGGCAATGACACTGGTGGATCCTTATGTGGTTTGTTTAAAAGAACACACATGCAATGACACTAGGTGTGGTTCATGAAAAGAACAGACATGCAATGACACTAGTGGATCCTTATGTGGTTTGTTTAGAGGAACAAACATGCAGTGACACCGGTGGATCCACGTGTGGTTCATGAGAAGAACACACATGCAATGACACTGGTAGATCCTTATGTGGTTCATGGAAAGAACTGACATGCAGTGACACTGGGTGTGGTTCATGAAAAGAACAGACATGCAGTGACACCGGGTGTGGTTCATGAAAAGTCAGACATGCAATGACACTGGGTGTGGTTCATGAAAATAACAGACATGCAATGACACTAGTGGATCCTTATGTGGTGTATGAAAAGAATAGACACACAATGACACTGGTGGATCCTTATGTGGTTCATGAAAAGAACATACATGCAATGACACTGGTGGATCCTTATGTGTGGTTCATGAACAGACATGCAATGACACCGGTGGATCCACATGTGGTTCATGAGAAGAACACGCATCCAATGACACTGGTGGATCCTTATGTGGTTCATGAAAAGAACTTACATGCAGTGACATCGGGTGTGGTTCATGAAAAGAATAGACATGCAATGACACTGGGTGTGGTTCATGAAAAGAACAGACATGCAATGACTCTAGGTGTGGTGCATGAAAAGAACACACATGCAATGACACTGGGTTAGGTTCATGAAAAGAACAGACATGCAATGACACTTGTGGATCCTTATGTGTGGTTCATGAAAAGAACACACATGTAATGACAC
>OU342744.1:9105796-9152908 GCA_910589775.1 Avena eriantha
AAGGGAAGCAGTGCTACGAAGGAGGGCATTATGCTCAGCTGGGACACCAACAATGATAAGGCCGTCAGTCGAATATATCACAAGGATGCAGAAGAAAAAGACACTAAAGAACAAACTTTAACCGCGTGATGGCGATTGTCCAGCATTGCATGCTGACGACCCATCGCAAGCACCTGCTCGCCAGATGAGCGGCTTCGTTCACAAGGAGCTGCAATAAAGAAAACAGTAAAGGATCAGCAGAATGGTTTAGATAAAAGGGCGGGTTTTGTTCTTTGACTGCAACATCATAAGAAGAGATACTACACATACATGATCCTCCAATGACTCCGAAGTCGATTGACGCGCAGTCATCCCGGCAACCATCCGATGCTCCACACCGTGTGGAGAACTTGATGAATTATGTCCGGAGTGGGCCGCCAATGAGGGGAAGGAGCGCGATCATCCATTTCCCCGGCTTTGGAGGTCGCGACTCCAGATTCCTTCACAAATTGGACGTCGTAGAAGATGAGGACGCCGGCTGACTGAAGACCAAAACCAAACATCAAGAGAGGCAACTAGAAAGAAGACCCACAAGGAAAACTTTTATACTTACCAATCAAACTTGTCAAAATCGAAGGTTTGATCCCCCGACTCTGACGACGACTCCTTTGGCAGTCGCATCTTCTTGCGAGAAGGTGGCGCCACACACTCACAGGACGGCAGGTATCGGCCGACTATGCCAACAGCCCCACCTTCCAGAGTCAAAGCAGACGATGCATCTGACTCCTGCTGCGCGAACCGCTGCGAGTGTCCGGACACTCGACTCGCGAGCTTCCTCCTCCACATCAGACTGGGACGGTCGACTCCGACCGTCCTCTTCAAGGGCTTCATGGGGGATAACCCCCTCAGGAAGAGGGGGCATACAAGGCCACACCCCCCAAACCTACACACAGAAACAATTTAGCACAAGTCAAGGAATAACAGAAAAGAAGTAATCAACAATAAAGCTACTACGTAGCACAACTGTACCTCAGGAGGATGGTTAGTAGCATCGAATGGAGGTAGACTAGGTCATTGGGCAACACATCCTTGGCGGTGTGACTTGGTGACCAGTTGCAACCTTTTATCTACTTCACTCGTGGAAATGCCATCGGCAGATACGTGGGTGACATCGTCCGCGCCCAGCCCACTGGAACATGGGGTGGAATCTGGCCTGTAGAGGCTGGACGCAACGACGCAGCCAAGTGCGAATGAGGGCGCAGCCTCCCTCCTCTTTCCCCATGCAATTCTCGAGGTCGCAGACGCGCTCGTACATCACATCTGTCTCTACAGATTCGTCGGGCATCACTACATTCTTCCAGGAGCGCATCCTCTTGCACGGCGTTGCGGGATCGAAGGGTGCAAGTCCGTAGTGGTCTCCGTCGGCCTTCAGGTCGCGGATGTAGAACCACTTGTCCCTCCACCCTTGGATGGACACCGTGAGTTTGATGTCGAAGTATGGGCGGAGGAGTCGGCGTGGATACCGCAGCCTCCTACATCGTAGACTACGGAGCCAGACACCGACTGGAGCTTCAGCTTGAAGAGACGCTTAAAGGGACCAAAGTGTGGCTCGATTCCGAGCCAGCACTTGCATAGAGTAATGTAGCAAGATACATGGAGAATCGAGTTGGGGGACAGCTGATGCAGTTGGAGCCCATAGAAGCAGAGAAGGCCCCTGAACAAAGGATGCAGGGGCAACTAGCGACCGCGGATGATGAACGCTAGGAACATCACCCGAAAGCCGGCAGGCGAAGAGGGGATTACCTCGCTACCGGGGACACGCACGTCACCGACTGCGGCAGACAAAACTCCATCTTGGCGTAGAAGACGGAGCTCGGAAGACTTGATCACGGATGTGCGCCACGCGCCATTGGTGACACGAGTGCCCGTGCCCTTCTTTTTCCCGGCGGCGGCGGTGCTGGCGCCCGTAGCGGCGGAGCCGCCCTTCTTCTTCGCAGCAACAGTGGTGGCGGCGGAATCGGCCGCAGCGCCTCCCTTCTTTTTCCCCATTCTACGGTGGCGGTGCGACCGGAAAAAGTAACTAGGAAATACGCGGAGTTGGTCTAGTGCCGCGAGAAAGATGAAAACAAAGGAGCAGAGCACCAGCAGCAATGGCGACGGAGGCAAAGGCAGAGAAAAGAAGCAGATGTGAAAAATTATCGTCGCAACATCGCTACTTAACCCCCTAGAAGATGCAATCTAATGGAAGGAAAAAATCTACCAAACGCATGGCGTTCATCGTGCTCGACACATGGAGGACCTGAAGCATGAACCGTCCCCCACTACCTCCATTACGCGTGGAAATCGAGGAGGGACAGTTAAAACAGAGATTACGCATACCCGGTCAAGTCAGAATCAGAAAATGGGACCCACCGCTCATCACGTCCCGTCGAACTCGCTCACGCGGGCAACTGAGGGCATCACATCATCAGCACTGACGTCATTCAAAATTACGCAGCAGAAGACTTCGACTACTTTAGTCCTTGCTCGAGTCTTCCACTCCACCAAGCACTCAGGGGCTACTCCCATAGGGAGCGCTGGCCGCGCACCCTACGATTTTTCTTTTTCTCTTCTGCAGGAATATGGACATCAAAAGCATACCCGATCACTCGAATCCGCGATTCGACTATGGACATGGGTTACTCCCACAGGAAGCGCCAGAAACAAATTCAACTGAAACAAGCAACGAAAGACGACAGCAGTCACAAAAGTTCTTTAGTCCCTGCCTGAGTCTTTGACTCAACAAGGCACTCGGGGGCTACTCCCATAGGGAGCACTGGTCGCGCACCCTATGATTATTTGTACATCGTACTATGCGTCGATAACATCCACACTCAAAGCTTATGGTGACACCGCCTCATGATTTTCCCTGCAAGGAGACTGCGTCTCTTGGGTCAACCGAATCATCTACGTGATGACAAAAAATTCGGATGCCGCGCTTGCAGCGTGAAGATAAGACCTGAATAAGGCCTGGCAACGCATTTGCTGCGCACTACCAGAAATATATCTGTGCCTACAGGTACGATGAACATGCCTTGACGGACACGTCGAGTGCTCATACCCATATACAGGAATTCGACTCCTGTAAGACCTCCGCGGCTTGAGTCGAATTACACCAGCACTTTTCTGGATTCGAGTCCGGGGACTCGAGTTCGAGTAGATTGCGTTGTTTTGCCCTAAGGCAGTTAACTGATACGGATACATCGGTCAAATCAGGCACGCATATCAACAATCCCTATGACATAAAAAAAGTAGTCAAAAATATGCTCATCCATGCACACGAAAGGCTTCATAAAGTCCCTAGTCGAATCTGCGATTCCACTGGACACTCGGGGGGCTACTGACATGGGTATACCCTACAGGTACTCGAGCTTGGTATATACGGCCTGAATACAGCGGAAGCCCACGGTGAAGCCAAGGCCCAAATAGAGAACTCGAGTAGCCTACGAACTCTTGATTGCTGGAGGAACAAGAAGAAGCGAAAGATAGAAAGTTCAGAGGGAAAAACCCTAACCTGTAACCGACTCGACCTGCCACCCGAGACCTAGCCTATCTATATAAAGGCCAGGAGGGGGCGGCGAGGAGGACACACGCAATCCTAGTTTCCACAATCCTCGCCAGATTGCATCTACGCACCATTGTAATCCTTGATTCCCTCAATAATTCCATGAGCAGACAAGCAGGAGTAGGGACCTCTGCGAGACCTAAACCTGGGTAAATCATTGAGTCCCTGTGTGCTTGTTTACTAGCCGATAGATGTCTCCAGCGGTCCCTCCTTCTCTAAAACCCAAGTCCATAACAATGGGCATTGATGAGTTAAACCCTCGTCACTATGAGTTTTTCATCATATCTCTCAAACATGTATATGATCTTATGGTCGTTATAAATTTCCCTGGAACCCCAAAACTATGGGCAATAGCTCATGAAAACGGCCATAAAGCGCCAAAACGGTGAGTTTTTGGTCATAACTCTCAAACATGTATCGGGTCTTATGGTCGTTGTAAATCGCCCGTGAATCCTATAACAGTGGGCAATAGCTCATCAAAACAGCCATAAATCCTAAAAACTATGAGTTTTTCGACATATCTCAAACATGTATATGATCTGATGGTCATTATAAATCGCCCTTGAACCCCAAAACTATGGGCAATAGCTCATGAAAACGGTCATAATGCCTAAAAAATACGAGTTTTTGGTCATATCTCTCAAACATGTATCTGGTCTTATGGTCATTATAAATCGCCCTCGAACCCCAAAACTATGGGCAATAGCTCATGAAAACAACCATAAAACGCGAAAACTATGAGTTTTTGGTCATAACACACAAACATCTAACGGGTCATATGGTCGTTCTAAATCTTCCTACAGCCCAAAACATAAGGGCAATAGCTCATGAAACCGACCATAAAGCGCGAAAACGGTGATTTTTGGTCATAACTCTCAAACATGAATCTTATCTTATGGTCGTTATAAATTGTCCTAGAACTAGAAAACTATGGGCAATAGCTCATGAAAACAGCCATACTACGAGGTTTTGGTCATATCTCTCGAACCTGTATCTGGTCTTATGGTCGTTATAAATCGCCCTACAACCCAAAAACTGTCGGAAATAGCTCATGAAAACGGCCATAAAACGCGAAAACGACAAGTTTTTGGTCATAACTCATAAACATGTATTGGGTCATATGGTCCTTCAAAATCTCCCTATAGCCCCAAAACTATGGACAATAGCTCATGAAAACGGCCATAAAGCGAAAAAAACGGCAAGTTTTTGGTCATAACTCTCAAACAAGTATTAGGTCTTATGGTCGTTGTAAATAACCCGGGAATCCTATAACAGTGTGCAATATCTCATGAAAACGGCCATAAAGCCTGAAAACTACGAGTTTTTGGTCATATCTCTCAAACATGTAGTTGGTCTTACGGTCATTATAAATCACCCTAGCATAACAAAACTATGGGCAATAGCTCATGAAAATGGCCATAAATCCTAAAAACTATGAGTTTTTCATGATATCTCTCAAAAATGTATATGATATTATGGTTGTTATAAAGCGCCCTGGAACCCCAAAACTATGGGAAATAGCTCATGAAAACAGCCATAAAGCACGAAAACGGTGAGTTTTTGGTCATAACTCTCTAACAGGTATTGGGTCTTATGGTCGTTGTAAATCGCCGATAAATCCTATTACACTGGGCAATAGCTCATCAAAACGGCCATAAATCCTAAAACTATGAGTTTTTCGTCATATCTCTCAAACGTGTATATGTTCTTATGGTCGTTATAAATCGCCCTGGAACCCCAAAACTATGGGCAATAGCTCATGAAAAGGGCCATAAACCTAAAAACTAGGAGTTTTTGGTCATATCTATCAAACATGTATCTGGTCTTATGGTCGTTATAAATCGCCCTAGAACCCTAAAACTATGGGCAATAGCTCATGAAAATGGTCATAAAGCCTAAAAAATACGAGTTTTTGGTCATATCTCTCAAACATGTATCTGGTCTTATGGTCTCTATAAATCGCCCAACAACCCCAAAACTATCGGAAATAGCTCATGAAAACGGCCATAAAACGCGAAAAAGACGATTTTGTGGTCATAACTCACAAACATGTATCGGGTCATATGGTCGTTCTAAATCTCACTACAGCCCCGAAACTATGGGCAATAGCTCACGAAAACGGTCATAAAGCGCAGAAACGGCGAGTTTTTGGTCATACCTCTAAAACATGTATCAGGTCTTATGGTCGTTGTAAATAGCCCGGGAATCCTATAATAGTGTGCAATATCTCATGAAAACGGCCACAAAGCCTGAAAACTATGACTTTTTGGTCATAACTCCCAAACATGTAGCTGGTGTTACGGTCATTATAAATCACACTGGAACCACAAAAATATGGGCAATAGCTCATGAAAAGAGCAATAAATGCTAAAAAGTATGAGTTTTTCGTCATACCTCTCAAAGAAGTATATGATCTTATGGTCGTTATAAATTGCCCTGAAACCCCAAAACTATGGGTAATAGCTCATGAAAACGGCCATAAAGCGCGAAAACGGTGATTTTTTGGTCATAACTCTCAAACATGTATCGGGTTGTTGTAAATCGCCCGTTAATCCTATAACAGTGGGCAATAGCTCATCAAAACGGCCATAAATCCTAAAAACTATGAGTTTTTCGTCCTATCTCTCAAACATGTATATGATCTTATGGTCATTATAAATCGCCCTCCAACCCCAAAACTATGGGCAATAGCTCATGAAAATGGCCATAAAGCCTAAAAACTAGGAGTTTTTTGTCATATCTCTCAAACATGTATATGATCGTATGCTCGTTATAAATCGTCCTGGAACCCCAAAACTATGGGTTATAGCTCATGAAAACGGCCATAAAGAGCGAAAACAGTGAGTTTTTGGTAATAACTCTCAAACATGTATCGGGTCTTATGGTTGTTGTAAATCGCCCGTGAATCCTATAACTCTGGGCAATAGCTCATCAAAACGGCCATAAGTCCTAAAAACTATGAGTTTTTCGTCTTACATATGGTCGTTCTAAATCTCCCTACAGCCCCAAACATATGGTCATCTCTCTCAAACATGTATCTAGTCTTATGGTCGATATAAATCGCTCTCGAACCCCAAAACTATGGGCAATTGGTCATGAAAACGGCCATAAAACGCGGAAAACGACAATTTTTTGTCATAACTCACAAACATGTATCGGCTCATGAAAACGGTCATAAAGCGCGAAAACGGTGAGTTTTTGGTCATAACTCTCAAACATGTATATGATCTTATGGTCGTTATAAATCGCCCTGGAACCCCAAAACAACGGGCAAAAGCTCATGAAAACGGCCATAAAGCCTTAAAACTACGATTTTTGTCATATCACTCAAATATGCATCTGGTCTTATGGTCGTTATAAATCGCCCTTCAACCCCACAACTGTGGGAATAGCTCATGAAAGCGGCCATAAAATGCGAAAACGACGAGTTTTTGGTCATCACTCACAAACATGTGTCGGGTCATATTGTCGTTCTAAATCTCCCTATAACCCCAAAACTATGGGGAATCGCTCATGAAAACGGCCATAAAGCGCGAAAACGATGAGTTTTTGGTCATAACTCTCAAATATGTGTCGGGTCTTATGGTCGTCGTAAATCGCACGTGAATCCTATAATAGTGGGCAAGAGCTCATCAAAACGGCCATAAATCCTAAAAACTATGAGTTTTCCGTCATATCTCTCAAACATGTATATGATATTATGGTCGTTATAAATCGCCTTGGAACCTTAAAGCTATGGGCAATAGCTCATGAAAACAGCCATAAAGCCTAAAAACTAAGAGTTTTTGGTCATATCTCTCAAACATGTATCTTGTCTTATGGTAGTTATAAATTGCCCTGTAACCGCAAAATTGTGGGAAATAGCTCATGAAAACGGGGAATTTTATGATAACTGATGGGTTCGTAGCATGGAAAACAAAAAAATTCTACCGCAAGAACGAACAAAACCCGGATCTAATCTAGATAAAAGCCAAGATCTAATCTATTAGACATGCGCAACGAGATAGATAGGAACTAACCCTCGTAGATCCGAAAGCGTTAACGAGATTAGATCTCGTGGTTGATGTAGTCGGTCACTTGCCGATCTCAAGATCATGTGGACGATCCTTCCAGCCTCGTGTTCCGGCAGCGCTTCCGCAGTAGGTCAAGTGGACGATCCTTCCGGCGCCGCGTTCGGGCAGCGCTTCCGCAGTCGGTCACACGTGCGGAGTCGAAGCAGACCTTCCTCTCCTCGTTCTAGTGAGCAGCGGAGGTAGTTTATCTTCTCCACGGAATCCCAGCAGCACAACGGCGTGGTGGTGGTGGTGAAGTAGAGAATTTTGCAGGGCTTCGCCTATGCCTGTGCGGAAGAAAGGAGGAGGAGAGAGGCGGTAGAGATTGGGAGTTATGGAGCAGGGGTGGAGGGGGCGCCCTTGCCCCTCTATTTAAAGGGGGTGAGGCGCCATGGGAGGGGGAGTCCTTGTAGGACTCCCCTTCCTCTTGGGCCGGCGGATTTGGGGAGGGGGGAGGAGTCCTCCTCCCCCACGACTCCTAGTCTTGACCCACCAGGACTCCTTTATCCCTTCCTTGGTTTTCAAGCAAACTCCAAGAAACCTTCTAGAACCTTCCGGAACATTCCGAAACCTTCTAGAACCCTCATACAAATACTCCGGAACATTTCCTAACTCAGAAAATGATCCCCAATATATGAATCTTATTCTCCGGACCATTCCGGATCTCCTCGTGATGTCCTGAATCCAATCCGAGACTCCGAACAACATTCGGTCTCCAACGCATATTCCATATCTACTTAAAACAACTTCGAACCTTAAGTGTGTCACCCTATGGTTCGTGAATATGTAGACATGACAGAGACACATCTCCTATCAATAACCATCAGCGGGATCTGGAGATCCATAATGGCTCCCACATACTCAATGATGACTTCGTGATCGACTGAACCATTTACATACGAAACCAATTCCCTTTGTCACGCGATACTATACTTATCCGAGGTTTGATCATCAGCATCTCCATACCTAGTTCTACCTCGTTACTGATAAGTACTCTTTGCTCGTTCCGTGATATGTCATCCCTTGTGACCCAGTCACATGCTTGCAAGCTAACTAGATGACATTCCACCGAGAGGGTCCAGAGCATATCTATCCGTCATATGGATGGACAAATCCCAATCTTGGTCAATGCGCTTCAACACATACTTTCAGAATACCCAATGACACCTTTATGACCACCCAGTTACGAAGCGGTGTTTGATGTCATCAAAGTACCCATCCGGCGATGGTGATTAACACAACCTCATGGTCGAAGGATTAGGTTACTATGCATTTAAAAGCTTACATCAATACGAACTTAATGACTTGATCTTTATGCTACGCTTACTATGGGTGTGTGTCCATTACATCATTCTCCTAATGATATAACCTTTTTATTAATCACATCCAATGTCCATGATCAGGAAACCATGATCATCAATTAATCAACAAGCTAGTTCAACAAGAGGCTTACTAGGGACTCTTTTATGTTTACAAAACACACATGTATTAGTGTTTCCTAATAATACAATTATAGCATGGGATGTAAACATTTATCATAAACATGAAGATATAATAATAACCACTTTATTATTGCCTCTTGGGCATATCTCCAATAGTCTCCCACTTGCACTAGAGTCAATAATCTAGTTAAAAACTTGTGCATTCAACACCTATGGCTTTCTGGTGTTGTATAGACACTATTGCTAGTGGTAAACATAATTTTCGGATCTGACACTTCCAGGTCCATGTGTATTTGCATGTCCTTGCGTCTCTACGCATTACTCATTCTCCAATGAGATGGCATTGTATAAATTTGGTCCTTTGGTGAGACCTTCAGTTCCTTCGGCTCAAAATATGTTGATATTATTGTCACACAATATATCTTCATAGTATTAGCCCGCTAGGAACCACACCTAGTTTGATAACAAACTACTTGACGCAAATGCCCTCATTTACTGCTACAATAGTAGTTATATACTTAGCCTTTTGTTGTAGTATCTGTTACAATGTTTTAACTTTGGTACTCAACCAAATCCGTTATGGAACTTCCTTTCCATTACATTGTGCCACCCATAGTTTAAATTGAGATAAATTTAATTTGTATCTTGTGACAAAATTAGTATCAATGTAACGCTTTACAATGAACTACCTTTAACTATTTGTCACTTATACATGGTATATTCTTAGTTCTTCCAAAGATCATAAGAATATCTTTACTATTGTCCAATGATCATCTTATGAATCATTCTGGTATATGCTCATAACATTTAGAGCATAGGACATATCTGGATGTGTACATCTCAAAGAATGATTGATCAAAATATTCTTGTGATTTCACCAAGTGTCAAAACACTTGAATCTCGTGTCAACACACTCGAATCTTGATTCAGTCCTTTCCGTGCGTTAAGAACCTTTCATGTTGTTTCCATATTGAACTCATTCAACGTCTTATCTATGTACATTTGGCAAAACCATATTAGCGCCTCAATCTATCCATATAGACATTGATGCCTAATTCTTGGGTTATGCCTAAGTCTTTCATCAAAATGAAATTCTTAACCTGTGTCAATACAAGATACATCATTTCCAATCAACAATATGTCCTCTACATAATGTATTAGAAATATGTCTCAGTGCTCCCACTTAATTTCTTGCAAATGCAAGCATCTTCATCATCTCCGATAAATTTAAACTCTTTTAACAGTTTCATCATGGTGAAGATTCCAACTCCGCTATGCTTACTTCAACCATTGAAGTCTTGCATACTCTTTTAGCATCCTTTGAATTAACAAAACCCTTTGGATCGTGTCATTTACACATCCTAGGTAACCATTCTATTAGAAGAACTTGTTTTGTTTGTTCAACTACCATATACCAAAATATATGTAGTGGTTGCTACATTAATCCGTCTAGACTAAATATCGCTATGAAAGATCAAATCTTTATCATAGTCAATTCCTTGAACATTGTCGTAAACTCTTTCCGACATGTCGATTATTTCATATATTTGAAACATCCATGTCTATTTCTTTATAGATCCAAACTCGACCGATAGGCTTCACGCCTTTCCGGAGGGTCTTCAAAGTTCAGAAACTTGATTTCTCGTGTATGGATGCTATCACGGATTCCATGACTTCTAGTCATTTTATGGAGTCAGGGCCCATCATCGCTTCTTTGCATGTAGTCGGTTCATCATTGTCAAAACAATAACGACTTGCTTATCAAATCTTACTATTTGATTCTTACCGACCCACATGGTTCTATAGGAACTCTAATCTCCGAGATCACACCCTTTTTGTAATCACGAGAGCCATGAGCATTGTGGCCGCCACCGGGACACTTTCTGGCGCTGCGCTACTTAGCACATATAGCTAAGGTTCAACAACCTTATCAAAGTTCTATTGTCCTCCCACTTAACTTTTCATGAAAAATTCCTTCTCAAGAAACTTGACGTTCCAAGTAACAAACTCTTTTGTCCTCAGTGTTATGGAGAAATTCCCAACAAATTCTTTGGGATAACCTACAAAGACGTGCTTATCCGACTTTGGTTGTAAACATTTTACTTATGCATAACATACCAAAATTTAAGAAAAGACAATTCGGGTTTTATCCCAAACCATGACTTATATGGTGTCATTTCAACGGATCACGATGGAGCTCTTTTCAGTCTAAAAGCGGTAGTCACTAAAGCTTTAATCTTTAATATATAATGGCAGTTTTATAAATGACACCTTTGATCTTACCATGTCAAACAAGGTTTCATTACATATCTTGAACACTCCATACTCCTATGGTGTTTTGGGAAATGCAAATCCATGGAACGATTCCTCAAATCTTAGGTGTTTTGCTAAACTTGTAACTCAAACATCTTTCTTTATGATCCAATCATAAACTCTTTTATTTTCTTGTTACAATGATTTTCCACTTCATCTTGAAAGTCTTTGAACATTTTTCAAATGTTTCATACTTCTTCCTTATTGAGTAAGTATATACATATACTCACTCAAATCTTCGGAGAAAGCATATGAAGTTGAAATCCATCGCCCACGACTACACATAATGGACCATATACATCAATATGTACAAATTCCAATTAGTTAGTCGTCTGTTCCTCTTTTGGCCTACGAACGGAGTTTTAATTATCTCCAAGAAAGTATCACAAGCGTCATTTGATCCAAATCAAAGACTCCAAAAATCATCAACATGGAGTTTCTTCATATATCCTTTCAATATAATTTAAACGGCGATGTCACTTCGCAAGTGATCTTTCAATCATTTGTCTTGCGACATTTTAGCATTAGTTTTATGGTCGTTATTTCTCCAACCAGACTTGTATATCATCCATCTATTATGGAATACGGTAATTATTTGAACAACCTTTTGTCGTCATAATACCTGATCAAAATAACAATTATTGAAACAAATCTTGAAGGCAAGCTTTGATGTTAACGAGCAACACAATAACCCTTTGTTCATTTTCGATGAACATCATCACATATTCTCTTGCTAGTTACTTAGGCCATTGCAGTTCATGAATTGTGTTGTCATGTATGACACTTCATACCAACCAATTCGGTATCCAATACCGGAGAACCACATTGTTTAACAAGCAAGGAATACAACCATAACATGTATATCTTCTATATGCCTAAGTTGGACATCTCCAACCTTTTATTTTCTGCCAAATATTTTATAGATTCTCTTTCAGCAATTCCTTTTCTTTTAAAAGAATTTATCAACATCAACAGTGGTGTCATCAACATGACACATGGTACAAAGCGTATATAGTCAACTACTAATACCTTTGGACTTGCACTTTGAGGTGGATCACCATCATCAAATGTTTGGTGTTCTTTCAAAAATCCATTCTTTAGTAATCTTTTAGTGTAGTAAACATTTTACTTACATCTTCTATTCATCCTGATCATGACAACTTTCATGATCAAGCTGCTATAGCTTATAAAGGTGAATTGCGAGTATAATGTTTCTTTTTCAAAACCTTTTGGAGGATTAGGACGACTAGCGTCTCCAACCTTCACAAATTCTCATCAAATATGAGGACGTATACTCTATCATGTTGTAACCAACACATTGTTTTAGATATCGCAATACCTTTCACATATGATGGTTTCTGAAACATTGCTTTCAGCTCTTAGATAAACTTGATATTAAAAACAATCTTTTGAGTATCAAGAATCATGGAGGTAAACATGATACATTAGATACTAACACTGGAATTGTTCCTCTTGATTTAATACTATTTATTAAACTTCACAGAGTAAACGGAGTTTGCTGAAAGTTTGCAATAGGACTTATAAACTTTAAATTGACATTCAAAACAATACGATACCAGTTCGTAAAGTAAATATCTAGAATTTCTATAGTTGCACTATCTCAACTATAACTAAGCGTAAGGTGGTGAACGGATGCCAATGACTACAACAAACTATGCAAATTCACTTTGATTGTGTTTATGATAAATTGAGTTCTAATAATCCAAATTACAAATGAACTCCCACTCAAAAACAACATCCCTCGAGTTGTTTTAGTGATTACACGAACCAAATCCACTACACCAAGTCCGATCATCACGTGAGATGATGTAGCTTTAAAGGCGAACAATCATCATGTTCATCATATCATCCATATGACTCATGCTTTACCTTTCGGTATTCCGTGTTCCGAGACCATGTATGTACATGCTAGGCTCGTCAAGGTTAACCTTAGTTTCTGCATGTGCAAATCTGGCTTGCACCCGTTGTATGCACACGTAGAGTCTATCACACCCGATCATCACGAGATGCTTCGAAACGACGAGTCTTAGCAACGGTACTAACTAAGGATGAACACTTTATTACTTGATATTTAGTGAGAGGGATCATCTTATAATGCTACCGTCGTGATCTAAGTAATACAAGATGCATAAAAGATTAACATCACAGGCAATTCATAATAAGTGTGATATGATATGGCCCTTTCTTCTTGCGCCTTTGATCTCCATCTCCAGAGCACGAACATGATCTCCATCATCACCAGCATTGCGTCAAGGTCAGTGGCGCCGCTTCATGGTTGTCCATCATCACTAGTAACTATTACAACTACTTGGAATAAAGCTATTACAAGATGAATAGACACGCAGGTCTTAACAGAATTAAAAGATAACCATTAGGCTCCTGCCGGTTGCCATATTACAACAAGGATCATTGCATACATCAAATATAAACATAATCACATGATGGCCATATCACATCACAAAACCCCTGCAAAAACAAGTTAGACGCCTCTAATTTTCTTTGCAAGTTTAACGTGGTTTGGGGCTTTCGCATAAGACCGATCTTACCTACGAACAAGGACCACAACGTTGATACAAGTGTTGTCAAGATGCTCATTGTAAATTGAATCTTAACTATGGTGGGAGAGACAGACACCCGCAAAGCCACTTGTGCAAAGCAAGTTGCACGTCAAGCGTGGAGCAAGTCTCATGTGCGATGACATGTAATGTTAGCCCGAGCCGCTTCATCCCACCATGCCGCAAGATGCAAAGTACACGCTAAGACACCGACAACAAAAGCATCAACGCCCACAAAAACATTGTGTTCTACTCGTGCAACAGATCTACGCATAGATACGGCTCTGATACCACTGATGGGTTCGTAGCATGGAAAACAAAAAATTTCTTCCACAAGAACGAACAAAACCCAAATCTAATCTAGATAAAAGCCAAGATCTAATCTATTAGACATGTGCAACGAGATAGATAGGAACTAACCCTCATAGATCCGAAAGCGTTAACGAGATTAGATCTCGTGGTTGATGTAGTCGATCACTTGCCGATCTCAAGATCGTGTGGACGATCCTTCCAGCCACGCGTTCCGGCAGCGCTTCCGCAGTCGGTCAAGTGGACGATCCTTCCGGCGCCGCGTTCGGGCAGCGCTTCCGCAGTCGGTCACACGTGCGCAGTCGAAGCAGACCTTCCTCTCCTCGTTCCAGCGAGCAGCGGAGGTAGTAGATCTTCTCCACGGAATCCCAGCAGCACGACGACGTGGTGGTGGTGGTGAAGTAGAGAATTCTACACGGCTTCGCCCATGCCTGTGTAGAAGAAAGGAGGAGGAGAGAGGCGGCAGAGATTGGGAGTTATGGAGCAGGGGTGGAGGGGGCGCCCTTGCCCCTCTATTTAAAGGGGGTGAGGCGCCTTGGGAGGGGGAGTCCTTGTAGGACTCCCCTTCCTCTAGGGCCGGCGGATTTGAGGAGGGGGGAGGAGTCCTCCTCCCCCACGACTCCTAGTCTTGACCCACCAGGACTCCTTGATCCCTTCCTTGGTTTTCAAGCAAACTCCAAGAAACCTTCTAGAACCTTCCGGAACATTCCGAAACCTTCTAGAACCCTCATACAAATACTCCGGAACATTTCCTAACTCAGAAAATGATCCCCAATATATGAATCTTATTCTCCGGACCATTCCAGATCTCCTCGTGATGTCCCGAATCCAATCCGAGACTCCGAACAACATTCGGTCTCCAACGCATATTCCATATCTACTTAAAACAACTTCGAACCTTAAGTGTGTCACCCTACGGTTCGTGAATATGCAGACATGACAGAGACACATCTCCTATCAATAACCATCAGCGGGATCTGGAGATCCATAATGGCTCCCACATACTCAACAATGACTTCGTGATCGATTGAACCATTTACATACGAAACCAATTCCCTTTGTCACGCGATACTATACTTATCCGAGGTTTGATCGTTAGCATCTCCATACCTAGTTCTACCTCGTTACTGATAAGTACTCTTTACTTGTTCCGTGGTATGTCATCCCTTGTGACCCAGTCACATGCTTGCAAGCTAACTAGATGACATTCCACCGAGAGGGCCCAGAGCATATCTATCCATCATATGGATGGACAAATCCCAATCTTGGTCCATGCGCTTCAACACATACTTTCAGAATACCCAATGACACCTTTATGACCACCCAGTTACGAAGCGGTGTTTGATGTCATCAAAGTACCCATCCGGTGATGGTGATTAACACAACCTCATGGTCGAAGGATTAGGTTACTATGCATTTTAAAGCTTACATCAATACGAACTTAATGCCTTGATCTTTATGCTACGCTTACTATGGGTGTGTGTCCATTAGATCATTCTCCTAATGATATAACCTTGTTATTAATCACATCCAATGTCCATGATTAGGAAACCATGATCATCAATTAATCAACAAGCTAGTTCAACAAGAGGCTTACTAGGGACTCTTTTATGTTTACAAAACATAAATGTATTAGTGTTTCCTAATAAGACAATTATAGCATGGGATGTATACGTTTATCATAAACATGAAGATGTAATAATAACCACTTTATTATTGCCTCTTGGGCATATCTCGAACAATAACCCCCCAGGCCATTTTGGGCACACATGTCATAGGCACCGGAGGGAGGGTTATGATAAACATAATCACCAACTGGGCGGGTTATCATCAATAGTCCCCATGAAAATGGCCATAGAATGCGAAAACGACGAGTTTTTGGTCATAACTCACAAACAGGTATCGGTTCATATGGTCGTTCTAAATCTCCCTACAGCCCCAAAACAATGGGCAATAGCTCATGAAAGCGCCCATAAATCGCAAAAACAGCGAGTTTTTGGTCATAACTCTTAAACATGTATCACGTCTTATGGTCGTTGTAAATCGCCCGGGAATCCTATAACAGTGTGCAATATCTCATGAAAAGGGCCATAAAGCCAGAGAACTACAAGTTTTTGGTCATATCTCTCAAACATGTAGATGGTCTTACGGACATTATGAATCGCCCTGGAACCACAAAACTATGGGTAATAGCTCATGGAAATGGCCATAAATCCTAAAAACTATGAGTTTTTCCTCATATCTCTCAAACATGTATATGACCTTATGGTCGTTATAAATCGTCCTAGAACCAGAAAATTATGGGCAATAGCTCATGAAAACGGCCATACTACAAGTTTTTGTTCATATCTCTCAAACATGTATCTGGTCTTATGGTCATTATGAATCGCCCTACAACCCCAAAAACAGTGGGCAATAGCTCATGAAAACATTCATAAAACGCGAACTCGACGATTGGTTGGTCATAACTCATAAACATGTATCGGGTCATATGGTCGTTCTAAATCTCCCTATACCCCCAAAACTATAGGCAATATCTCATGAAAACGGCCATAAAGCGCAAAAACGGTGAGTTTTTGGTCATAACTCTGAAACATGTATCGAGTCTTATGGTCGTTGTAAATTGCTCGGGAATCCTATAACAGTGGGCAATATCTCATGAAAACAGCCATAAAGCATGAAAACATGTAGTTGGTCTTACGCTCATTATAAATGCCCTGGATCCCCAAAACTATGGGCAACAACTCATGAAAACGGCCCTAAATCCTAAAAATTATAAGTTTTTTGTCGGATCTCTCAAACATGTATATAATACTATTATCGTTATAAATCGCCTTGGAACCCCAAAACTATGGGCAATAGCTCATGAAAACGGCCATAAAGCCTAAAAAATACGACTTTTTGGTCATATCTCTCGAACATGTTTCTGGTCTTATCACTACAACCCCAAAACAGTCGGAAATAGGTCATGACAACGGCCATAAAACGCGAAAACGACGAGTTTTTGGTCATAACTCACAAACATGTATCGGGTTATATGGTCGTTCTAAATCTCCCTATAGCCCCAAAAATATGGGCAATAGCTCATGAAAACGGCCATAAAGCGCAAAAAACGTCGAGTTTTTGGTCATAACTCTCAAACATGTATCAGGTCTTATGGTCACTGTAAATCGCCCGGGAATCCAATAACAGTGTGCAATATCTCATGAAAACGGCCATAAAGCCTGAAAACTACGAGTTTTTGGTTATATCTCTCAAACATGTAGCTGGTCTTACGGTCATTATAAATCACCCTGGCACCACAAAACTATGGGCAATAGCTCATGAAACAGCCATAAATCCTAAAAACTATGAGTTTTTCGTCATATCTCTCAAAGATGTATATGATATTATGGTTGTTATAAATCGGCCTGGAACCCCAAAACTATGGGAAATAGGTCATGAAAATGGCCACAAAGCACGAAAATGGTGAGTTTTTGGTCATAACTCTCAAATATGTATCGGGTCTTATGGTCGTTGTAAATCGCCCATAAATCCTATAACAGTGGGCAATAGCTCATCAAAATGGCATAAATCCTAAAAACTATGAGTTTTTCATCATATCTCTCAAACGTGTATATGATCTTATGGTAGTTATAAATCGCCCTAGAACCCCAAAACTATGGGCAATAGCTCATGAAAATGGCCATAAAGCCTAAAAACTAGAAGTTTCTGGTCATATCTGTCAAACATGTATCTAGTCTGATGGTCATTATAAATCGCCCTGGAACCCCAAACCTATGGGCAATTGCTCATGATAACGGTCATAAAGCATAAAAAATACGAGTTTTTGGTCATATCTCTCAAACATGTATCTGGTCTTATGGTCGTTATAAATCGCCCTACAACCCCAAAACTGTCGGAAATAGCTCATGAAAACGACCATAAAACGCAAAAAAGACGAGTTTTTGGTCATAACTCACAAACATGTATCAGGTCATATGGTCGTTCCAAATCTTCCTACAGCCCCAAAACTATGGGCAATAGCTCATGAAAACGGCCATAAAGCGCAAAATGGCGAGTTTTTGGTCATAACTCTAAAACATGTATCAGGTCTTATGGTCATTGTAAATCACCCGGGAATCCTATAACAGTGTGCAATATTTCACGAAAACAGCCACAAAGCCTGAAAACTACGACTTTTTGGTCATATCTCTCAAACACGTAGCTGGTGTTACGGTCATTATAAATCACCCTGGAACCACAAAACTATGGGCAATAGCTCATCAAAACGGCCAAAATCCTAAAAAGTGTGATTTTTTCGTCATATCTCTCAAAGATGTATATGATCTTATGGTCATTATAAATCGCCCTGAAACCCCAAAAGTATGGGTAATGGCTCATGAAAATGGCCATAAAGCGCGAAAACGGTGAGTTTTTGGTCATAACTCTCAAACATGTATTGGGTCTTATGGTCGTTGTAAATCGCCCGTTAATCCTATAAAAGTGGGTAATAGCTCATCAAAACGGCCATAAATCCTAAAAACTATGAGTTTTTCGTCTTATCTCTCAAACATGTATATGATTTTATGGTCGTTATAAATCGCCCTCGAACCCCAAAACTATGGGCAATAGCTCATGAAAACGGCCATAAAGCCTAAAAACTAGGAGTTTTTGGTCATATATCTCAAACATGTATCTGGTCTTATGGTCGTTATAAATCGCTCTCGAACCCCAAAACTATTGGCAATTGGTCATGAAAACGGCCATAAAACGCGAAAACGACGATTTTTTGTCATAACTCACAAACATGTATCGGGTCATATGGTCGTTCTAAATCTCCCTACAGCCCCAAACATATGGGCAATAGCTTATGAAAACGGTCTTAGAGCGCGAAAACGGCGAGTTTTTGGTCATAACTCTCAAACATGTATATGATCTTATGGTCGTTATAAATCGCCCCGGAACCCCAAAACAACGGGTAAAAGCTCATGAAAACGGCCATAAAGCCTTAAAACTACGAGTTTTTGTCATATCACTCAAATATGCATCTGGTCTTATGGTCGTTATAAATCGCCCTTCAACCCCAAAACTGTGGGAATAGCTCATGAAGACGGCCATAAAATGCGAAAACGACGAGTTTTTGGTCATCACTCAGAAACATGTGTCGGGTTATATTGTCGTTCTAAATCTCCCTATAACCCCAAAACTATGGGCAATAGCTCATGAAAACGGCCATAAAGCGCGAAAACGATGAGTTTTTGGCCATAACTCTCAAATATGTGTCGGGTCTTATGGTCGTGGTAAATCGCACGTGAATCCTATAATAGTGGGCAAGAGCTCATCAAAGCGGCCATAAATCCTAAAAACTATGAGTTTTTCGTCATATCTCTCAAACATGTATATGATCTTATGGTCGTTATAAATCGCCTTGAAACCTTAAAGCTATGGGGAATAGCTCATGAAAACAGCCATAAAGCCTAAAAACTAGGAGTTATTGGTCATATATCTCAAACATGTATCTGGTCTTATGGTAGTTATAAATTGCCCTGTAACCCCAAAATTGTGGGAAATAGCTCATGAAAACGGGGAATTTTATGATAACCCCCCTGGCCATTTTGGGCCCACATGTCATAGGCAGCGGAGAGAGGGTTATGATAAACATAATCACCAACTGGGCGGGTTATCATCAATTGTCCCCATGAAAACGGCCATAGAATGCGAAAACGACGAGTTTTTGGTCATAACTCACAAACAGGTATCGGTTCATATGGTCGTTCTAAATCTCCCTACAGCCCCAAAACCATGGGCAATAGCTCATGAAAACATGTATCGGGTCTTATGGTAATAACTCTCAAACATGTATCAGGTCATAAATCGCGAAAACAGCGAGGTTTTGGTCATAACTCTCAAACATGTATCAGGTCTTATGGTCGTTGTAAATCGCCCGGGAATCCTATAACAGTGTGCAAATCCTATAGCTCATGAAATCGGCCATAAATCCTAAAAACTATGAGTTTTTCGTCAGATCTCTCAAACATGTATATGATCTTATGGTCGTTATAAATCGCCCTGAAACCCTAAAACTATGGGCAATAGCTCATGAAAACGGCCATAAAGCCTAAAAACTAGGAGTTTTTGGTCATATCTTTCAAGCATGTATATGGTCTTATGGTCGTTATAAATCGCCCCCGAACCCCAAAACTATGGCAATAGCTCATGAAAACGGCCATAAAATATGAAAACGACGAGTTTTTGATCATAACTCTCAAACATATAACGGGTCATATGATTGCCCAGATGTGTTCACATGACCACGAGACCCTTGTATCTCTCCCCAAGACCACAACCCCAACCAGTTACCAGTCAACCACGACTTGGCCGCCCCACACGCCACACGGCCACCCCATCCCCGTCCCAGATTCCAAAGTCCCAACCGCCGCTCGAGGACGCCCGCACATCTCCCGCCGCCGCCCGAGGACGCAGCGTCGCCCATACCCCGGACACGAGGAAGCCGCCGCCCGAGGCTGCTGCTGCCCGAAGCAAGGACACGGCTGCCCAGCACCTTCTGTCCAGCGTCGTCCACTCCTTCTCCCGCCGATGCTGCGCTACTTCCTATCCTTCACCGCCAGGCCTCTCATCGCCGACGCTTCCCAGGTTCATATTCCCCAGAGAAATGTGCTATTGTTGCATAGCTTTTCTACATGCAAATTGCTGCTCTGAACCTGTGTATGTTGTTCCGCTACAATTAAATTTGCATATAAATTTCTTAAATTTATGATCTTGTGTTTGTTGTTCCGAAAAACTTGCAAATAGAAATTCCTTAGATTTGAATGCACTACTCTATGTTTGCTTTATGCACCTTGTGTTGTGAGAGAATTTACTATCAATTCTGTGATAAAAACTGTGGTGTTGTTGCTCTTACTGCCAATTCTGTGTAGTTTGACGCTGTCGCTGAAGCACAGGTCGACGCCTTTTGCGATTACACCGTAATTCTCCACTGGGCACAATCGAATGGACATCCTGCAGGTACGTCACGCTCAACTTATGAGCTCATATCATAATTGCAAATTTTTAATGTGGCATCACAATGAGCAACAAACTTTTTGTTAGTTGTGAGTCATGATTTAAGTGTCTGCATATGTATATAATGCTACTGCAATGCGTTGTTCAGTTCAGATCAGATGAGATGGACAACTTCATAACTTTGGAAACTAGAGATTTCAATTTTGTATGATATGTAAGATGCATTTCTGTTGGGAAATTACAAGAATAGTATTTAGCACTTAGGTAATTGCAATCTGTTATATTATTAAGACATAAGACAATGAATGCTGGAGATTCGTTAGTCTATGAGTTATGATATATCAACTGTTACGATTTATCAATATACCTAGGAGCTGTTTTAGGAAGATGCCGAGTGCGGCAAGGATACCATGCTAGACGGTTCTTCCAATGCGCATAATCAAACTTGATCACACGTGGGATAGTTACACTATTGATATAGCCGCCGCCGCCCTCGTCCCGCGTCACCCCCCGCGCGGGCGACGGAGACGACCTCCAATCGCCGCCGCCGGCCAGCCCCAACCCCTCTCCCTCCTCCTCCCCGCCGCCGCCAATGGCGTCGCCAGACAAAGCCTGGGCGCTGGCGGCGGGGGGGGGGGCCTTCCCCCGCTCATGGAGGTGACGGCGCGGGCCGGGTGGCCATGGTGGGTGGCCTGCTCGGTGAGGGGCACGCCGGCGCGGCTCCTGCTGCGCGGACACCTTGTGCCGGAGTGTGGACGGCGGTTGCCCCCGACGGCGGTGGTGACGGCCTGAGCTCTGCTATGGTGTTGGGAGACGTCGTCGGGATGGTGGAGGCGACGTCGCGTCAGAATAAGGTTGCCGGAGCTCGGTCCCCATCTCGGCAAGCCCACTTGTGGCGGCGCCGGCGAGCTGCTGGCCTGGTTTCCTCTCAGATCTACGGATCTGGGGTGGGTGGTCTCTCCGGGCACGGTCGTTTTTCGACTCTGCCGTGAGCTTCGGGAGTCGGAGGGTTGTTGCTGCTGTTGTCTTCCCCTCGGCCGGCCGTGGTGGCGAGGGAGTGGAAGGGGATGGTACAAACGCCTTCCTTGTTAGGGTTTTCTATGGTCTTTTTTTGAGATAGGACCGTCGCGTCTTGAACCTTCTTCTGGCCGGCCATGGTGGCGTGGGGAGGAGGCGACTCGACGTGGCTTCGATGGTTGGGAACTTCTGCTCGGGGATCTTGGATTGGAGGTATTGCCTGGTCTTCACCATCTCCTGCCTGCCCGATGGTCTGGAAAAGTCTCTTAGCTCTCACCCCTCGGGGTGGGCACTCCTGCGGTGTTCAAAGCCAATGTGGCGAAGGTAGCGGCGGTGATTCGATGGTGCCGGAAGATGTGCTGCTTCTGGGTCCGATCTTGGTACTTGGGTAGTGACGATGAGGACGATGGGCTTGATCGCGATTTGGAAGTACAGTGTGTGGTCTTCTGGGTCCATGTTGTATTTTCCTTTTTTTTCTGTAGTCGTTTGTAATCGGTTTCGCCATTGCTGAAATTCCATCAGTTGTTATCTCAAAAAAAATATCAAACTTGATCGTATAGAAGCAGGGCACGAATAGAAGCAGGACACACAGATCTACATGCACATGTATATAGATAAAAGGCATACACAATCAAGCTTGATCGTACTTTAAACTGAGAGCACCCTGTTGATTGTCCACGTGCAATTTGAACTCAACCTTTATCTCAACAACAACTCTTATCTCTTCTAAAAATAATTCTATATCTTTGCTCATATAAGCCACGAATCAGGCAGCTTTGTAGGATCAACCATCACTTATTATTGCAGGCTGTGCATGACAATGAATCGAGATCTCGGCGGTGTATATGGAAGAGAGAGAAATTAATACGTATCAGAAGTTAGCCCATCTGATGCGAGAAAATCCCAGGCTTGCGCATGACGTCGAGCAACAAACAAATGTACACCGGTCATGGTGCCATAGGAGGTTATACAAAAAAAAATAAGGTACGGTGTTCCTTCATAGACTATGAAATATTTTATTGAGCTTCAGACCATGAAATATTTACATTATTGATCGTGAGTGTTTGATGATGTTTATGACCCTGCAGATGGATCAGTTTCCGTAAAAAACATATGCTATTTGTAGTTGGATTCTTAAGCTGAAATACGAAATAGAATGTTGATTCCACACGGGCGCAATTAAGAGAATTAAGCTAGGATCTGAATGAGAGTTTTTTTTTCAAAAGATGTGAATATTACAGGACTACACTTGAAATCGAGATCTGGATGTTCCTTCTTTTTGAGAAAAAGCTTTAACCTCTGTAGGACAGATTTAGATCAAGAAAAAAAAGAGAATGCCACGTAAAGTTCGATAGGATGACATGCTTTTTACAAAAAAATCTTAGTGAGAACTGAGAAATTGCACAAAAACTTACGGCTGAAAAGATACTTTGAGGGATGAAGAGCGAATCAATGGAAAAATAAAGGTCAGTAAGAAATCCTATACAGTAAATGATCTTATATCTGTCACCCTCTATTTGAAATTAACTTATTTGTTAACTAACTAATATATATATATATATATATATAATTTTTCAATTGAATCTGGTGGTGTTTTTCAGGACTTACAGTTTTGGCTACAATCTATTTCAATGACATCTAATCGGTGCTAATTAAATTGATAAATATTTGATCTTGAGATCAAGATCGGTTGGAAAACATTCCTAAAGATAATCGGTTGTTGTTTATGAATTATCCATTCTAACAATATAATATGTAAGAGCACTCTGCTGTTTTTTTCAATGGTCAGCAAGACGTTCACATTTAGGAAGGCGGCCTTTTGTCACCCTATTATTTAGTTGTCAGTGTTGTTTGTAGTATGATATTGCCTTTTTTACCTCTTAGCAAGAGGCCTGGCATGCAGTCTGAATTTGATTTAGGCATATTTGTTGAGTTCTCATTGCTTCTTGTATTTTCAAGGAATTGGGTCGATTCTTTTTTCCATTCAAGACGGATGCACTAAGTTCTTTATTGATATTACTTACATGGTTGTTTATTCGATACTTTCCGGTGGAATTTCCTTTCAGCCTACTTTTAGTGATCTTTTTGACGCAGTATAGTCGACTGATTTTGGTGTATCAAGTAATATAATAAGTGATTTGATTACATCCTAAGGCTATCCCTTGTTATTTTTTGTTGCACATGATAGGTTCGGATGAAGGCCACTTTGGAAATACAGGTGAACCATAGAACCGTTTGTCTTATAGCAATGTAGATGATGTTATTATTTATTCACAACTGTTTTTATGAGTTCTATGATAATTTGATGCATCATGGTGGTGGTATACTGTTGCAGTTCATGACTATGGCCGAAGCTGCGGACATCAGCGGCAGTCGTCATGTTCTAGAGATGAGCATGGCTCGGCCTGGCACGAAGCCTGCAACAGTTATCGCCTTGCATGATTCAAGTCCATACAAGAAAGACGTAATAGAAGAATTTGCACCTCAACAAGATGATGAACTTGTAGCTATTCATATCCATAATACATGTACTGTGGTGGTGCTATTCTTTGGAGTTCAAACTGCTTGCTTGCTAGATAACTGAAAGAAACTATCCATCATTAGTCTATCATAAATTGCAAGTTCTTATGCTAGTGTGTTATATGTAGTTCTGTACAAACATTGTGTCATATCGGGTTATGTGAATGTATATCGTTGGTACAATATCTATCTGATTTTGTAGAAAATGCATTTAATTTTTCTAACATTTTATTGTGCTATCTAGAATATTTGTGAAAGGCATTTTACTTTTTATTATCTAAATTTAAATCAGTGACGGGCATGATAATGGGTCTGTCACTACAAGATCGCAACTAGTAACATGCATCTCTTTTGCATGTCACAAGTATACACATACTAGTGACTAGCACACATAAATGCCTGTCACCAGGCAAGTGCCTGTCACTAGTAACTTCATACCAGCGACTACTCATCAGTGACAGGCGCTTTGCCTGTCACTGATGAGCCTTGTGGGCCTGTCACTGATAGCCTATTCTGTAGTAGTGAATGTTTTGGCAACTAAGCGCAACAAGATGCTACACCACATGCCTGTGACGGGTCGGTGTCGGGTCTATGATATGGAGCAGGAAGACGTGAGGCATGCAATCTGCCGTTGTCCACACACTAGAGCGCTTTGGGAGGCAATGGCATAGGTCTAGCTTGTTCCATTAAGTTGTGATATTCCAGACACAAGCAACAATTTGCTAGAGGAGTTACTGATTCCGTTGCCCGTTCCTGATGATTGCACGGCGTGCTTGGTATGTGCTCAAAGTCTGTTGCCCCGATGAACCCTATATAAAACATTGATCCATCTTCGATCCAGCCGCTGCATGCACGTCATCCTTCTCACCCTGCATGTCGCCGGCTTTTCCCCGTGCAGCTGGAGATCTTGAGTCGTGTCGACTGTCAATGCACGAGTTGGGGTTGTCGCCCTAGTCTGAGCCACCGTGCTCCGCTCCGCCACGACAGTAGACAACCCCTATCGCCATCGTGTATTGCACAGACTTAGCTTGGCGGCATCCTCCGGTTCTAAGAGGGAGGTGGAGGTGACGCGACGGTGAGAAATGTGTTACTTGCCCTCCCTACCACTATAATTTTATATAAAACTCCACGGCACTAGTTAGTGGTGGTGTTTTGAGCAGAAGAAACACGCCACTTGTTAAGTGGCGTCACAGTAAAACTACACGCCACTAGTATATTTCGTTGGATCGACCCGTGGTCTCACATACTTGGGTCATGTCACAAATTTTACACACACTACTGGTAGGCACAGGCGGCGCCACTATGGGGCTGAGCGTGGGCGGCCGCCCCGACTCCCGCGCGCAGGCCCATGCACCCCCTCTTGTGACTTTTTTTACTGGGCTTGTTTATTGGGCTATCTCTGAAAGACTGCAACCAATCGACAATCGATCGAGAGACTGGAACCAACCGGCCCTTGTCCTGCCTAGCTCTCACGCACGCACACGCGCTGCTCTTCCCCAATTCCCCTTCCTGGCTACCCTAACGCACACGCACAGCACCGCCGGCTGCCGATTTGGTCCGCGCCTCTCGCATGGTATCTGCCCCCCGACGCCCCGCCCTTACCTCGCGCACGCGCGGCAGTACGTATGTTGCCCCGCCGCTGCCCTCACGCACGCGCAGGCGCACAGTAGTGCGGCCTTCTCCTACTCGGCTGCTCCTCAAGAGCGCGCGCGCTGCTGCCTTCCGTCGGCCGCTGATGGACGAGCGGGAGGAGCTGGACTGGATAGCAGCACAGGAAGAAGAGGGGGAGGAGGAGGAGGAGGAGGAGGAAGAAGGAGAGGCAGTAGCACAGGCCAGGGCGAGGGAGCAAGGAGAGGAAAGACGCAAACGAGCACGCGGAAGTCCAGAGCAGGTTTATTCCCCATTTCCCCTTGTTAAATTCTGTAGCTGTAGCCTGTAGAACACTAAATTTGTGCATTGAGTAGATGCTGAATACTAAATTTGCTTTCAAATTCGATATTATAGGATACTATATCTCCGCAGTCAAGTATCCATGAAGTATTTAATCTAGCAAATGTGGTTTCTGATCCTGGAATTCGTAGACAAATTGATGAATATGCTACCCCGAAAATTAGAGACAAAATGAGAAGAGCATATTTGTCGAGAGGCCGGAGTCGTTTGGATGGCCATAATTTCTCCAAAACCAAATTTGGCTCAGATTGGAGGTCATTCCTAGATGCTTGGTATAACAAATTTGATTGGTTAGTGTATAGTGTGGAGAAAGATGCCGCGTATTGTTTCTATTGTTTTCTTTTCAAACCTCAAAGCATTTCTTCACACCATGGATATGATGCTTTCACAAAGATAGGGTTTAAAAATTGGAAGAGATGACCGGAATATTTCAAGGCTCATGTAGGTGGACCAAGCAGCATTTATAACAATGCGAGAAATTGTTGTGAAGATTTCAGAATATTTCAAGGCTCATGTCTGTTAGCCATCATTTGTCGATGTCTAGATTAAGAGGCCAAGGATATGATGGTGCCTCTAATATGCGTGGGGAGCTACATGGTTTAAAAACATTGGTGTTGGCCGAGAATCCTCATGCTTTTTATGTGCATTGCTTTGCCCACCAACTTCAATTGGTTGTTGTGGCTGTTGTGAAAGGAGTTCTAGCTGTTGGTATTTCTTTGGTCATTTGAATAAGATTGTCAACATGGTGAGTCCTTCTTGTAGATTTCTTTACAAATAGATAAACACTCAAACTCTATGTACTCATATGCATTGTTTTATAGGTGAGTGCCTCTTGTAAGAAGAAAGATGCATTGTTGCAGAAGCATCATGACCGTTTGATGACATTGCTAGAGAATTGGGAGATCTCGTCAGGAAGATGCCAACATCAAGAGACAAGTTTAATAAGACCTGGTGATACACGCTGGGGGTCACATCATAAAACACTAATCCAGATTCATCAAATGTGGGATTCAGTGGTTGAGGTGTTGCATAATATTTCTCATGATGGTACAGATTCAGAGGATAGAGGTTTGGCTGCAGGTTATATGGTACACATGGAAACCTTTGAATTTTTTATTATCTTACATTTGATGCTTCGAGTTCTTGGTTTAACAAATGGTTTGTCACAAGCATTGCAACAAAAGGATCAGAACATAGTTAGCGCCATGAATATGGTTGTATCAGTGAAAAGTCTATTGCAGAAATTGAGAGATGATGGATGGGAGCCTCTCTTGCTAGCTTCCATGAACTTTTGTGTTGGAAGAAATATTATAGTGCCAAATATGGATGATAACATTTCAGCTCTGGGTTATTCAAGAAGCTCACGCAAAATGGTTACTTGCCTCCACCATTACAAGGTACAAATCTTTAATGAGGTGCGTGATAGAAACATAGTGGAGATGAATAATAGATTTTGTGAAACTTCTACACGTCGATTAAGATGTGTTGCATGCCTTGATCCTAGAGATTCATTCAGCAGATTTGATCATGAGAAGCTACTTGAGCTTGCAAAAATGTACATTGTCGATTTCTCTTCACATGATTGATATCTCTTGATTGATGAACTCAGCATATATATTGATGTGATGAAGAGAAGTCTTGATTTCCTAGACTGTGATAGTCTGACTGATCTTGCTCTCAAGTTGGTTCAAACTAGACAGCATTTAATCTTTCCATTGGTCTATCGCCTCATTACACTTGCATTCACATTACCGGTAGCAACGACATCAGTTGAGAGAATTTTCTCGGCCATGAAGATTATAAAGACTGATCTTCGAAATAAGATAGATGATGATTGGCTCAATGATTTGATGATTTGTTATGCTGAGAAAGAGATATTTGCAAAAATTGATGACAAGCGGACTATGCTACGTTTTCATTCCTTCAAGAATCGTCGAGGCCATCTACCTCGAGAGTTTTCTCTTCCTAGCACAAATGCAACTTAATGGTATGTTATTATCTTATCAAGAGCTAGCAATATTATTATGTAAAATTTGGACTCATAAGTTTATCACATTTGTAGGCACGTATCTCCTGGATCACAGCTGCCTGGAATGGTGGCACATAATGGAGAAAGTCACAGGAGTCCATGTTAGTAGTTTTAAAGATATTTTATGGTTTTTCTTGTTGTTAGGACTTCTAGTTCATGAATTAGGAAACCTGGATGTTTAGAACCATTTTTTTTGTTCAGTACACTTTATTTTGTGCCTCAAAAAATTTAAATCTTGTGAGTTCGCCTCGGATCGTCTCAATTCCTGGCTCCGCCACTACTGGTAGGCACTTACAGGTGGCGGCGTATAAAAAAGTGGCATGCCACCGTGATACATCCATTTTGCATCACTATTCTATGTCTTAATTCACTATTATTCATTGATATATTTCGTATTGAGAGGTGATACTTATGTTATTCCATCAATTTTTGCATGGTTGATGACTTTTGGAGCATGGACCGCTGCAGTCAGGATTCTGATGGAAAATGTGTTGTTTGGAGGAAAAATTCGCGAAGATCAGAAAATCCGGAAAAATATACGGAAAATCCTATTTTTCCAGAAAACTAAGGATGCCAGAAGACGGAGTGGAGATGGGCCACACGGGCCCCACACCACCCCATGGCGCGGGCAGCCCTAGGCCGCGCCAGGAGGTGGTGTGGCCACCCTGGCCCACTCTAGCCTCTCTCCTCTGGCGTATATCATCCTCCCGAAACCCTAAGACTCGGAGAGCGACCACAGAAAGATTCTGCCGCCTCTGCGGGGCGGAAAACACCGAGAGAGAAAGATCTCTCCGGCAGACAGATTTCTGCCGGGGGAATTCCTTCCCGGAGAGGGGAGATCGTCGCCATCAACACCACCATCAAGCTGGACTTCATCGGGATCATCATCATATCAGCACCATCAGCACCCTCATCAGCATCTCCATATTGCTGTAACAATTGAGTTCAAACTTGCATTAGTTCATAGGGGAAATGTTCCCGGTGTTGATTACTCTTTGTAGTTGATGCTATTGAGTGAACCATTAAATTATTGTTTATGTTCAGATTGTTATACATCATTATTCCATCTCTGATCATGATCCATATGATGTCTTGTGAGTAGTTCGTTTTGTTCTTGAGGACATGCGAGAAGTCTTGTTGTTAGTAGTGGAGTTGCGTTGAGAAAGATTCAATAGATTGTTATTTAAGTTGTGGTGTACTACTTCTAGTGGTGTCATGTGAACGTCGACTACATGATACTTCACCTATATGGGCCTAGGAGAATGCATTGTGTATTTGGCTACTAATCGTAGGGGTTGCCGGAGTGACAGAAACCTGAACCCCCGTTAGGAAACCATTGCACAAGGGACGTAAGGGTCTTAGAGTTTAAATCTGTGGTTAGGTTTCTACCTTAATTACTTTCTTGTACTTACAGATGTTTGCAAGAGGTATAATCACAAGTATGTATTGGTCTTGGATTGGGCGGTACATTAGCATAGGTTCACCCACACAACACTTAGCAAGCTAAAGAGGATTAATCAACTATATGAAGCGAAAGCACTTGACAGTCTTCCCATGTGTCCTCGAGAACGTTTGGTCATCTTAAGTAACACAACCGGCTTGTCCTTTGCTGCATAAAGGATTGGGCCACTTTCTGCATTTATTCATACTATCTTTTATTTACTCGTACTTTGTTTGCTTGCTTTATCAAAAACCCCTAAAAATCCGTTTGCTAAGTATTTGCAGAGAATTCCTCATCCATACCACTAGCCAGCGACTTCTGCTCCTTGTTAGGTTCGACACTCTTACTTATCAAAAATACTGCGATACACCCCCTATACTTGTGGGTCATCAAGACTATTTTCTGGCGCCGTTGCCGGGGAGTGAAGCGCTATTGGAGAGTGGAACTGGTAAAGGAAACTTCTACTGTGAGTATTGTTTACTTCTGTTAGTTGCTTTATTTTTGTTATGGATAATTTGCTGAGTTTCTTATTTGGTAATGCTACTACCACTGCTAAGGTAGTAGATAAGCCACCACCTGCTGAGAATGATGTTCTCAAAATACCTACAAGAATTATTGATCGTGTTATGGATAACTACTATGTTGGGAGTGGAACTATCCATCCTGGTGATCATTTAGTCTTTATACACGAATTATGCGGGTTGTTCAAGTATGCAAGTATTACTACAGATCAAGTTAAGAAGAAGTTATTCTCATTATCGCTGAAAGGAAGAGCTCTGGAATGGTATAAGCTGGTGAAGAATGGTCAAGCTCTGGAATGGGAGGAAATAGTGCCTCTCTTTTATTCAAAGTTTTATCCTCCTAGTGAGATTCATAAAGATCGGAACCAAATATACAACTTTTGGCCTCTTGATGGAGAGAGTACAGCTCAAGCTTGGGGGAGATTGAAGTTATTAATGCTCAAATGTCCCATTCATGAGCTCCCTAACAATATTATTATCAATAACTTTTATGCAAGGCTCCCGCTACATGATAAAGATTTATTGGATGCTTCTTGTGCTGGATCATCCACTCGTATGGAAGAAGAAGCTAAATGGGATCTTCTGGACCATATTCAAGACAATGCTGAAGCTTGGGAGAATGACAAAGGTAGAATGTCAGGTATAAATTATCATTATGAATGCATTAAATCTTTTATGGGAACTAATGACTTTCAAAATATTAAAAATGCTTATGGTCTAGACTCTCAAGCTATTGCTTCTTATTTTAAGGCTTTTGCTTCCTACATTGAAGTGCCTAAAAAGAAGTAGAATAAGTATCATGAACCTTATAAAGATATTGCTAAGAGTGTTCCTGCAAGAAATACTGAAGTTTATACTGCTAATCATGTCTTACCCAAACCCTACATTGAGAAAATGCATTTCCCAGTTAAGGTAAAGGAACATTCTATGATAGCTAGTATGGTTAATAAAAGTACAAATAAAGCTGTTGAACCTAATAAACAAATGGTTGATGAACCTATTATCGCAAATGTGAAAGACTTTGTTACTAAATATGAAAAAGGGGAACATCCTATCCTTTGTAAGGATACCTCTAATATTGTTTCACAAAGTAGTGTTATGAGAGCTAGTATTCCCGTGTTTTCTGTTAGAATAAGTGATCATTGCTATGATGGTCCTTGTGATAGCTATATTGTTAAGTTTATGCATGATACTGAAAGCTACTATGAGAGACGGAAAAGTGTTCTTATGTATCTCAATAATATCAAGTTTCCGCGTTTTATGCTGAAAGTTTTTATGTTGCACTTGTTTTGCCTTCTTATGCAAGAAGCCTCTGGTTTCAACAACTTGTTTGTTTACAAAATCCACTTGCATCGGAAGTGGGTTAGACTTAAATGTGTGTGTGTTTTTGCTTCTTAATGCTCTCTTTCACTTCAATTCATATCCCTATGAGAGCTTTTTCAAAATTATCATGCCCATCTTAATGGCTATAAAGAAAGAGCTTTATGGGAGACAACCCAATTTGTTTTTGTTTTTAGTTTGTTTTTGTTTCTTTGAGTCTTGGAAGTTATTACTTCAGTAATAACCGCTCCTTATCCGTTTTTCTTGGTTTTTGTGTCAAGATCAACCTCTAATGAGAGAGAAGTAAGATTTGGGGAAGTTGCTGTCCCGAAACAGATTTTTGTGCTTCACCGTAAAAATTCGTGAGAGTTCTCTGTATGTCGGATTGAGCTGTAATTTTTTCTGCTTCTGCCCCAGTTGTTATTTAACTTTCGTTAGTTTTGCACTTTTTGATTTGAGCAACAGAAGATTTTCGAAAAAATTGATCTTTACCTGCTGGTCTGTTTTGACCGATTTTGCCACTCTTGCATTTGCTTCTTTAATCGATTTCCTTTCTGAATTCTTTTTGGGTTTTCGGATGGAGTTGCTATAGTAGCTTTTGTTTTGATGGTTTTTAGTTGAAGTTGGACTCAAAAGGTTATATCACTTCACTTATACTAATATTGCTAATGAGAACTATGTGAAGTTTTGTGTGAAAGAAATTTCCAGGAAGTGGAGATAATGGTGTAATAAGAAAAAGAAGGGTTTTATGACTCAAGTAATAAGCGTATGAAAATGAAGATATTGATGATTCAAGTGGTGACCCCGGAAGGATCCACTAAATACCAAACTCGGAGACCTGCAGAGTCCGTATTCAAATAGGTAACGGTTCTGGTAAGAAAAGTTTCGCGAAAATACAATCCAACTATATTTTTGCAGTTTTCAGTCAATAAGGAAAGCTACGAAGCGAAAAAGGGACGCAAACGGAACCAGGGTGGCTCACACCACCCTGTGGCGCGTACCCTCCCCTGGCCACGCCACCAGGTGGTGAGTCCACTCCGGACTCCGCCTCCGACTCGTTTTCTCCCAGTACCTTCCTTTTGGTTTGAAACTTTGTAATATATAACCCCCCGGATCCCCCAAGGTTCATATATTGTGTTTTCGCCGTGTTTTTGTTTCGATCTTTTTTTGTCAGGACATACTCTTTGAAAGCTTAGAAGCACAATGGTGTCCGCCAAGGATAAGGGGAAGGAGCCTATGGAGGAAGACCTCCAAGACCCCGGGAAGGAGAAGGAGATCAAGAGTGAAGGTGAAGAGGAACAAGGCCAACACCCGCACACTGGCACTACCATTTCAAGCATTGGAGTGGTGGCAAATCCAGCCATTGGAGGGAAGCCTCCTCATCACCGTTCAGATCCCTGGTCACTTCCTCCATGCACCAAGAATCCTTTCCATACCCTTATCCATGAGCATCAATACGAGAATATGCCCAAGGGGAAATTACCCTCCAATTGGGATTTGCCTTTGTTCTAGCCATGCAGGAAAAGAAGACTTCAAGGAGGAAGAGTGGGGAAAGAATAGTAAGAGCTGGAATTCTCAACACGACATGATCATGAGCCGCATTGAGCAAAACTCACAACTGATTCGTAATCTCACCTTCGAGATTGAGGACTTGGGGAAACTGATCAAAGAGCTCATCAAAAGGATACCACCACCACCAAAGTAGTAATTCGTCATCAGGTTTGGCATCCCCTTGGTTTGTTCCAAGCTTGGGGGAGTGCCGCAGTATCATATCACTATCTTCTATCTTTTTACCTTATTAGTAGAGTCATATCATGAATAGAGGAGTTATTATGTAGGATAGTTTGCATTATGGAAGTGTCCTCTCCCTCGTTAGATATGTATCCCTTGGTGTGAGTTTCTGTTATGGAATATTAATGAGAAGTTCTATCATTTACTCTTTTGCATAGCTTATATTAGTTTTCAATTCGTGGTTATATGATTGATCTTATTGTTAGTATTGGTATCACTTTGGGATCATTGAGTTAATTTAGTTGGTTTTGGCAAACCTGGCTCGATCAGTAGCACACTATTTTTGAGAGTTGAATGAAAAAGATAGAAGTACTCTAGAGAAAAAAAATTCATCATCTTTGTTTCTTGATTTTCTCATAAGTTTAGTATTCTCTAGTTAAGGTCTTTTGTGCTTCCGAGGAAGATTGCATGTTTGTCTTTATCATTTGTATGCTTGTTTGTTTCCTTCAACTCTTATACTTGCTACCCAGCCTTGCTAGCCAAAAAACCTGTACTAAGAGGGAATTCTTCTCGTGCATCCACTCCTTTAAACCAAAACTTTTGCCATTTGTGTCCACCATACCTCCTATTAGCATCATTGCTATTCCAAGTAAATTCTTGTTTTATCTACCTCCCAAATTAAACTTGTTATGTGAAAATTAGTGATTAAAGCTCTCACAAACTTGATGGCACACTTTACTTTCCTGCATTTAATAAACTTGAACCATTGGGTCCTTCTTTGTTGCATATATGCTTGCGCTTTATGAGTTGAAATTAGCCGAACCCTGTATCATGGGGACCTCTTTCAACACTTCATTCGGTACTTTGTACCTAGTTGATATCATGTTCTTTTTACTTATGGATCCCGGCGGTGTGAAATAAAAGTGGAACTTCTAAGATCATGGAGTTTATATGTGTGTTAGAGAAACGCCTGGGCCGCTAGCCTAAGACATGCCTAATCATGGTGGAAACTTGCAGCATAACTATAGTGAGCATTCTATGAAGCATCCTCAATAAAAACCTATGCAAATAGCAAATAAAAAGATCGCTGAGATGCTCACTGTATGCTTGCCTTGTCATTTTGATTATGGGATAGCTCCTGTGTCATGTGCAAGGGGTACCCCGTTGGCGGTTCTCAATAATACACATGTATTTACAATGACAAAAGCTTGCTCGTGACTGAAGTTGAGTAGCATGAGGATCGATACTCATAAGTAACGGGCATGAGATTTTAACTTATAACTTGTCAAGCATATCCTCTTAGTTGTGTCACTTTAACCTTAACCACCAAAAGATGCCTATGATAGGGGCAATGAGAGCTGAAAAGCTAGTAAGTTTCATAATTTTTGGGAGCTCTTTACGAGACTTGCAATCCCTGCTTCCCTCTACGAAGGGCCCTTTCTTTTACTTTGTAGTTGAGTCAGTAAACCTACTCCCTTCTATCTCAGCAAGTATTTTGAGTTGTTGTGTTTCATTCATTCATATGATGATTTATTCATTCATGTTTCTTATGTTCCTTGTTTTGCACATTGCTCTTATCCTGATGTTTACTACTTTGAAAGCTATCATTGAAAACCAGCTATTTGTGAACTCCAGCAAATTATCAACTATTCTTTGACCAAGAGCTAAGTTTGCCATTACCAATTATGATTCACTTTATGTATCTTTATTGTGTTTCCTTTACCTATTACAAGTTGAGTTATATAATAGTGAGTTGTCTTCTATTATGATATATGCTTTTGATGAATGTGATGCTTCTTGTCCGTATTCTTTTATCGAATCTTCACTCCATAAACCTGAGGCCATGTTTATTGAGCTCAGTTTCGCTTGGGGACAAGCGAAGTCTAAGCTTGGGGGGAGTTGATACGTCCATTTTGCATCATTATTCTATGTCTTAATTCACTATTATTCATTGATATATTTCGTATTGAGAGGTGATACTTATGTTATTTCATATCTTTTTGCATGGTTGATGACTTTTGGAGCATGGACCGCTGCAGTCGCGATTCTGATGGAAAATGTGCTGTTTGCAGGAAAATTCGCGAAGATCAGAAAATCCGGAAAAATATACAGAAAATCCTATTTTTCCAGAAGACTAAGGATGCCAGAAGACGGAGTGGAGATGGGCCACAGGAGGGCCACGCCACCCCATGGCACGGGCAGCCCTAGGCCGCGCCAGGAGGTGGTGTGGCAACCCTGGTCCACTCCAGCCTCCCCTCTCTGGCGTATATCATCCTCCCGAAACCCTAAGACTCGGAGAGCGACCACAGAAAGATTCCGCCGCCTCTGTGGGGCGGAAAACACCGAGAGAGAAAGATCTCTCCGGCAGATAGATTTCTGCCGGGGGAATTCCTTCCCGGAGAGGGGAGATCGTCGCCATCAACACCACCATCAAGCTGGACTTCATCGGGATCATCATCATCACCACCATCATCACCATCAGCACCCTCATCACCATCTCCATAATGCTGTAACAATTGAGTTGAATCTTGCATTAGTTCATAGGGGAAACTTTCCCGGTGTTGATTATTCTTTGTAGTTGATGCTATTGAGTGAACCATTGAATTATTGTTTATGTTCAGATTGTTATACATCATTATTCCATCTCTGATCATGATCCATATGATGTTTTCTAAGTAGTTTGTTTTGTTCTTGAGGACATGGGAGAAGTCTTGTTGTTAGTAGTGGCGTTGCGTTGAGAAAGATTCAATAGATTGTTATTTAAGTTGTGGTGTACTACTTCTAGTGGTGTCATGTGGATGTCGACTACATGATACTTCACCTATATGGGCCTAGGGGAATGCATTGTGTATTTGGCTACTAATCGTAGGGGTTGCCGGAGTGACAGCAACCTGAACCCCCGTTAGGAAACCATTGCACAAGGGATGTAAGGGTCTTAGAGTTTAAAGCTATGGTTAGGTTTCTATCTTAATTACTTTCTTGTACTTACGGATGTTTGCAAGGGGTATAATCACAAGTATGTATTAGTCTTGGATGGGGCGGTACATTAGCACAGGTTCACCCACACAACACTTAGCAAGCTAAAGAGGATTAATCAACTATATGAAGCGAAAGCACTTGAAAGTCTTCCCATGTGTCCTCGAGAACGTTTGGTCATCTTAAGTAATACAACCGGCTTGTCCTTTGCTGCATAAAGGATTGGGCCACTTGCTGCATTTATTCCTACTGTCTTTTATTTGCTCGTACTTTGTTTGCTTGCTTTCTCAAAAACCCCTAAAAATCCGTTTGCTAAGTATTTGCAGAGAATTCCTGATCCATACCACTAGCCATCACCTTCTGCTCCTCGTTAGGTTCGACACTCTTCCTTATCGAAAATACTGTAATACACCCCCTATACTTGTGGGTCATCACACCGCTATTACCAGTGGCATGGCACTATGGTGGAGCCTCACCGATGCAGTATCACCTATAAGTACTTTGCTACTCCCTCTGTTCCATAATATAAGATGTTTTAGTTTTTGTGATGCAGATGCATCTAGACCCCTTTTAGTGTGGAAGTTGACTCCGCACCCGAACACTAAAAGTTGCTTAGATACATTCGTTTCACAAAAGGAAAAACATCTAATATTTTGAAACAGTTTACTGAGGGGCACGTCTTGGCAGCAGCAATTGCTCGCATGAGTTCAGTGTTTTGACCAGTGTTGGCGGGCATGGCAGCGAGGGCCGGGATGAGGCCTCGTTCGCATGCTCCTCCACCGCCCCGCGAGCTCGCAGACTCGTTGGTGAGTGAGTGAGTTTATCTTTATTTTGATTTATGTTGGGTTATTTTGATTTCTGATGAATGTGAGGTAACAAGTGATTGTAAGTCAGCAAATAGGCCATGACATTCAGAATTAGCATTAGTACCCTGTCACTTGACATTCAGTGTTTCTTCCAAAAGAAACTGAAGGCGTGCTGGATTTTTTTCCCACAGAGCGTAAACTCTAGAACAAAAACACTCAATAATCCTGAAAGAAAAAAAAACTAAAATATCGCACAAGAAGGGGCATTCTGAGAATTGAACTCGGGACCCCTCGCACCCTAAGCGAGAATCATACCACTAGACAAAATGCCCTTCAACGAACCTAAATTAAAAAGCAAAAGAATTGATTTGTTGTTCCGTACGTACGTCAAATGTTTGCGCATGCATCTCGCTTGCTCCGCAAGATCCAATCAAGTAGGCGCATGCATCGTCGTCTCGAAAGCGTTGCCGTAGAGCATGATGGACCGATGGTAGCATGATCACCGTCTCTGTCCGTCCACTCGTGCTCTGAATCTGAGATGTCGTGCACTGCAGGGATCTTAATATGCGAGTCTTTTGTCTAAATGGCCCTTTATAGACAACTTATTATTAATTCAAGACAAGCAAGGCATCTGAGAAATTAAGCTTTTTCCAACTTGGCGGACCTTTGGACCCACGCTATTTAGTCTGGCTAGACTGGCGTTCGTTGGGCTAGCGATATCAGACATCTGAATATACCCTAATATTCCAAGTTATTTGACTCCCGCCGCCAAGTTAAGTGGCACCACTTAGCTGTTTTCTTTTAATCTAGAGGGTCCGAGATCAGAGGCTGTGGCATGGTGGGCGGCTGGGCGTGGTGGGCGGAGATGGAGATGGAGGTGGGGGAGAGAGGGACACGTGTTGGAGCGGGAGTGGTGGCGGTTTCATCCGGGCGTTTCCATCGCGTTCCCGGCTTTGTGGGATTGGCCTGAGAACCCCTGGTGCATTTGGGGCAAAAAACAACCAGGGACGTCTCAAATCCGGATGAAAAACGTCTTGGGAATGACCTCCTGGAAATGCTAGTGGGGATGCTCTTGTGGCTAAAAAAAGACATTAGTTTAAAAAAAAGCTCTGAACATGCCACTGGCTAGTTTTGTTTGTAAGATTCCTCTTGGACACCCCTCTGCTCTGAAACGCCCATGTTGACCTGTTTCTCTGTTGTACTAGTATGTTTTGTCTAGTTGCCCTCTGTCGCTTCGAGTCCATCATCTACTGCTTCGGAGAGCCACACAGCATCATCACGGATAACGGGACGAACTTCAGATCCAAGGAGTTCCAAGAATTCTGCGAGAATCTGGGAATCAACGTCAGCTATGCCTCCAGAGCGAATCCGCAAACCAACGGTCAGGTCGAAAAGGCTAACGGGCTCGTCTGCGGCGGCATCACGAAACGACTCCTCGGGCCACTCGAACAGGTCGTGGGCTGCTGGCCAGACGAGCTGCAATCGGTACTCTGGAGCCTATGCACAACTCCAAATAGCACCACAGGGTACACCCCGTTCTTCATGGTGCACGGGGCTAGGGCGATGCTACCCCGAAGTTTGATACAAAGCACCGCGTGTGGTCGCTTACAACGAGCAGGAGTCAACTCTTGTACTCGAAGACTCCATCGACCTCCTTTACGAGGCGAGGGAAATCGCCGCGGAAAGATCAACGATCTACCAGCAGAACCTACGCAACTACCACAGCAGAAGCCTACGCCCCAGGTCCTGCGACTGAAACAGCAAGGGCATCTCAAGCTCGAGTCCCCCTGGGAGGGACCATACGTGATTACAGAAGTAATCCTAGGTGGCGCCTATTGCCTTAAACATTTAGAGACAAGATTCGCATACTCCAACCCTTAGAACATCACGCACCTGCGACACTTCTACCCTTAGTCGTTTCTGTTTTTACATTGCAAATAAGGCTATTCAGCCAAGGCTACTTAGCCACACATTGTACCTCGTACTATCCTGTGAATAAATAAAGCTAAGTGCCCCAAAACTCTGTGTTTTCTTTTATTTTTCGCAAATTATCCACTCGGGGGTTGTGCCACCCTATACACATCTGTTCTACGAACTAACGCGATATCCTGAGTAGCTAGCACACCAATCGAAACCCTTGACAAACACCAACCTAGTTGCAACGCACCTGACAGGTTGCCAAGGGACTGAGATAAACACAAGTCAGGCTAACGAAAAGGAATCGCATAGTGCAACGCACTTGCGAAACATACACGCTAACAAGCTCTTTGTATGCATAAATGTTACTCAATTATACACACTATATATATGAACTTTACAACACTGGTACAACTATGTGCAGGATACAAACTAAGCTACTGTTGCAGCAAAGGAACGTTGGTCTGCTCCTCGAAGATGTCGACGATTTCCTCCGCTCGGTAATCCACCGCCTGGTAGTGCGGAACCATGTTCCAAGTCGAACCTGCTGGCGGTGCTGGCGGTTCGGCGGCAATTGCTGCAACATCCACATCAGGCCTATGCAGTCGGACCAGCTACAAAGCAGCCTTGGCACCGGCCACTAGCTGTTGCCGTACACACTCGCGGATCGCAGTCAAGTCCTAGAATTTGGCAAGAAGGGCTAGCAGGCTCGATGGAACGACGTCCAACGGGAACATCGTCTGATAAATATTCTTCAAGCACGATTGCGACTTCTTCAAGAAGTGAAGCACTCGCGACGGACGATCCTGCAGGGTCGCCAGCGCGATTGCGCGGTCATGTTCCACCCAGAAATATCCACTCGCCTGAAGTTGCTCTTGGGTCAAGTCATTCATGCGAATGGCAATCCTATCCTTCTCATCCTGCGGATGGCGCGCACTGACAACTATACCAAACAAAGGCATAAGTATGAAGACAATGAACTGCCGCGAATGACTACAGGGAAAAGATAAGGAAGAAGAAAACTAACATTTGAATTGATTGCCTAGCTGCGTCACCTCCCCCACCAGATATTGTTCTCGGGGGACATCCTTCTCCGCCCTCGATTTCCATACATCCGCGTTACCACGGAGTACGAGCAATTCAAGCTCCAACTGCTTCACGCGGTCATGGAGTCGCGAGATCAAAGATAGCTCATCCACCCTTGAGCGCGGCGGCGCCAAGGTGTCATCAGGGGGTGACGAATCCCGAGGTTCCCTCAAAGGATCACTCGATGTGCCCTATCATAAGTCAAGCAAGAGACAATAATAAGACCAAGGCGAGGCAGAGACAAAAGATTTTAGTGCATCTAAAGGCAGATACACTCGCCAAAAGGCATGTTTTCGACAAAAGAAATAAGCTAGTTAACTATTACAAGGCGCGACTACTAAGGAGCAACTGGCTTCTTTGACTTAGACTTCGGTTTTGGGGGCCTCATCGAGTCTGTGGCAGTATCAGACGCCACAGACTTTCCACCGGCCCCTAACATCGCAGCCTTCGCCGCCTTCTTGGCTCGTTGAAGCTCCTTAGAGTACTTTGCAACTGTATTGATCAGCTGTGGCCCGTACTTGCCACAAGCAGTTGCGAAAGGAGCAAAGACTACCTGTTGGCCATCCGCGCCGACAGGCATCGCCTTGGAGACCACTGCAGGATCAACTTCGACTCCATGGGCTTGAACCATTGCGAGTGACATTGAAGCGCCAGCCGCACGGAGCGAGTTCTTGAAGCTCGCAGGAATGCCCCCAGCAAGGGACTCCACCAGCTCATCCATATTCTTGATTAGCTCAGCCTTGGGCGCCAGATTCTCCCAGAGGCGACTGAGCACGCCCTTGGTCTTGGTGAGCGTCCCCTGCACGGCAGCGCGGTGGTCTTCGACTGGTCAGATGGCACCCGCCAACGCATCATCGCGGCAGAGTGCCTATGCGTCAAACCTCAAACCGCTGGCATCTGCACAACAATCAAGCATCAGCACAAAGGTCAGCACAGCAGCAAATTCAAAAGGAGAGACACGACAAAAATCTAGATAAGGGCATACCTGAGACAGCCTTGGCAATCGAGAAAAGTTGTTCTTCAAACAACTTCTCCCTACCTGCGATGGAGGCGCGTAGATCCTCTTTGCGTTTCCACGATTCGTCCAGCGCCATGATTGCCTCATCACGGCTCTTCACCACTGCAGCAAGCGTTTTCTCAAGGGAAGCAGTGCTACGAAGGAGGGCATTATGCTCAGCTGTGACACCAACAATGATAAGCCTTCAGTCGAATATATCACAAGGATGCAGAAGAAAAAGTAAAGAACACTCACTTTTAACCGCGTGATGGCGATTGTCCAGCATTGCATGCTGACGACCCATCGCAAGCACCTGCTCCGCCAGATGAGCGGCTTCGTTCACAAGGAGCTGCAATAAAGAAAACAGTAAAGGATCAGCAAATGGTTTAGATAAAAGGGCGGTTTTTGTTCTTTGACTGCAACATCATAAAAAGAGATACTACACATACATGATCCTCCAATGACTCCGAAGTCGATTGACGCGCAGTCATCCCGGCAACCATCCGATGCTCCACACCGTGTGGAGAACTTGATGAATTATGTCCGGAGTGGGCCGCCAATGGAGGGGAAGGAGCGCGATCAGCCATTTCCTCGGCCTTGGAGGTCGCGACTCCAGGTTCCTTCACAAATTGGACGTCGCTAGAAGATGAGGACGCCGGCTGACTGAAGACCAAAACCAAACATCAAGAGAAGGCAACTAGAAAAGAAGACCCACAAGGAAAACTTTTATACTTACCAATCAAACTTGTCAAAATCGAAGGTTTGATCCCCCGACTCTGACGACGACTCCTTTGGCAGTCGCATCTTCTTGCGAGAAGGTGGCGCCACGACACTCACAGGAACGGCAGGTATCGGCGACTATGCCAACAGCCACACCTTCCAGAGTCAAAGCAGACGATGCATCTGAATCCTTGCTGCGCGAACGCTTGCGAGTGTCCGGACCACTCGACTCGGGAGCTTCCTCCTCCACATCAGATGGGACGGTCGACTCCGACTCGTCCTCTTCAAGGGCTTCATGGGGGATAACCCCCTCAGGAAGAGGGGGCATACAAGGCGACACCCCCCAAACCTACACACAGAAAACAATTTAGCACAAGTCAAGAATAACAGAAAAGAAGTAATCGACAAATAAAGCTACTACGTAGCACAACTGTACCTCAGGAGGATGGTTAGTAGCATCGAATGGAGGTACGACTGGGTCAATTGGGCAGCACATCCTTGGCGGTGTACTTGGTGACTAGTTGCACCCTTTTATCTACTTCACTCGCGGAAATGCCATCGGCAGATACGTGGGTGACATCGTCCGCGCCAGCCCACTGGAACATAGGGTGGACTCTGGCCTGTAGAGGCTGGACGCAACGACGCAGCCAAGTGTGAATGAGGGCGCAGCCTCCCTCCTCTTTCCCCATGCGATTCTCGAGGTCGCAGACGCGCTCGTACATCACATCTGTCTCTACGGATTCGTCGGGCATCACTACATTCTTCCAGGAGCGCATCCTCTTGCACGGCGTTGCGGGATCGAAGGGTGCGAGTCCGTAGTGGTCTCCGTCGGCCTTCAGGTCGCGGATGTAGAACCACTTGTCCCTCCACCCTTGGATGGACATCGTGAGTTTGATGTCGAAGTATAGGCGGAGGAGTCGGCGTGGATACCGCAGCCTCCTACATCGTAGACTACGGAGCCAGACACCGACTGGCGCTTCATCTTGAAGAGACGCTTAAAGGGACCAAACTGCGGCTCCATTCCGAGCCAGCACTTGCATAGAGTAATGTAGCAAGATACATGGAGAATCGAGTTGGGGGACAGCTGATGCAGTTGGAGCCCATAGAAGCAGAGAAGGCCCCTGAACAAAGGATGCAGGGGCAACTAGAGACCGCGGATGATGAACGCTAGGAACATCACCCGAAAGCCGGCAGGCGGAGAGGGGATTACCTCGCTGCCGGGGACACGCACGTCACCGACTGCGGCAGACAAAACTCCATCTTGGCGTAGAAGACGGAGCTCGGAAGACTTGATTACGGATGTGTGCCACGCGCCATTGGTGACACGAGTGCCTGTGCCCTTCTTTTTCCCGGCGGCGGCGGTGCTGGCGCCCGTAGCGGCGGAGCCGCCCTTCTTCTTCGCAGCAACAGTGGTGGCGGCGGAATCGGCCGCAGCGCCTTCCTTGTTTTTCCCCATTCTACGGTGGCGGTGCGACCGGAAAAAGTAACTAGGAAATACGCGGAGTTGGTCTCGTGCCGCGAGAAAGATGAAAACAAAGGAGCAGAGCACCAGCAGCAATGGCGACGGAGGCAAAGGGAGAGAAAAGAAGCAGATGTGAAAAATTATCGTCGCAACATCGCTACTTAACCCCCTAGAAGATGCAATCTAATGGAAGGAAAAATCTACCAAACGCATGGCGTTCATCGTGCTCGACACATGGAGGACCTGAAGCATGAACCGTCCCCCACTACCTCCATTACGCGTGGAAATCGAGGAGGGACAGTTAAAAACAGAGATTACGCATACCCGGTCAAGTCAGAATCAGAAAATGGGACCCACCGCTCATCACGTCCCGTCGAACTCGCTCACGCGGGCAACTGAGGGCATCACATCATCAGCACTGACGTCATTCAAAATTACGCAGCAGAAGACTTCGACTACTTTAGTCCTTGCTCGAGTCTTCGACTCCACCAAGCACTCAGGGGCTACTCCCATAGGGAGCGCTGGCCGCGCACCCTAAGATTTTTCTTTTTCTCTTCTGCAGGAATATGGACATCAAAAGCATACCCAATCACTCGAATCCGCGATTCGACTATGGACATGGGTTACTCCCATAGGGAGCGCCAGAAACAAATTCAACTGAAACAAGCAACGAAAGACGACAGCAGTCGCAAAAGTTCTTTAGTCCCTGCCTGAGTCTTTGACTCAACAAGGCACTCGGGGGCTACTCCCATAGGGAGCACTGGTCGCGCACCCTATGATTATTTGTACATCGTACTATGCGTCGATAACATCCACACTCAAAGCTTATGGTGACACCGCCTCATGATTTTTCCCTGCAAGGAGACTGCGTCTCTTGGGTCAACCGAATCATCTACGCGATGACAAAAAATTCGGATGCCGCGCTTGCAGCGTGAAGATAAGACCTGAATAAGGCCTGGCAACGCATTTGCTGCGCACTACCAGAAATATATCTGTGCCTACAGGTACGATGAACATGCCTTAACGGACACATCGAGTGCTCATACCCATATACAGGAATTCGACTCCTGTAAGACCTCCGCGGCTTGAGTCGAATTACACCAGCACTTTTCTGGATTCGAGTCCGGGGACTCGAGTTCGAGTAGATTGCGTTGTTTTGCCCTAAGGCAGTTAACTGATACGGATACATCGGTCAAATCAGGCACGCATATCAACAATCCCTATGACATAAACAAAGTAGTCAAAAATATGCTCATCCATGCACACGAAAGGCTTCATAAAGTCCCTAGTCGAATCTGCGATTCCACTGGACACTCGGGGGCTACTGACATGGGTATACCCTACAGGTACTCGAGCTTGGTATATACGGCCTGAATACAGCGGAAGCCCACGGTGAAGCCAAGGCCCAAATAGAGAACTCGAGTAGCCTACGAACTCTTGATTGCTTGAGGAAACAAGAAGAAGCGAAAGATAGAAAGTTCAGAGGGAAAAACCCTAACCTGTAACCGACTCGACCTGCCACCCGAGACCTAGCCTATCTATATAAAGGCCAGGAGGGGGCGGCGAGGAGGACACACGCAACCCTAGTTTCCACAATCCTCGCCAGATTGCATCTACGCACCATTGTAATCCTTGATTCCCTCAATAATTCCATGAGCAGACAAGCAGGAGTAGGGACCTCTGCGAGACCTAAACCTGGGTAAATCATTGAGTCCCTGTGTGCTTGTTTACTAGCCGATAGATGTCTCCAGCGGTCCCTCCTTCTCTAAAACCCAAGTCCATAACAATGGGCATTGATGAGTTAAACCCTCGTCACTATGAGTTTTTCATCATATCTCTCAAACATGTATATGATCTTATGGTCGTTATAAATTGCCCTGGAACCCCAAAACTATGGGCAATAGCTCATGAAAACGGCCATAAAGCGCAAAAAACGGTGAGTTTTTGGTCATAACTCTCAAACATGTATCGGGTCTTATGGTCGTTGTAAATCGCCCGTGAATCCTATAACAGTGGGCAATAGCTCATCAAAACGGCCATAAATCCTAAAAACTATGAGTTTTTTGACATATCTCAAACATGTATATGATCTGATGGTCATTATAAATCGCCCTCGAACCCCAAAACTATGGGCAATAGCTCATGAAAACGGTCATAATGCCTAAAAAATATGAGTTTTTGGTCATATCTCTCAAACATGTATCTGGTAATATGGTCATTATAATCGCCCTCGAACCCCAAAAACTATGGGCAATAGCTCATGAAAACAGCCATAAACGCGAAAACTATGAGTTTTTGGTCATAACACACAAACATCTAACGGGTCATATGGTCGTTCTAAATCTTCCTACAGCCCAAAACATAAGGGCAATAGCTCATGAAACCGACCATAAAGCGCGGAAACAGCAATTTTTGGTCATAACTCTCAAACATGAATATGATCTTATGTTCGTTATAAATCGTCCTAGAACTAGAAAACTATGGGCAATAGCTCATGAAAACAGCCATACTACGAGGTTTTGGTCATATCTCTCGAACCTGTATCTGGTCTTATGGTCGTTATAAATCGCCCTACAACCAAAAAACTGTCGGAAATAGCTCATGAAAACGGCCATAAAATGCGAAACGACGAGTTTTGGTCATAACTCATAAACATGTATTGGGTCATATGGTCCTTCAAAATCTCCTATAGCCCCAAAACTATGGACAATAGCTCATGAAAACGGCCATAAAGCGCAAAAAACGGCAAGTTTTTGGTCATAACTCTCAAACAAGTATTAGGTCTTATGGTCGTTGTAAATAACCCGGGAATCCTATAACAGTGTGCAATATCTCATGAAAACGGCAATAAAGCCTGAAAACTACGAGTTTTTGGTCATATCTCTCAAACATGTAGTTGGTCTTACGGTCATTATAAATCACCCTAGCATAACAAAAACTATGGGCAATAGCTCATGAAAATGGCCATAAATCCTAAAAACTATGAGTTTTCATGATATCTCTCAAAGATGTATATGATATTATTGGTTGTTATAAAGCGCCCTGGAACCCCAAAACTATGGGAAATAGCTCATGAAAACAGCCATAAAGCACGAAACGGTGAGTTTTTGGTCATAACTCTCTAACAGGTATCGGGTCTTATGGTCGTTGTAAATCGCCCATAAATCCTATTACACTGGGCAAAAGCTCATCAAAACGGCCATAAATCCTAAAAACTATGAGTTTTTCGTCATACTCTCAAACGTGTATTGTTCTTATGGTCGTTATAAATCGCCCTGGAACCCCAAAACTATGGGCAATAGCTCATGAAAAGGCCATAAACCTAAAAACTAGGAGTTT